>ML663566.1:34499715-34536997 GCA_007570785.1 Antilocapra americana
GGTGTGGTGTGTGTGTGTGGCCAGTGGGGCGGGGCCTGTGCACCCACTCTCCCACTGCAGACACAAGGGGCCTCCCTTCACCTCTCCCTCCTCTATCCTTTCTTCCTTCCTCTTTGTCCTGGTATGTCCTTTGTGTTGCTTCTTGTGTTAAGAAAACACCTAAATCCAGGGCCTAGGTAACTTCTTTCCTCTGAAGACGATCCTCTCAACCCTGAAGACTAGACTCCCCAAGGAGCCGTGATCCTACCCGGGGGTGTGGGGTAGCTGGTCTGGGATACGACCTCAACTTGTTAAAGCTTGAAGGTGATTCCAGTGGGCGGCCAGCTTGAGAACCACTGTTTTCAAGTAGGTGTAGAAATCCTAGGCTTTGTCTCGTGTGGTGGTCTTACGGTGGTCAGGACCACGCCAGCCTCTGATGGGGCCTGGCTGTCCACACCGTGCACTCAGACCACATTCACCATGGGCAGAAGTGGACCCTTGAGATCTTGCTTTTTTACATTTTTTTTGTAACCTTGAGTTGTCTTTGGGTACCTAGGATTTTATTGGGTTGGCCAGAAAGTTCCTTTGGGTATTTGCGTACGATGTCACAGAACAACCCAAACCAGCTTTTTGGCCAACCCAATAAATAGGTCATAACAACAGTGACAATGTTTACTAAGTAGAGCTGAGATTTTTGACTCTGTGAAAGCTTTTTACACCTTCACATGCATATACATTACTATCTGTAATTTTTTTCCAGTTTCCCCTCTCCTCACTTTCTTCCCTCTCCAGTCAGCTGGTTGCTAAAGTAGATGAAAAATAATTAACGTACTAATAGATTAATACATTTTTTTAAATGCCAGAATTTTTTAATGTGTAATTTTTGTAATTGCAAAGGCAACTGTTAGCAATATAAAACCAAAATAGAGTAATAAAAAGGCTGATACATTCAGCTAAATAAAAATTGTCAGAAAAATATAAACAACTTCAAAAGGCAAACTACAAATTAGAAAATATTTTCTGCATCTATACTGCAAAGGACAAATTCTCTTAATTTATCAGTCAGTTCAGTCTCTCAGTCATGTCCAACTCTTTGCGACCCCATGGACTGCAGCACGCCAGGCCTCCCTGTCCATCACCAGCTCCCAGAGTTTACTCAAATTCATGTCCATTGAGTCGGGGATGCCACCCAACCATCTCATCCTCTGTTGTCCCCTTCTCCTCCCTCCTTAAGTCTTTTTCAGCATCAGGGTCTTTTCAAATGAGTCAGTTCTTCACATCAGGTGGCCAAATGGGAGCGGAGTTCAGGACGGAGGAGAACACATGTACACCCATGGCTGATGCATGTCAATGTATGGCAAAAACCACTACAATATTGTAAAGTAATTAGCCTCCAATTAAAATAAATTAATTTTTAAAAAATTAAAGATGCTTGCTTCTTGGAAGAAAAGTTATGACCAACCTAGACAGCATATTAAAAAGCAGAGACATTACTTTTCCAACAAAGGTCCATCTAGTCAAAGCTCTGGTTTTTCCAGTGGTCATGTACGGATGTGAGAGTTGGACGGTGAAGAAAGCTGAGCGCCGAAGAATTGATGCTTTTGAACTGTGGTGTTGGAGAAGCCTCTTGAGAGTCCCTTGAACTGCAAGGAGATCCAACCAGTCCATCCTAAAGGAAATCAGTCCTGAATTGCATTGGAAGGACAGATGCTGAAGATTAATACATTTTAAGAATTGGAGAATCAGAGTTTTAAAATCGTTTTTAAAACGTTCTTTGTCAATGACAAGGCACACTGTGCCGCAATCGGTGTCCATGTGGTTGCCCCTCAAGCTCCAGCCCCACCACCCCTGGGGACTCTTGGTGCGTGGAAGGGTCCAAGCTGGGGTCAAGGAGAGGACGGGGGAGGAGTTTCCTGAGAACCGATTAAATGTATCACTTGTGTCCTGAGAGCAGGTCTCACACTTAGAGTACCAGTTCCCATCCTTGGATGAACATTGGAACCGCCTGTTTCTTTTTGAGTACTGATGTGTAGATCCCATTACAGATGATCCAATTGGATTGCTCTGGATATGAAGCCCAGACATCAGGGTTTTTTTTTAAAGCTGCTCAGGTGATTCTATTATGTAGAAAAATTTGAGAATCACTTAGAGGATCGTGTTGAGGTACATCATGGGTACACAGATAGTTGCCATGGTTTATGCTGTCTCTAGGACAGATGCTGACTTTAATTTGCTGGTGAGGTACTAGGATCAGCTGAAACTGTCCTAAAGCCCATCACTGCGCTGTAGGAAAATGGTCTCAAAAGAGGGGACAGGAATGGAAATGTTACATTGAACGTTGCCTTTTGTTTCTGGATTTTCATGTAAACAGACCTGGTAGGTTTTTCTGATTAATGAAGTCTCGCCTAGACACCACATCCAGGGCCTTTGAATTATATATAATGTGCAGACAATGCAAGCATATGTAACGGTAACTAAAATATTCATTATTATGGATGATGTTCTCAGTGGCTATTAACAGTAATCATTTAGACAGAGGCAGGTAGACCAGAAGGCCACATGGTTTTATGGCAATGAACTAACCATAAACTTTGTTTTTTTCTTTCCAAATGTAAGTTTCAGCTCTAACAACTGGATTTCTAACAGAGCTTCACCAGTCATCAGCTAAAAGATCTGGGTCAACAGGAACCACAGAATTTTTCCTAATTGCAGCTCATGCCAGCCAGGGAGATAATTATTGGTCTCCAGTACTCTCCTGTGCTAAGCATATGATACAGGCTGATTAATGAGACCTTTCTTCCCTCCAGTTATAACATGAAAACAAATTGCTTCTGTAGCTAGAATGAGACAGGCTTCATCCAGCTAATAAGACCATTCCCATCTGGAGAAAAATAGAATCCATTTGCTTAATAATTCTTACATGACATCTCTTCTGCAAATTATTACTGGAATGCTTTTCACAGAATAGAATTGTTCAAACCCTCCAAGAGGATTCCATCCAGTGAGTCCTTCCTCCTGCCCTAATGTCTCAACGTTGACTCTCTGCTTAAGCAAACCCTAGCAATCTGTGGTTTCCAGAGTGTGGTCCAGAAGCCACCAAGGTGACCTTGCAGGCGCCACACTGGTCCCATTCTCCAGCAAGCCCACACACTGCTTTCCTTGGAAGGCTCCCTCCTTCAGCCTGAAATTGCTGCTTTGTAATGGAAAGGAAAAGTGATTCTGGGAGGGAAGAAAGTGGAGATTTAACGTTAATCATCCACTGGTTCTACCATCAGAAATAGTTGGAAAATCAATGAGTGTTGTGAATGAAGAAGCTAACTTGGCTAGGGTGGTGGTCGAGCTGCGTATAAAGGGAGTGTGTGTGTAGGCAGCTCTGCTTGCTTCCCTCTTTCCTTTCTTTCCTCTTCCTCTCTTTTCCCTTCTTATATTCTCTCCCTCTTTCCTAAACAACATCACATACAATTTCAAACTAATGGAGAGATCTCTTTTGGCTGAAGTCTGCTATATACTGGTGTCCCCTAGTCCCTTCTGTCACCAGTCTTCATCTGGCCAAAGAATCTTGTTTGATCCCTTTTCAAAAGAAAGAGCAGCTTAACAATTTGATGTCTTCTCTGCAGAACTGATATTGACCCACGAGCTTGAAAAGAAAGAATTGGAAGAAAACTTTGAAAAGCTGCGGCTGTCATTACAGGTTAGTATTTCCTAACTCTGACTTTAAGGTAATGGCAGCAGACATTTCTCCCTGACAGTTCTTCCTGTCTGCAGGCATCTGTGTGGCACCTGCTGTGTACTGGATCCTGCCCTAAGCAGTGGAATATGGGGGATAAATAAGACCTAACTCCCTGCCCTTAGGGAGTTGCCTGTCTCCTCAAAGCTCACTCTTGCACAGGATGGATAATACCATTAGTGTCATGGACTGCTCCCCACGTGCTGTGGTCAGAGCCATGTTTAGGGGAGGGTAGGATTTGGGGCAGAGCATTCTAGGCAGGGGGAATGGGGTAAGAAGAGTCACTCAGGGTAGAAGACACAGCAGATGTTCTGGGAATTGTTACAGCGACTTCAGTACCCTGGAGACAAAAGCTTCTTGCTTTGGGGCATCCCACTTCCAACCTACCCAAAGCGTGGTCTCAAATGCCAGGGGCGCAACCTGGCTTCCTTCTGGCCTCGAGGGAAGACTGACAGGCCTCTCAGATCACTTGCCTGCCTCTCCCTCCGGCCTGCCAGAGACATCTGCCCCTCCATCCCACCGGCCAACTTCTGTGAAAAGCTGTTGACTATCCCCAGGCCTAGGGAGGGGCTGTCTGAGAAGCCAGCTGGAGGTTGATGGCCCTGCCTCCATTGGCAGCTATGGGTGTCCAGTCCTAGAAAGATTACCTTTGAAATATTAGGGACGCTCCCATCTGGAGGTTTGGAAGGCAAAGACCATAACTCAAATAGAAAGGCGGGAATTTTGCTTTTTGGATGGCTCACTTTCCCCAGGCAGTGTTTCTTGCACAGAGCCTGCCCTGCTAAGCAGAGAATATAGGATTATGGAGTGTCACACTATTGAATAGACTCTACAAAAAATTTTAAATGGGAAGCTGCTTGCTGCATACCCACCCCGATCCATCGATCCATCAGTGGGCCTGCATATGCCCCCACATCTCTCATGTGGCTTATCCTTGGCGGGTTAACCCCAAACTCCCTTCTTTGTGTACCCTACATTGCACACCGTGCTAAGTCACTTCAGTTTTGTCTGACTCTTTGTGACCCTGTGAACTGTAACCTGCCAGACTCCTCTATCCATGGGATTCCCTAGGCAAGAATACTGGAGTGGGTTGCCTTGTCCCCCTCCAGGGGATCTTCCCCACCCAGGGATCAAACCCACATCTCTTACATCTCCTGCATTAGCAGGTGGGTTCTTTATGACTAGGGCCACTGGGAAGCCCTTCCACACCACCCAGATACATTACCCTAAGGAACACAAGCCAGGAATGTGACAGCCCTACTGTAATGTGTCAAAAACCCACAACAGTCCAAAACCAAAAGAAAGGAGAGCTTTGTTTCATTGGTGAGTCTTCACTTTGCCACTGACGTCGTGCAGTCATGAACTGTGCCCATTTTAGTGGTGACTCACTGGCAGAATCCATTTGAGCTGGAGACGTTCAGTTAACAAGGTGGGTGCAGTTGCTTAAACTTATTTCCTTGGGCTACTGGCTGCTAGAGAAACAGGTGTGCGGTAAAAGATTTGAGTTTGGGGCTTAAATCCCACTGTATCGCCTCTTAATAGATTTTAAATCGTGGACAGTTACATAAGCTATAAACATTAGTTTACTCATCTGTAAAATGGGGATAATACCAGTTCCTTCCTCAAGATATAAGCAGCTAAGGGAAATAAATGTGAGTCAATGAAGAAAACTAATCAATAGTCAATCTAAGAAAGAAATGGAGAATTTTATTCAAGTCAACCTGAGGATGAGAACCCAGGAGACAATCTTTATGTGGAATACAGTCATAAACAGTGGAATACTATTCAGCCATGAAAAGGAATGAATTTTGTCATTTGCAGCAACATGGATGGACTTGAAGGGTGTTATGCTAAAAGTGAAAAAAGTCAGGCAGAGGAAGAAAAATGCTGTATGATATCACTTAGATGTGGAATCTAAAAAATACAATAAATTAGTGAATATAACAACAACAACAAAAAGAAACAGAGTCGTAGGTATAAAGAATAAGTTAGTGGTTACCAGTGGTGGGGAGGGGCCACATCGAGGCAGGGAGACAGGATATAAGACAGTCTCAAGGGTGTATTGTACAACATGGGGAGTATAGCCAATATTTTATAATAATTGTAAAATGGAAAGTAATCTTTCAAAATTGTATCTAGAATTTTTTTTTAATTTAAACAAAGACAGAAATCCCTGAGACTGTCCCACCTGTTATAGGTCAATGCACAGTTGTATAAATTTTTGAAATAAAAGATCTAGCATCAAAGTAACACATTGTCAGTGTGTATAGTCCAACAGGATGAGTAGCAGGTCATCACGACACCTTACAGGATTGAGAAAGGAAGTTTGTCTCCTAAGGAGTTACCTTGCTGGCACCTGAAAAATTTGCTTTTTTTTTTTGGTTTGGTGAGCAGACATTCCTATGTCTTCTAAGGGGATCTGATTAATGTATAATGCAGGTACACAATGCACAGTGAAGAGGGGTAGTGGCCCAGATGGGCAGAGAGGGTGTTTTATGTTTAAAATTTTTCTGGTCCTGCCTTAAATATATTTCATCATATGTAATGTGTATAGAGCACTAGGTAACAGCTACTGCTTTATAATAGTTCCAGGCATTGGAACGTTTATCATCATCATTATGGTACCATAGTAACGACATAGGAGGCAGAATCCTTCAGGACCTGTTGTCACCATGTTTAGTGGGATCGGTGGGGGGTGGGCAGTGGGGGGCTCGGGGCTTGGGCAGAGCAAGGAGTCAGGGTCAGTTTGACAGCTCTGGCCTGAACTTTACAAATACAGACAGTTCTTCTTTGAGATGGATTAATTGTCCTTCTTGAAGTCTGGGCCAGGGGGTGCGGCTAGAGGCCAGACTAGACACCTCTCTGCTGACGGTCTGCCTCTGTGAGGTTGGTTATTGAATTATTAAATGCCCCCCTCACTGCAGGCTTCTTGTTGGGGCAGAAATGAGGATGGCATTCCCATCTCGGAGTCAGGTCGCCTGCTTTGGGCACCCCGCCGCCCCCTGCACTTTCTGTGCGGCAGCACCATTCGCCCGTCAGTGTCCTGTGGTCCGTTCTGGACGAGACACCGAGGCGGGGAGACTGCGGGCACTTGGGGGCCTCTCCCCCAGCATGTGATGCGCTTTTGGTGGGACCCGGTGGGGGCCCTCTGACCTCACTGCCCCGTGAGGAGCAGCCCAGGCAGGGGGCGCCTCCCAGGGGCCGTGTCTGCGAGGACCGAGCTGGATGTCTCGTGCGTTACCTGCAGGACCAAGTGGACACGCTGACCTTCCAGAGCCAGTCTTTGCGGGACCGCGCCCGGCGTTTCGAGGAGGCTCTGAGGAAAAACACGGAGGAGCAGCTGGAGGTATCACGAGCTCTTGGCCTCCCAGCACCCTGCAAGCCTGGGGCTCCCCCAGCATCACCCCAGAGATAGAGGCCCTGTGCTGATCTGACTCCAGAGCAACAGCGGCCAGGGCCTGCCAGGATTTTAAACAGACGTCCATGGGCACCTGTCCTGAGTCAGGACAGCTGCGGGTTGTCCATCTGAGTGTTATTCTTGCCGCATTTCAGAGGGCTCCCCAGCCACTGTCCATGAGCCCCTAGGACATGCTGGACCTGGAAATGCCTCTGCCTGTGCCCTCACCCTCATCCCAACACCTCATTCCTTCCCAACCGCAACTCCACAGGGAGGCGTTGCTAAAGGTTGAAGGTTTCTTTTCCCAGAAACCCTGGCAAAATTCCTTCCCTCTATGTCGGGTTGCCAGGTGAAATCCATGACACCCAGTGAAATGTGATAAATGAGTTTTTTGAATACGCCTCCTACAGTAAAAAAAAGTGGTTTATGTGACATTCAGACTTAATTTTACATCCTGTCATTTTGTTTGTCACATCTGGCAGACTTACTCTAACAGTTCTTTTTCTACAATGCCTTTTTAAACTACTTTGCTCATTTGCTACGCAGGGTGCAGAGGGGGCAGGGCTGTCCATGGGCACAGGTAGGGACCTGTGTCAGTCTTCACCTGTGTGTTGAACCAAGTAGTCTGGGCAAATGTTAAAGGCCAATGTTGAATTTAGTGTTTTTGCCCACTAAGTTCCCTTGTGCTGCTGGGCTGGTAGTATCCAGCCACCCCGGCATCTGACATTTCAGGGACCGATGGCCTCCCCTTTCCTGCTCCCCACAGAGCTGGATTTTTAGTCTTGCTCCCAGTGGAAACTCCTGGGCATCTTTATCAGGGAGAACTATGAGCATTCTTGCCCGCCCGCCCCCTCGCTCTTGTTCTCCAGTGCCTGTTAGGAAGCTTATTAACAGAGACTAGATTTTGCTGAGTTCATGATGCTGGTGAATACTGCACTTTGCCGGGGTGCCTGGGAAACAGCTCCTTGTTCTCTGCCCCTGCAGATTGCCTTGGCTCCTTATCAGCACTTGGAAGAAGACATGAAGAGTCTGAAGCAGGTGTTGGAGATGAAGAATCAACAGATACATCAGCAGGAAAAGAAGATTCTTGAGCTGGAAAAGCTGGTGAGTCGCCTGTAACCTTGGGAGGCCCCCATAGCCCATGTGATATTCCCGCTGCTCTCATGGGTGAAAGGATTAACAGCGTTCCGGGGAGCATCCGGCCTTTACCTGTCCATTGCTTGCACCTGAGCAGAAAAGATCACAGATGAGGCTCCAGGCCTTGTTTTGGGAGCCAGGAGTTCAGGAATCTCAGAGGTGGCCTTGTTTGTACCAGTCTGGAGCCCATCTGAGTCCCTGTCTGCATTGCCATACATCACTGTGAGCTGCTGACTCCTCCTCTTCCAGGGGAGGACGAGCAGTGAGCCTGCATCTGGGGAGCATCACTGATGGGTACCAGCATTGTGCAGACACTTTGGGTCTGTCTGTTCAGTAATTCCAACAGCAGTCCACTGAGTGGGATTCCATCGTCAGGAGTCTCCTTCTACAGATGGAGAGATGCAGGCTTAGGAAAAGGTCTTGTCTCACCCAGAGCCAGTAAGTGGCCCAGCCCAGGCAGGAACCCTGAGTCAGAGCTCCAGGCCCCGGCTTCCACTGAGTTCTGCTTCACCCTTCAGCCTGGCTCCCGGAGAACTAGCAAAGGGCGCGCCTTTAAGGGAAGAGAGTGCTCAGAGTTCACTGCTAGACCCTGTGGGTGCAAGGGTTGCAGCTGAGATAGTAGTCCAAAGTTAGCAGCAGGGAGGCCTGCCTCCAAAGAGATTACTATCTTGATGGGAAGGTTGGCCCAAGGGACTCAGATAAAGAGTCATTTTTTTTTCTTATCATTATATTTACATTTTTGATACTATAGAAGGAAAATATGTGCATTATAGGTAATTGTAAGATAAAAATAAGATTAAAATGCCATATTTCTACCACTGTTAACACTTTCTGGAGGCTTTCCTCCATATAAGTGTACACACCCCAATATACAGCACGTGCACACACACACATGCACGCACACACAGGCATATGTGTGTGTGCGCGTGTGTGCGCATGCACACACACACACACACACACACACACACACACACACAAGGGTTTTGCATCCTGCTTCTTTTCAGTTAGCGCATCTTCAACTCACCATCTCAGTAACTGATCAGCTCCTCTGACTTTTAAAGTTCTCTGCATGTCTCAGACATGTCCTGGCAGCTGGTTTATCCAAACCAGGAGCTGGTCCTAGACCACCTGTTGCATTCAGTCATCACATCTGCTCTCCTGATCTAGCACCATCCCTCTCTGGGCGTCTCTAGCTGCACAGATGCTTGTCCGTTAGGATGGGAGCAGACGAGGCTGTGAGTGCCCATTATAGCATTCTGGGTGATGCTGGTGTCCTGGGACCTTCCAGCAGCTCAGCTTTCCAGCTAGGCCAGAGCTAAGGCCAGTGGGGACAGCTGAGGTGGACAGAGCCCTGCCCCTCTCAGCCCTGCAGCCCTCCTCCTCCAGGCTGGGCTCTCTGCAGCCTTATCTGGTCAACCAGCAACCTCTGGATTTATCCGGCTGTTTTTAGCCCTTTTCTAGGCACTCTGTGGGCATGCGATAGTTCTCATTCCAGAAACCTTTCCAGGCAGGGGTGGTGACGGGGAGAGTTGATTGAATCACTTCCCATTTCCTAGGAGGGCTTCCTTGGTGGCTCAGACGGTAAAGAATCTGCCTGCAACACGGGACACCCACGTTATATTCCCTGGGTCAGGAAAGATCCCCTGGAGAAGGAAATGACAACCCACTCCAGTATTCTTCCCTGGGGAATCCCATGGATAGAGGAGCCTGGTGGGCTGTGGTCCATAGGTTCGCAAGGAGTTGGACACAACTGAAACGACCTAGCACACACATGCATAGTGAATTACATATAAACAGTTTATGTGTGTGCTTATTGGATTCCTGTGTAGAATACACTTCTCAGGGTAGTGAGTGTCTCCATGCCCCTGCCATTGTCAGGGATGAGCCCTGAGCACCCTCCCAGGGTCCAGTTTGGCTGGTGGGTCCCCTGGTTCTCCCCATCGGGTCCTCCGCCCTGCACTGGCACCTCTGGCAGTACCTGTATGCACAACACGACATTCTGAATTAATGGAAGGATGAAAATCTCAATAATGTGGACAACCTTTCCCTCCTGAGGCTCTGGGCTGCCAGGAACGTGCAGCTCAAGCCCAGCTTGGCACATGAACAGAAAATAACATCCTCCTCCATGGTGGTTACTCCTTTGAGACAAAGCCTGCTCTCTGTCCGTGTGTTCCCACAGCCTGAGACCTAGCTGAAGTTGAGCTCCATTCTAAGATGAACTGAGAAATTCTTTTTTGAAAAGACTGTGAAGAACTCCCACGTAGGGTAGTTAAGGAAAACCACTACCCCTCCATGAGTCAGGCTGAGGCATCAGAGTGCAAGGACTGGGCTCTAGCCAGCTCTTCAGCAAGGTTCCCATGCCCGTCTCATCTTTGTTCCCAGGAAATGCATGCATGCTGAGTTGCTTCAGTTGTGTCCAAGTCTTTGTGACCCCATGGACTGCAGCCCACCAGGCTCCTCTGTCCATGGGATTCTCCAGGCAAGAATACTGGAGTGGGTTGCCATTTCCTTCTCCAGGAGATCTTCCTGACCCAGGGATCAAACCTGGATCTCCTACATTGCAGGCAGGTTCTTCACCACTAGCACTGCCTGGGAAGCCCCATAATTCACAATATATACCAATATATACACACAGACATATTATATATCTACATATATATAAGCAAAAAATACATAAAAAACAGTACTTTTACAATGCACTCTGGTACTTTCTATTCTGTTTTCTTTTGTTTAAAAAAGCAGTGCTGGTCACATCCCTCTGGCCTGGTTTTATAGCCGA
Organism: Antilocapra americana; assembly: GCA_007570785.1. Taxonomy (NCBI): domain Eukaryota; kingdom Metazoa; phylum Chordata; class Mammalia; order Artiodactyla; family Antilocapridae; genus Antilocapra; species Antilocapra americana. Next base: position 34,510,735 of record ML663566.1, read on the forward strand.
TGCATTGCAAACTGCAGTTTCAAAACCACAGTTTTAGATAATCCTCCAAAGCCCGGAAGCCAAGGGCACTGGTCTGCTGTCTCTCCCAGGGCCTGGCTATAGAGCTCTTGACATTGCATCTTTTATAGGCAGAAAAGAACATTATCCTGGAAGAGAAGATTCAAGTTCTCCAGCAGCAGAACGAAGACCTCAAGGCCAGGATCGACCAGAACACCGTGGTCACGAGGTAGGTGGGCCTGGGCATTGGAGCCTTGGAAGTACACGTCCCTGAAAGAATGGCTTTGCTCCTGACCTTGGAGGGCTCTGCTTTTATCCTCACTCCTCCAAGCCCCGAGGCTTCCCCACGCTGGCTCTCGGTGCTCCCCACATGGAGGAAAGCACAGAACACACTGCTCTGAGCACCCAGCCGATGTCCTGGCTCCACCGAGCACCCTCCTTGGTGGAAAGGAGTGGGGTGGGCTGAAGTGTGTGGCACAACTGGTGAGGGCGGGGGCAGGGGTGGTAGGGATCGTGGAGGAGGTTTTGGAAGGGCTGCCAGCTGGGAGTTCCAGGCTAAAGAGAACAGCCACGTGAGCCAGCCAACCCTGGGCTCCAGTAGTGGGGCCCTCGACTGCTGCCCCGGTGCTGGGCCATGGCAGAGGGGAGCAGGGAGCGGCCAGGCCCATGCAGCCGCTTCCATCTCCGTGCTCCTGACCTGCTCCGAGGCTCTGACTTCCAGGAAGGGAGGGGCGGCAGCCCGGCTGCAGTCACAACAGAGGCACAAAACACATCGGGTTCCTTTCTACTTGGTGTCCATCAGCCACAAACATCCTTGGAGCATCTGTTACAGGCCGGGCCCCAGGCTGGGTGCCGAGCACTGGCGGAGGGACCGCTCTGGCCCTGTCCTCCAGGGCTCCTGCTGCAGCAGGGGACCAGCTGCACTGCCCAGAAGGTCGCAGCGGGAGCTGACTGCTGCCAGGGAGGCCAGGGGCGAGGGCAGGCTGCGGAGGCTGACGGCGCTGACTCCCTGGGACAGCCCTTGCTGTCACCGCCTCTTATGTCTGCGCTGCCCAGAGCCCCCGACACCAAGCCCCTCTTGCCTCTTCTCTCGGGCCTGTAGCTTCTGCTCTGCCCACTGGCCACCAGCGCCTCCCCTGACCCAGGGCAGAGAGACCCCGGGAGAGGACTGTGTGGGTGGGACAGGCGGTGATCACGTTTCAACCCCACCCCCCACCCTGTCTTGGTTCCTGCGGTCCGCAGGCACCCGCCACGTCTTGCTCTGCCATTGCTGCTCTGACTGTTGCTTGTTCTCCACCCCCTGCAGGCAGCTGTCGGAGGAGAACGCTAACCTCCAGGAATACGTGGAGAAGGAAACACAGGAGAAGAAGAGACTGAGCCGAACCAATGAAGAGCTGCTATGGAAGCTCCAAACCGGGGACCCGACCAGCCCCATTAAACTGTCCCCCACATCCCCCGTGTATCGCAGCTCCTCCTCCGGGCCCTCCTCTCCCGCCAGAGTCAGCATGACGCCCAGATGACGCCACCACGCCGCGGGCCGAGCTGCGGCGCCCGGTCCACGAGGGCTCCCACCTGCGGGGAGTGGTGACCGCCACGGGCCGGCCCGCCGGGCCCCGCACGCATGCCCAGTCGCTGCGTCGCGGCCTCCCGTGCGCGCATGCCCAGTAGCTGCATAGCCGCATCCCAGGCCGAGCCCTCTTCTAACCCTCGTGTATAGGACTGTCCGGGGACGGGCACTTAGGAACGTGTAAACGGTAGTGTCTCATGTGCAAACGTTTGGCTGTAGTCAGAGCCAAAAGAAGGAAACGCCAGTTGTCCTTGAGCAATGAACTTTCACTGCAGAATTTCAGGTTAGTTAACAAACAGCTCAGTTTTGACGATCCATTGAATAATCCTTGTGTACTGCACCGGATATGTGTGTATATTTAGATACACGTATATACACATGCAGCGGTTCTGAATTGCATTTTTTATAACATGAAGTGCTGACGTATTTTGATGACGGTCAGCAGTTTTCTAACTCGTGCCTAAGAATTATTGGGAAATGAAAATGCATTTCTATCTACCTTCCCAGGAATATTTCTACCCAAAATAGAAAAAGGAAAAAAAAAAAAAGATACAGAGAAGCGCCTTTCGACCTACCACCACGTGGTACTCTGTTTAACACAAACACCAGCCATTCATGAACGGTAACTACCTTTGAAACAATCAGCTTCTTAGTCAACATGATGTGAGGTCACTATTACTCCATCCACAGATTTTAATTATTAACATTCCTGTCCTGAGTGGATAAGGGGCAGCAGTGAGAAACCCTGAGGGGGATGAGCAGTTTTGCAGACTTTAACTCATGACCAGTGGATCACCTATAGTCTTGTAAACACAAGTTTTGCTTTTTTCCTAAATGGCATCTTGGAATCCATCATTCAGCTATTGTGACCTTGGGAAAATACAAAAGCACATGACCTTAGAGGATGAGGGTGAGAATGGCCTTGGAGTTGGCTAAGACTATTCACGCTCCATCCTCAAGAAGAAAAACTGCTGATAGGGTCTGTATTCTGACTAAGCGTAGAGAAGAAGAGCGTCCTCTGGCATCCTGTTTGATGTGATGCTAAATGGTCAGCCCACCAAAATACGACCCTCAGCCCTATTTCATTGCCCCCCACTTTCAGTTAGGTTCTGTAACCCAACCTCATTCTTGTACATTAAGCAGCTCAGGGGTTCTAGCAGGGGCTTTCAGAAAACCAGTTCTTCTGTCCTGGGGGGTTCAGTTCCTGGTTGTGCTAGATCATCGCATGATCTCCGCGAAACCCAGGTGTCTTTTTCTGCTGGATGGTCACATCACAGCTGAGAGAAGTCCCATCTTTGGCCCAGGAGGTTCTTCCAAAGAGAGTAGCCCCAGGAAACAGCCAGCCAGGGGTCACAGGCTTCTGGACTGGCATTTGTCTCCTAAATGGATTAGAATGGGGAAGAGATTCCTGCAGTGCTGTGGACCATTAGAAGCATAACACACAAAAGAAAGTAGTTTCAGCCATTTATACAGTGATGATAATGATGTCTTTGTTTACTGTTTGTGACGAAGATCCCGTACTTTTCTCCCCAAGGCCCCTCACAGTGGTCCTGAGCACAAGACTGATTCTGAGCAAACCCAAGATAGGCAGATATATGTAGATACGTTTTGTGGGGCCACAGACACAGAGCAGGAAAGAAACTGCTCAAGAAAGGGGTCCCCTGGCCCAGAGCCCCTGCCTGCTCATGGCATATGTGGCTGGCATGAGGACAGACCTGGTCTGTGTTCCTTGCATGAATCAAGGTTGGGCTTCCTGGCCTCACATACATCTCATTTTCTAGCAAACCTGCAGGTCTTTGCCCATCCTGGGGACATAGACAGGAGATACCCAGTGAAGAAACATTTCTTTTTCCGTTTAGTGGGTCTGCATGACGCTGTGATGTTGAGTTGGGCATCCCATTAGAGTAGATGATGCCACGTTGACTAAAATACACGAGTATGTATTCTTTTAGCAGGCACCACCTGCAGATACAGTAGCTCAACCCTCCAAACTAGGAACTGCTTCCATAACAGCACCTGCTAAATGCAGTCACACAGCAATACAGACGTCAGTGTTACATTAGAATGTGGTCCGGTATGTTAGCCTGTTGCAGTCACAGTTGTAGTGGTGTTAGAACCAAGTAATCCCCCACTAGGTGACTAGAGCGTGGCTCTAACCATCCCTGACCTTGGGTACTTGAGCTAATTCCCACAACGCCCTGGCTTCCTTTCCTTGTCATGGACGCCCGTCATATATGGCTCCTATCCCCACACTCGAGGGGCAGCAGTGCACCCTTTTTCGCCTCTCCCTTTCCCCCCCGCCTACACTGTTAGGACTTGGACCTCTGTCTCTCTGGTGTCCACCTCCCAGGCTAGCGCTGTTTCCACGGAGAAATGCTACAGCCTCCCCACCTGTCTCAAACAGACCCACCCAACCTCACCAACCTCTCCTTGGCGTGTGGGATGCTGTTAGTGCCCTGCCCGCCCCCAACCCACCACATGCCTGGCGAGGTTCCGGCTGGGTGTTGGGGCAGCGGACGGGCCGGGGAGTCGGCGTACTTGGTGACCATCTGAAAGGGGTCACTCGTTCCTTTTCTGGCCCCTGCGGTTTCTGTGTTGCATTATTTGTGTTTGAAGCATATTAAAATGAACTTGAGGGACCTTCTGTGAGACGCACTTGATGTGACCATTGGCCTGGAGCCCGTCTGGCTGCAGGAGGTCAGGAGGGGTCAGGGAGGCCTGAGGCTGGCTTCCCTCTGTGTGTGCGCCAGGGTCAGCGGGTCGTCCCTGAGTCTTGAGACCCCTCCGCCCGGTTCTGCCCCAGCTCAGCAGGGTCCCTCTGCCCAGCTTGTAGCCCAGGACTTCCAGCAGTCTTCCCCTAGCTTTGGGGGTTCGGCGGCTCTGCTCCTTGTCTCGAGGTGGCCAGGTTGGACTGGAGGCCATCAGAAAAAGGACACAAGATTGAGCACAAGCCCCTCACCATTAAATTCAGATGTTGACCTGACTTTCTACCCCAAGTGAGCTTGGTCAGTTTGCATCTGGGTGGTCACAGAGTTTTCCCAGAGTGGCCAGGGGCAGCCCTCCCAGCATAGGGGCCATGGTAACAGCACTTCCTTGTCATGCTCTTTCTCGTGCCCGTCGGGTTCACAGGACCCTGAAAAGTACTGAGCCAGGACACTCCTTTAACCGGAAAGCATCTGCCCCCTCTTGCTGGGCTGCAGCCGGTTGGCAGGGGCACCAGGGACCACGGGGAGACTCCAGTCAGTCTGTTCTCCCAAGCTGCTGCCGACCAGGAGCCCCCTTGGCAGGTGATAAAGGCCCCTGAGTTACTCTGGACCCGCCAACACCATCCCAGGACCCCCGGGTCACCCATGCCTCCAGATACTGGTGACGGCTGCCAATTAAGGATTTACTCATCAACACATACCAACCTGTTCATGTCTTTTGGCGCCTCCTGCCACCACTTTAATCAGAACCACCCTGCATTATCCTTCCCCCTCCACCCACGCATCAGTATTGCCACTTAGCAAAGGGATGCTGGCGCCTGGCCCAGGGCCCCGCAGAGGAACCGAAGGTGGAACGGCCTGGCAATGGAGAACCGTGTCCCCCACGGTTGCCAGGCAGCAGTCGAGAGACCTTCGAAGCCAACCACTTAGTCCCCGCTCTGTGGTCCCTGGGAGTCCTCGGCTGGTTCCCCCATTGCCTGTGAGGAGGGGAGGAGTGAGGCAGGTGATGCTCTGCTAGAACCAATAGAGCCCAGGCCGGTGCGCAGTGCGCCTCCCCTGCCGCTGGAGGTGACGGCTGTTACGCTGTGGATGCATCTGAGAACAAAACCAGCAGTGGAGCCCGGGAGGTGGGTGTTGGGTGGGAGGTTGGTGGATGGGACAGCCTCCCTGACAGGCAAGAAGCAGGGCGGTGCCCACGGTGGGGGGTGGGGATGAATCTGGGTCAAATGCTTAAAAAGGTAAACATCACCAGAGGCTAATTCACTTAGGTTTGCTAAATATCTTTTATTTTTTTCCTTTGGAACTGGTCTGCTTCTCTGGAACATCTCTATAAACAAAAGCAGGACACCTGGGGTGTCTCAACCTACCAGCTTGGGTTTTTACCTCCTCACCGTGAGGGATGTGCAGGTGAATTTGCCCCACTTACCGTGTCTGTTTGCCAGCACCAGCATCACGCGGGATAGACAGTTGTGCCCTCTAAGTGGGGCCCTCCCTTACCTACAGGTCCTCGCCTCCCCACAGACAAGCCAGCCCACAGGCTTAGCTGCTGCTGATGGGTTTAACTGCACCCAAATCTGTGCAGCACAGCGCATCAGCAGGCGCTCGGGGAGTAAAAGTGTCAAAGTCCAACCCCGTGCTTTCTCCCTACCCACCACACCCCAGTCCCTCGCAGTCCTAGATGGGTGTTGAGAAGTAGGCCAGAGACCAGCTCCATCAGCAGACACACGGTCTGCTTTATTCCCTTGCTCACATTGCATTTATGGCTTGGTGGACAAGCTTACATCGCAAAACAAAACGATGTCCGTTTGGAGAGGGGCGCACAAGGGTACCGCCTCATAGGGGTCCCCGCCCTCCTGGCTGCCTGGTGACTGAGCAGTCCTAACGGAATCCAGGAGATTCCTCCCCACCGCGGAGGCCGGGCTGTCCGGGGAAGCCTCTGACTCCCAGAGGAGCTTCATCAACAAACGACGCGCTCCAGGTGACTGCCCAACTGCCGGCCTCCAGACAGGAGTGGCTTCAGACACCGGTGTCCGAGTTTCCTGGGAGACCGCCGGAGCCGGGTGGAGGCTCTCCAGGCGCCGGTCTCTAGGTAGGGGCGTGGCGCCGCGGCACCGGCCTCTCTGGGCTAAGGTGGGCTCCACGCGTGGACCCGGCCAGGTCGCCCCCAGGTCCGGGCGCTTGGGGGCAATCGGCCCTCCCAGAGGTCAAGGGCTGGGGTTCGGTGATGCCTGCAAGATGGCACAGATCGCCCTGGGGCTGGGGGGAGGTGGTGGTGGTGGTGCTGGCTTGGGGAGACAAGCAGGGGCGCCCCGCCTGCGCGCGTCCCCAACGTCCAGCCCGGGCAAGTGGAGCGCCGCGTGGGCCACGGGTGGTCCTCGCCTGCTTGATGGTGGGCTCGCGGAGGAGGGGCGGGGCGGGGCCTGTAGCAGCAGCCCCCTGCCCTCCTCTTAGTGCGGAAACGTCACACTGCATCTTCCGGGTGGGATCACATAGCGCCTCGGGGTCTGAGAATTGGGGCCACTGGACTGAACGCACCTCCAGTGCAGGAAAACACCTCCTTTCTCAAGAGGGGCGGGGGTGGTGGTGGTGGTGGTGAGCGCTCGAGTGTTATGAGAGCAGCCACACACACACCCCCTCCCACATACCCCCCCATCCCCCGGCCGCCCGCCTTCCACCCGTCCACCGCCGAGGATGGGTGTGTGTGGGGGTGTGGAGGGCAGTGTGAGGCCGAGGGGTTCCGGGGACAGGTCGGAGGTGGGGGTGGTGGTTGCTGTACTTGATGTCACTGTTGCTCTGCAGAGAGCAGCCTCATCCCCCACCATCCGGTAGGCCTCTAGGCCCCAAACCCGAGGGGACCTGGGAAGAGTGGGAGGTTGGGGAGATGATCCAGGGGTTCCCCCGGCTACGGATTCCCACCCCCTCCCCCCGGAACTGCGAGGCAAGGCGACACTCAGCTGTGAGATTCCAGAAGCAAAGACCAGGCTCTGGGACTCTCGAAGCCACCCCTGTCCCCCTAACCTCCTACCACCCTCCCACAGCTGCCAGAATTCCTGAGACTGCACTGGGCACGCCCTGGCCATAGACAGGAGTTTATTAGGATTTGCGGAAGCATGACGGGATGTACCAACAAAGTTTGACTTTACAATATGAACTATTATGGCATCAATGTACCAGCAAAACTGGGATACGGAGCACAGGTTCACATTTTTTAAGGGCAATGGACAATGTCTACTCTTGTCCTTAAAGGGAAAACCAGGCGGTGGGGGAGGGGAACGGCGAGGGGCCCAGCAGAGGCCAATCTGATTTGCAATTAGCTGTCAGACTCTAAACCTAGTATTGCAATTATAAGAAACTATAAGAAAACTATTAGAAAAATAGAACATCAAATGAGCAAAAAAATATTACACAATTTACATAATAAAAAACACAATCCTCTTAATAATGGCTCCATGTTCAGTAGAAGAAAAAGTACACACTGGAGGACCCACACACCTTCAGGTTTGACAATAAACCAACCCTCATGGAGATCGTCACCCCTTTGTGCTCCTTAGATTTATCCACGCTGAAAGGCACAACGTAAGCAGGAAACTTATCTTAAATAGATATTATAAACTTCTCCAATGGGAAAAGAAGTCCCAAACTTAAAAAGTTTGTCATCAAGAAACACAACATCATATATACCTTGTTAATAATTTAACAAGGCCTGAATGCCTCTTCCCAGCCGTGCTCCCTGACCCTGAGAAATCTCATTTGGACTTCAAGCCGAGGTCTCACGGCGGAGTGTTCAGCCAGCAGTTCAACACGTTGACAGGGTGGGTCCTGGGAGAGGGGGGGCCCCTGAGAACTGCGCCCAGAGACCCCTGGCTGGTCCACTCCCTCTTGAAAGAGCACTGCCACCCAGTGAAGCAATGGGCACAGAAAGACTATCCTAGTGATGAACAGGAAGGTCAGTTGACTTTTTTCTTTTTGCCTTAACCACCCATTAGGCATCATAACTACGATGATGAGATATGGAGTGTTTGTAGCTTCTTGCACCACTGGATCAATAAAGCATTTCATCACCCAAAAAAGTCCAGAAGAGTCTGATAAACTGTACATCTCACTCCCGCTAAGGAGCCTTACATAACAATACTCTCATTACCAAGGCAGACAGATATTAACATATTTTAAATTATACATAAAATTATACACAACACATATTTAGTTTCATCTGAAGTTGAACTCACACACCTGCGTGGACATGCCACAGCCCCGCCTCTCTGTCCATCCTCGCACACTGGGGCAACAGGCCAGCATAAACCTGCTCCCTCTGGTCTCCATAGGGGTGGTTCTCAGGGGTCAACAGAACAAGCAGCTCTTACTCAGTGTGTCAAAGTGGGGTGTCCACCCCAGACACCTCACTCTTCTCTGCACAGTGAGGCCCCCAAGTACCCGCGGGCTCACCTGCAACCGCGCGGGGCCTTTACGAGCTGCGTCCACACACCCTATGCTGATGGCTCTGCTTCCAACGTCAGGCTAGCCGCCGTCCTAGGCAGGACCCAGTCAGCTCACCATGCCCACCTGGCGGTGGGGGTGGCAGGGAAGAGACCTGGCCCAGCCTGGGTTCCCACTCCCCACCCCTGCTCACCCCACACATGAGACAGCAAACACAAGAGCAAGGCTCCCGCTGGGCTTGCAGCCCTCCCGGGTGAGAACAGATGTAACCACGCGACAGAAGGAGTGACAGGGGCCCTGGGGGGCTCAGGGTGGGCGGAGAAGCCCCCACAGGGCTGTACTCAACCTGTGGTGTCCAGGTGGACAGTTGGGGGGGACCAGGTGGTCAGTTGCTTGATGGAGACCGAGGGGCTCAATGGAACAAAACCCAAAGCAGGGGAGATGCAAGTGATGCTGACATTGTATCAGCTGAGCAGCAGTCTCCCAACCATAACTCTATCACACCCTCCCTGGGTTTGTAAAAACTCACCTGGCCCAAAATCAGGGGAGGAGGTGTTGGCAGAGGGGGATGGAGGCCATGCAGGGGTCCCATCCCCACCCAGGGGCTCACATCTCCCCCATCCACAGGCCCGGCTGATTGTCCGGAGACACTGCGCCCCTCACTCTCCCACACGGGGCCCGGGGGACCCCAGGCAGGTTTTCACAAGGTCACGCACCTGCAGGGAGGCACCCACGAGTGGTGGGAAGGGGCACTTCCTCCCCACAAGAGGGTCTTTCCGATGCGAGTGTTTGGGGCTGGTGCCCAGGGAACCGAGAGTCCCCAGGGGATGTCTACGGACAATAATAGCCAAGCCATGAAACTGAGTCTGGGCGGGGCTGAGATGTGACACTGTCGGGCACTCCCAGTGGTTATTTTCTGCCTCTGTGTGTGTGTGTGTGTGTGTGTGTGTGTATGTGTGTGTCATGTCTCTGTGTGTACACGTGTGTTATATCTGTGTGTGTGTTGTTTCTGTGTGTCACATTTCTGTGTGTGTATATGCGTATGTGATATATCTGTGTGTATGTGTACATACATGTGTGTTGACTGTGTGTATCCGTGTGTGTCTGTGTGTGTACATGTGTTATGTCCATGTGTATCTTCTCTGTGTCTATGTGTGTGTGTCCATCTCAGGCACAGGAAGGCGGGCCGTGATAACAAAGTCTCCCATCCCTGAGTGGGGATGGGACCTTTCCGGGGCAATCAGGCCCCTGCATGGCCCCCACCCCCCATTGCCTACACCTCCTCCCCTGATTTTGGGCCAAATGAGTTATTACAAACGCAGAGAGGGTGTGATGGAGCCATGGTCTGGAGACGCCACTCAGGTTCCTGGCAGCATGGCCCCCCCACAGAAGAGAAAACCCCTGGCAACTGTATGAAAACGTCTCTTCACAAAAGCACAAGTCACTGGACCCCATCCAACGACCCAGGGATCCTTTCCTCGGATGGGGCTCTGGCCTGGCGTGGGGGGGGGGGGGGCTCTGATACCAACGGGAGGCCCTTCTGCACAGCCCCTTGGCTCCAGGTGAGGAGGGGGACCATCTGTCAGGACGGGCCCGCCCGGCAGACACTGAGACACATCTTCTCGGTCCTCCGGACGAGGCATGTGGCTGGCTCAAGTGTCAGCTGTACACAGTCTGCTGGGGGCGGTCAGGCTCAGAAATTTCAGCCGGAAATAAAAAAGTGAGAGAAACTCTACCCGCCACCTTTCCAGGACACCCTCGTTCCCTCACACTCTCTGCCTCAGTGGAGAAACAGCAGACAACTCGAGCAGACAAGTGGCTAGCAGGCCCCAGGGAGAGAGCAGACAACCAAAACACCAACGAAATAAGTTAAGATTCATCAAAATATTGTACAGCACCAGCTACATAAACCTAAATACCTTTCTTTGGAAACCCGAGCTTCGGGCTCTCGTCCCCACTTTGGAAGATTCACAAGTGAGACTGAATAAAGCTCCCACGAGGGACCACAGAGTAGACGGCAGAGCCTGCAACCAGGGCTGGACCCTCGCCCACCTGGGCCAACCCTGCTTCACTCATTCTTGCGGTTTTTTTTTTTTTTGTTCTCCAAGAACTTTCTGGGGCAGAGGGAGAAAAGCCAAGAACCATCAGTTTATCAGGCTTCTTTCTACCAGATTTGTGTCAAAGGGCAGAGGGGGAAGATAATGGGAGCTAAGCTTCACAAGCAGCATTTACATTTTGTGTGGAGTCAGAAATGCCAGCCCCCTCACCTCCCGCCAATGCAGGCCCTTCCGTCCCCCCGACTCCCACTCTCGGGAAGGAAGGCACAGCCCGCCTCCAAGGAGTGTCCCTGGGGCCTTGGCAGGGAGCACCATGTGCACAGGGACACATGGTCATCACGGAGGCAGGGGTCCAGGCCCAGGGTCACCAACCCGCAGCATCTAACGACATGCACAGCACACGAGAGGGACGGCACGGGACCCCACGCGCCCCCCCCCCCCCCCCCCCCCCCCGGGCAGACCACCGTACGTACCCTGAACAATTCAGGGAACGACTCAGCCATTTTCCACACCACTGTTACGCACCGGCTGGATTGCGAGGCGACTCACAGCCAAGGGACAGGAGGACTCTGTGTGACGATGAGACGCACGAGGGGCCAGAGGCAGCTGGGGGACGGGGCAGGGGGAGCCGGGCATCACTCAGGACAAGCAGGCACCAGCCTGGGGAACCTTGAGACCCATGAGCAGCAGAGGGGGCAGGACCCCTCAAGGAGCCGGGACCATGGGGAACAGTCAGCTAAGCTCCGCTCTTTTGAGGCGGGTCCTACATTAATAGTGTCATGTTCCAGTTACTCAGGACTCGGCCGGAGCAGCAGCGGGGACCTGCTGGAGGGCTGGCGGCTGCAGGAGGCCGGGGAGGGGGAGCCTGGTCCCCTGGCAGGAGTGTGCAGAGTGCGGGCCGAGCCCCCCGCCTGGAGGGAGGGGGCGGTCACAGTCCAGAGACCCTCCGGAGGCAGCTCAGAGGGCCGAGCAGGAGGAGACAGTCCGGTCTTCCTCTCAGTAAACTAAACCGCTGGGCCGGGGCGTGGGCACAGCCGGGGGACAGACACCTGTCACCAGGGCGGCTGTCTGGGGCTGGGCTAAGGTGGGGACGGGACCCAGCATGGCACCCTCCCCGGGATGAAGGCCCGGGCTCCCGAGGTGACCTCTGTTCTGCCCAAGGCCGAGGCAGCAGGGGCGCCGGACGGGTGAGGAGAGGGGCTGCCTTCCTTGTCTGGGAGGAGGCTCGGAGGCAGGCGGCGGGCAGCCCCAGCCCCGGCCACATGGCCCCGCCGAGAGCTGCCGGGGGGTCGGGGCCGCGGGCCGCACGTGGGCTGCGCAGGGCTCCGGGCGCACGGGCTGGGTGGGGTGGTGGTGCGAGGTGCTGCGGGGGTCTCTTGGGGGCAGGACCGTGCGTCACTTGCAATGATCCAAGTGACCGTCAGGAGTCCTTGTAGGGTCAGCGGCCAAGGTCGCCTCCTCGCTGTGCCAGAGACCGTAGCCAAAGTAGATGAAGAAGCCTGCGGGCCAAGGGCAGAGGCGGGGTGTGAGTCCGGGAGGCGGCCCTGGGGTCAGGCTCAGCCCCCAACTGAGCCCACATGACTAACGGCAGGGTCACCTCCACACCTGGCAAAGGCAGGCGCGTCCTTCTGGGCAGCCTCATGCCTGGCAAACTACTGGGTGGGGACCCCTGGAGGGGCGCTGGTGCCTCTGCCTCATCCACTGCCCACCTGGTGGGGCGGCTGCCCTGTGGCCACTGGGGGGGCCAAGACAGACCCTCCAGAAGCCGTGCTGGGTTTCCAAAGGGCACGAGGGCTCCCTGGGCTCCGCATGCTATCTGTTACAGCTCCTAATTTTCCCATGAGTGGCTTAGACACTCAGGTCACATGGGAATTCACGCAACCCACCAATTCAGGCATTCTGGTGAGTTTCAGGGTCCATAAGGGTCTGTGGTGGGACCCAGAGATCTGTGTCCCTGACTTCTGCCCCCCACCCTGGTGGGAGGGGGCGATCACCTTTGTGCCAGTGACAAGGGAGAGCAGTCCTGGAGCCCAGGAGCTTGCGGAGGGTGCTCAAAAGCAGGCGTCCCCTACCTCTGCAGGAAGGCAGGGAGCTACCCTCCCTACCCCTCAGTCACTGGGGCTGGGGGTTTGGCTACAACAGCCTGGAGGCCATTGCCCTCATCAGGGGTACAGCCGGTCAGGCCAATCTCCCAGCCACCACCAACACTGCAGAAGGAACCTGCGTCCATTTCTGCAGCCCAGGCTGCTGGAGGCCCGCAGAGGGGCCACGGTTGGTGCGAAATGGGGTGAGGGCCCATGGGGGACCTCTAGTTCTCCCACGGGCCCAGCCCATCCCTGCAGCCTGGGGGGCCGAGGGCAGGGCTGTCTAGACAGTGCTGTCTGGGGTGAAGAAGGTGGTACTCTGTCAATAGCAGACTCACGGGCTGGTTCTTCGGACGCTGAGCTCTTTCCCAAACAGATAACTGGTTCAGGCAAAGGCTTCACAATTATCTATGAGGGAGGGAGGACCCACAGCCTACCAGGCGTTCCTCACTGTCAGAGAGAAAAACCGCTGACTACACATGTTTTCACTGTGTTTTGAAATCGGAAATGGGGGCAGCTGGAGGATGCAAGCCCTCCGGCCAGTAGCGGAGACGACAATGAGCTGCTGGGCACAGGCAGGGAGGGGGCGAGTGGGTGAGTGGAGGGCCTGAGAGAGGCTGGGACACCAAGTGCTGGCCACTGTGAAACCCACACCTCACGTACCGATCAGCATCCACACGGCAAACCGGACCCAAGTGCCCTGGTCCAGCTGCATCATGAGATAGACGTTCACGAAGATGCTCAGGACGGGAAGGACCGGCAAGAAGGGCACCTGCGGGAATAGGCGGCGAGGCATCAGGCGCGCCAGGAAGAGCGTGAGATGGCAGAGCCACCCAAGCGGGGCGCCCTCCCAGGCCTGATCTGGAGGGGAGGGGCTCTGTGGGGGAGGGGCTCCCTGCCCCGGCACCCCCCATCCCCTCAGCGCCCCAATCACCCCACAGGCAAACCCTTGCAAGTGGGAGTTTGTTCTGAGTGACACTAACTGCCCCAGTGAACTCGCGTCTCACTTCTGAGCGTGCTGAACAACCTTATTATTTGTAGATCCTAAGCCTGCAGAGGCCCTGGTCATCTCCGAGGCCTGGTCATGAGACACGATCCACCAGGGCAGACATTTACTTATGAAAAGCTTACAGGATGCGGGGCACCGCCGCACCCAAGGGCCGGGGCCAGCCTTTCTCAGCAGCACTGTCTGTGCCCAGCTCACATGCCCCTGAGTTTGGCTAGCAAGCACCTCACTCTGCACACCCAGGCCTGCCGGAGCCCAGCAGGACAGGGTGGCCTCCTGCAGGAGAGTTAGGATCGTGGCCTCCCAGGGGTGGGTCCCTCCAGCTGTCAGGTTGAGCTGTTTACCTTGAAGGAGAGCTTGGTCTTGCTCTCAGGCTGCCGCCAGATGATGGCTGTGACCACGGAGCAGAGGAAGGCAGAGCCCATGAGCAAAAAGACTGCCCACAACTCCCCCCTCACCAGGGCGTCCTTGCCAAGCACAGCTGCCATGCAGAAGGTGATGACCAGAAGTGCTAAGAGGGACAGACAGAGAAAACTGCACTTCAGTCATTCTCCAAGTTCCCACAGACAGACAGATCAGTTCTTCCCAAAACCCCAGGAGGGTTGGGCTCCATCTCTGCAAGCACCAATCCCAATAAGGGCGGAATAACCGACATCACGGTCCTCCTGGGGACAAGCAAGATCCCAAACACCACACAGGGAAGGGCATGCTCTTACCTAGAAGGCTGGTTGAGATGTTCACGATTAGCCCGGAGAATTTGGAAGGCTCCATATTTTTGGGTGAGAGTACGGTTTTCAAAGAAAGCCTCTCTGCTTTTGGTAAAAAGCCTGTTTGAGAATCGCTGCTGCTCACCATCTCATTCTGGTCGACTGGATCGAGCTCATCGCTAGTCCTGGCCATCTGGTATACCATGTTGGGCTGCTCGGGCTGATACCTGTGAGGCAGCATATTGTTTAGCCATCAGATTAGGCTTTAATTTGGCACAAGTACACACACCCTAACTCATGCTCTTAGTAAGCCTTCAAAGGGAAGCTGCCTGGAACACAAGGCATAAAATGGGAAGAAGGTGGTCAGAATGATACACGCATGTGTGCTAAGACGCTGCTGTGTCCGACTCTTTGCAACTCTGTGGACTTCAGCTCACCAGGCTCCTCTGTCCATGGGATTCTCTAGGTAAGAATACTGGAGTGGCTTTTTGTGCCCGGGGATCTTCCAGACCCAGGGATCGAACCCACATCTCTTATGTCTCCTGCATTGGCAGGCAGGTTCTTTACCACTACCTCTCCGCAAACATAAACAGAGGAGACCTGGCCTCATTCCTGCCTCTGGGCAATATCTTCTTCCTTCCACGTCTCTGTTTTGAGGCAACCTGACCTCCACCATGAACCAGCCCAGAGGAAAGTGCTGAGACTGTTTCTCTCATTCTGAAATGCAGCACATGGCCCTTAAGCTATGAGGCCACTCACAACAAAACTATGGTTGTAGGAAGCTAAAATACAGACAGGAATAGAAAGCAATCATACTAGGATCCTATTCCATGCAGAGAGCCAGAGAAACGTGTCTGCAGGCTGATGGACTTGAGAAATTCTGTTTGCATGATTTAATTGGATCAATTTATTTAAAACTCTAAGTGCCTTGGGATAAATAACTCTAAAGCTGGGTGAAGGACCAAGCCTATGGCATGATTTCCAAGGCACAAGCCACCTGCAAGTGAAGCACTGATTTTAAATGAGGCTACTTATCTTCCCAGCCAAAAGGAACAGAGCTCGAATCTCCTCCACCAGCTTCGAAACACAGAGTGCTTTATGCATTATTCTGCATATAATCTAAGAGCGGGTATGAAGATACTTCATCATTTTTTTATTTCACTGACTCACTTAACAAGAAGGTTGGGGGAGACTCACAGAAGATTGTAGCACTGAGCTCTTGGGAAGAAACACGTGGTCGGAAACACAAGCTTGAGCTGATTCTCCAGAGCCACTACTGAGGCTTAGCCCAGGGACGGTAACTGCAGAGCACATTAGGGATGGAATCCATGGCTTGGCAAGATTAAAGCACTGCAAAGTAGGGGGCCTCTCGCCAGGAGACCACACTGGGTGTCTATGCTACCTGGGGTCACCCCTGGGAGCAAGAAAGCAGAGCCCTGTCTCCCAGAGCAAAGGAAAATTGGAGCAGGGTGAGCTTGGAGAGATGGGCACTGGGGCGGCCAAGAGACCCAGGACACCAAGCCCTGGCCCAGATCTGCTGTGTCATGGCCCTCCACAGGGCTGGCCCCATCTGGACGAGACTCAAAGCAGAACCTGGAGAGTCTTCCTGCACACCACCCCTGGCCCTCAGGCCCTGTAAAGGCACTCTCTCCTCCATGGAAGCATCACAGTGTCCTCAGTTCTCCCAGTGCCCACCAGGGCCAGTCCCTAGTCTCTGTCCAAACTGAGACTGTTACCCTCAGCTTTCAAAAATTTTGATCCAAATATCCAGCCCCCAACCGTCAAGTTGATAACCTGTCTCTGTCCTCTGGACATACAGCCAGAAAAATCAGAGCACGTGTGAAAGAGAGAGCAATCGAGCCACCCCAGACTCTTTTCAAGGCTACTCTCTGTAACTAGACTTTCAAGTACCAGGTCCCACCCTCTCCCAGGCAGTTTTTAAAGGAATGATCCACAGCCTCAAGTTTATAGCATAGAAACCATTAACACAAACTGGTAGCAGGAAGCTGGCAGGGGGCGTCTGCCCTTCTGTCCTGGAACCCAGAAAGCCACACCTACCGTAAGACCAACACGCAGGCAGCCACCAGAGAGTAAGCCAGGAGAGTGCCAATGGACATGAGGTCCACCAGGTCCTTCAGGTCGAAGAGGAAGGCCATCACCGCTGGGGAGGAGGAGGCGAACATCAGGATGGGTATGGGCCTGAACACACTGGCAGCCAGAGCCTCCACCCACCCATGACCCAGGGCACCCAAGAGGGCCTCCCCTTCCCCCTGCCAGCCCCTTCCATGAAGAAACACGGCAGCATTGCTTAAAAGGAAGGAAAGCTCGGGATTAAACTACATACATAGCTCCCAACAGACAGGAACAATAAATAACATTTATATAGAGAGCACTTCTATCAACACGACCCTGTTGACCCCGTGGCAATTCTGCCAGCCATCCCTACGCCACAGATGGAGAAAGCAAAGTCCAGACATGCTGAGAGACTCACCTAAGTAAGGACACACAGCATAAGTGGTAAAGTCAGGCACTGAGCTGGGTTCTTATGGCTCTGGGGCAGTACGTCTTCCTCTATACTATGCAGACTCACAGAGTCTGCATCTATGCACATCTAGCCATCCACCCATACACCACCCATCCACCATCCACCCATCCATCATTCAGTGGTACTCATGAGCACGCCAGTCACTGGGTGCTAGGTATATTCCACTGAACAGGGTGGACCAAGGAGCCCCTTAGTCTGCCCAAGCATACCACCTGAGGCCTGCCATCAGGAGGCAACAATGATGAGGAGGTGGGTAAGGGCAAGTCTGGTGCCCTGGGAGGGCTCACAGAGTGTGGGCATGGAAAGTGATGTTATTCCCAAACAATACCAGCCCTTTCACCACAACCCCACTTACCGCAAAGCGAAATCTTTTTTGAAAACCATTCCTAGATTTGTTTTTTTTTTGTCATTACTAGATTTTTATAAGAGTATGCACATCTATTCATGTGGGTATATGTGTCAAGTTTCCCATTTAAAAAATAACTTGGCTGGATCTACTTTGGGATACTTTCAAATCACATGCAATCAACACAAGTTGAAATATAAACGCGAAGCCATTACTTTTCCACAAATACTTCTCAAATCCACACAAACCATGGCAACTAAAACAAATTCAAATTGAGGTTAACTAACAGAATTAAAACGGTGCGAGGGCCTACTGGATAATTAGAAAACCCACTGTGTGTGTATCAAATGCTCATGTCCTCATTCAGAGAAACCTGAGCCAAATTTCTTCCATGGGAGGTGATTTTTAGAAAACTGAACACTTATTTATCACTCTGACCATATAAAGAGAAAGAGCAGACCCTTGGTCTGGTGATACAAGAACTTTACAGTGGCTTTAAAGATTATAGTTTCATCTCCCTTAATCAGCACAGGAAGGAAATTAAGGTCAATCTTCAGTATGATCACATTACATGTAAATATTGGGGAAAAAAAGAAAAAACACTTGCTATTTCCAATTCCTTAATCCCTTAAACACATTGGTCATATGGTGTTGCTTAAGCTGCCCACAGCGATCACACTCAAGAGTGCAGACTCACACAGCACGTGTGTGAAATAAGAAAAACTGGCTTCCTTTCATTAAACAACATTGACCCATAAAACTAAGCACATTTTGCTAAGGGTATGAATGCTATTAACAATTCACTCATTAAGAGGGTCAAACGCCTCCCCTGTGGCTATCTGACAAGTCTCTGTGGTCCAACTGTGACTGTATGTGTCCTCATTCACCACAGAGACCTCCTGCTCTGCACACAGGCTGGGAGGACCCAGGCAGTCTGGCCCCAAAACAAACCAGGAACCGAGAACCACTGCTGTCCTCTCTGGGCGTGCATCCTCACTCTCTGCTTCTGAGCCTCCGCCTCTCATCTGTACATCTGCCTCTGGGCTGTGAAACATGACTCAAGGAGGAAACAGAAAACCAAGAGTGGTCTCTTTCCAGGGCTGCCCTGGCTTTCAAGGCACGCACAGAAGCCCAAGGTTTCCCCAGCCCTCTGCTCCCTAATGTCCTCTTGGCGAGGGACCTGATAGCGATCTGTCAGATCCTCTCGTCCTGCCGTTTGTTGTTCATAAGCTCAGGGCAGAGGGTTACCCCAGTCACATCCTTAGTGTCCCCTGGGGAACAGGTGGGATGTTTTATAAAACGCTGATTATAAGGGATTCTTGCTTCCCAGGGAATTCATGAGCTAAGACACATGGACAATGAATTTCCAGCACAGACAAGACAGAGCATGTATCATGAAGGACTTCATCCCACCAAGGTCTACTCAGGGACACCTGGGGAAGGGGAAAGACATAGCTCTGAAGCGACAGTGTGCATGCTGAGCTCAGTCCAGTAAGAACGTAATCACTGAAAAATGCAACCTGCTCGAGAATCCCATCACATCCTCTGTGAAACTGGCACCTGCCTTTTGTCAAAAGGCACTCAGTTACTTGCAACAAACCAGACTCCAAGGGTAAAAACCAAACGCTAAAAAGACCAGCTGCAACTTCTCTCAGACTGACACAGATCAAGACATTTCCCTAGGGAGTAATAACCCAACTGTTAAAATGCTGGATATGAGATTCCAGTTCTTACCAGCAATGGCACCTGAGGTTAACGTGGCGATAATTGGTGTTTTGGTCCTGTCATTGATTTTGGCCAAAAATTTAAACAGCAGCCCATCTTCAGCCATGGCATAGATAACTCGAGGCATGGGAAACATAGAACCTAAAAGACTAGATGGGAGGAAAAGCAAACCACGTCCATAAGAGAGCTCGGGGAAATAAAGGCATCGCAACAGGTGTTCACACCGAGAAGAGGGAGCTGGCTCCAACCTGGGAAGCCTGCAACTTAACACACCGAGCCTAGAGGAGCACTTGCAGCCAGTCTGCACGTGTGTGTGAGTGGGAAACGTCTAACGTAAACCAGTGTGGCTTCTAGACACAGTTCTATGGAAGAGACATTCTGTATTTATTCCTGTGATTATCTCTGGCTGAATCAAAAAAAAAAAAAAAAGCATCACTTCCTGCGTGAAGATCTCCCAGGGGTCCATAAATGTTTCCTGTATGTACAGGCTAGCAAGAAGCATGAGAGCAAAATGATTCTCATTAAAAAGCACTTGCTCCTTTTTGAAGGTAGCCTCTGCTTTATGGCCAAAATAAGGGCCAGAGACAGCACTCACAGAGGTGGCCTGGTCCAGCCAGTGGCCGCAGTCAGGGACAGAGAAGCAGCCCTTGCTGAACCGACAATGCTGAAACGTGGGAATCGGGCAATTGAGATGAAATGTCCATAATGCAAAAATGGCCCCAGGGATTGATCGAGAGCAGTCCAAGGGGAGAAATCCCATGATTGGGGCTGGATTGGGCTCTACTTCAAGGGGAGAGAGGAGTGTTCACGGCTCACCCGCCTTCCCAAGCATCTCTGCTCCTCACCTGGTAGACAGGGCGCAGAGGGAGCCGACAGCCACTGCATACTTGGCGCCCTCCCAGCCCACGTGCTTGAAGGCGTCTGGCAGGGGGCTATCCTTGTCCAGGCAGAAGTAAGGCATCATGAGGGTGAGGGCAGCCGACACCCCGAAGTAGGCGATGAAGCAGATGAGCAGGGACGCAACGATGCCCACGGGGATGGCCTTCTGCGGGTTCTTCACCTCCTCCCCTGCAAGCCACGAGGAGTTCAGCTGGAGGGCTTGAGACCACCCTGCAGCTCACGGTCCTGCAGGGCCAGGGCCCTCCTAGGCTCCAGGGAACCCAGGGGAGAGGCCCTCAAACCTTAAACCACGACACTCATGGGCCCAAGGATGGCGCTCTCAGCCTTTGTGCTGAGGGTCAGCGAGGAAAAGCGAACACTCTGGAGGCTGGGAGCCCGGCCCCCTCAAGCACCCGGACAATGGCAGACTCGGTGGCCACACTCCCCCGGAGTGTGCATGGGGTCTGCCATCAGCTACACCCACGGTGCCGTCACCCCGGGCCCACAGGGGACAGGCAGGCAAGTTCCTGTCGGGCCAGCCACTTGGGGAACGATGAAAGGGAGATTGGCAGGAAGGTACAAATCCACATTAAGGCACTCAGGAGCAAATGGGCAGCAGCGGGCACGCACACACCCCAGGGAGGGGAATCAGACACCGGGCCAGGCGAGCCCAGGTGTCCCGAGGGCGGTGAGCCTACCTGTGGTGGCGATGCAGTCAAAGCCCACGAAGGCGTAGAAGCAGGTGGCTGCCCCCGACAGGACACCGGAGAACCCAAAGGGCATGAACCCACCGACACCGGGTTTCCCTTCCTTCGTGTCACTGTAAGAGAGAGCCGCTGTCAGGGTCACAGTCCCCATTAACCCTAATCCTAACCCCTAACCCTAACCCACTTCGTGGTCCTGATGAGAAGCCACCCCAACAGCAACCCCGAGGCCCAGCTGGGCCCGGCCCTGCAACGTCCTCCAGCCAGCAGGACGGCGCCCCGGGGCCACAGGCAGACGTAACTCCAGGACTCCACGGGTGATCAAGGGGCCAGGAAACAATCGTCTCTCTGGCCAGAGGCCAGGGCGGGTCATCACCACAGGGACACAGAGCATGAGGATGACCAATGACAGGAAATCCCATCAGCTGGCAGAAACAGTCTCTTCAAAACAGTATGAAGGCCCTGTTTCATGCATCAAACTGGGACAACCCTGTGATGGGGAGGGAGGTGGGTTCAAGTTGGATGGGAGACATTTACACCCATGGCTGATTCATGTCAATGTATGGCAAAAAGCACAACAGTATTGTAAAGTAATTAGCCTCCACATAAAATAAATTACTTAATTAAAAAAAAAAAAACAGTAAGAAGACTAAATCAAGACAGACAACCAGGAAACAGGAGGCACCATCTCTGCTCAACCCTTCGCTGGCTCACAGTGACGGGTGAGGGGGCCCGTGAAGCTTTCCAAGTCAACTGTGTTACGTCAAAGCATATTTCAAATTGGCCCTGCTCCACCCTGAATTAACGGGCACCGATAAATTTGGCACGGACAGGACTCAGGAATGCTGGGGAGTGACTTATTAAAAGCTCTCAATTCTCTGTAGTCGCATTTCATCCCCTGAAGGAAGGCTCTTTTTGTTTGAACTGTTGACCACATGATGTTAGAGCTAGTTTCATGGGTTCATTTCCTGTCTGTGCTCCAGTTAGTGAACCAGCTGCTGATAAGTGCCTGCCCACAGAGCAGGCCATTGGAGGACACGCCGGGCACCCGGGCCTTAATCAGAGGTCAACCCAACATGTGACCACTCGGCTTTCTGGCCTCTCTTGCAAGTGGATGTGGCCCCCTACTGGATTCTGGGCAGGGGAATGTGTGCAGGAGGGACACGTCTTCTGGATCTGAGCACATGGTCCAGGCACTCTGGCCCCTGGTGGGAGAGCTGGGTCGTGCCTGTGTCCTTGGTGATAATGGGTAAGTGAGGTGAATGATCAGGCCCCTGAAAGCCTGCATGTGTCCATGCTGGCCAGCCACCCCCACTAAGATATCCTTGTAAAGCCACAGCATTTTAGGAGGATCTCTTCAAAGCACCAGATTAACCTTTAGCCACAATTAAGACAGAATTGTAAACAAAATTAGAACATCCCGTTCTCCATCCTTGGACCTAAACATGTATCAAAAACTTCGACCAAACAAAAAAAAGGTCAGAAAAATCCATTCCAATGTTTGGCTTTTGTTTCCCAAAACAAGGTGAGCTTATTGGTAAGAACATGTCCAGAGGCCTGCAAAGGCACAGGGTGGAGAGCCAGCCAGTCACCTGCCTCTAGCCCTGGGCGTCCTGAGCCCAACAGAGAAGGACGCTGAGGCCACGGCATCTCAGGGCTGATGTGGCCCACGTGGAGAGGGAGTGAAAGAGGTTGTCATCATTGCGTTGTGATAACTTCAGTCGTTCTGAGAAAGTACTCTGAAGAACGCCTGAGATAAAAAGTTCCATCGACTTTTTTGTTCAAGGTGATCAGATAGGAAGGCACTTCAAAAGAAAGTGGCATCCACGTGGTACTGTAGAGGAAAATCTTTTCCAAAAAGGAAATTCAGAGTTTGATCATCAAACAGGATACGAGGAAACAGGGACAACCGTGTGAGCCTGCCCATGGTCCTCACCGAGGCAGGGATTTGGAATCAGCATCCAGAGATGCCGCCGTTTCCCCAGCATCTTCCTGTGTCATACAAGGTTCAGTCAAATACAAAGCAAGAAAACACAAATTTCAGACAAAGGAAACACCCTCAGCTATCTAACTGCAAAAAAAAAAAAAAAAAAAAACCAATTCGGTAATGACAAAATATCCTAGCTCAAATTACATTTTTCAACAAAGACTGTACTGTACTGTGTTGCGGTAGCCAAGGACCGCCCTAGCTGCACCACTCCCAGAGTCAGAGCGACACCCACTTGTTCAGGCAGAGGTGACCCGACGTGTTCCGAAAGTCCTCCTCCGTGAGCTGCCAGTTTTTAATTGATCCTTTCACAAACCCTGACACCATGATGAAGCCCAGCACCAGAACGTTGACACACGTGAATATTTTGTTGACCATGGCTGACTCTTTCACACCCAGAGTTAAAAGTCCTGCAAAAGGGCATAAACAGAAACAGCCTCAGTGCTGACCTTGGGCCAGCAAGTCCCTCTGGAGTGGGAGGTGGGGACGAGACGGTGACGTTAAAAGAATCTGAGCAGCGTCAAACCTCCGAAGAGGAAAGAGGCTGCAGTGACTCTCATCCTCTCATCCTAGAGGCAGGGATCAAAACAACCCAAGTCCAAGGGGTGTTGAACAAAGCTATCAGGGCTGGACTTCCAGCCACCTTGTGGAATTGAGACAATGACCAGGAGCATGCCGGGGACAGCAGGGCTGGGGACATCTGAGCCAACGGCCCAATAGCAAAGCCCTCCCTGGGATGAAGGGAGCCTCTCCCTGAACCTCCATCCCTGAGAACCACCCAGTGGTGGTTCCAATGGGTGGAGTTCATTTCCTCCAAGAAGACACTCTGCTCAGTTTCTCGAGAGAAACTGAGAGTTCTCCAGACATGGAATCATTCAGATGTTCTGTGGGGTGTTAGCAGTGTCCACAGGGATGACCACCTTGGGGTCCTGCCATGGAGTAGCCCTCCTGGGACTCAGTGAACATAGAATGTCTGAGCCAGACCAGCTCTAGTTCAAAAACTTGAGATAAAAAAAATACTGGGTGACAAAAGCACACATGACACTACACAAGCTGCAGGTCCACCTTGGGGAACACAGGACCACTTCTGGGGTGAACCCTCAGCCAGGCAAGGAAAGAGTCAGGGAAGGTGCCCAGTGACACGGGACCACGATCTGACTGGATGTCTCTTACACATTAACGTAAAAGATGCTCTCTGTAACAGACTGATTTCTGAAATACAGACATTAGAAGGGCATGGAGAAATTCAGGGAACACTTCATTCTCCTCTCTGTTTGTTCTTCAGCCTCCCTCCCTCTTGTGCTTATGAAAATCTCACTCGTGCAGACTTAATTTCTGATCTGTGTTCCTGCCAGCTGGACCAGACATACTGCCCAGACTGGCCCTGTGCAGAACGATTTCAATTACGTGGTGTGTAAAATAAGGCACGGATGTTTTTAAAACCCATCCAAAAATCTTCTAACCTCAAAAGAGAATTTATCTGCGTGTCCCCTTAATGTGTATATTAACAAAACTCCCAACTTGGCAGCTGAGACTCAGGTCAACGTCACTAAGAAGAAGCTGCCATCAGCTGTGTGGAAGCCCTGTCTGCAATTTAAAAATCCTGAACCAGCAACTTTGTGGGGAAATTTCATTATTTAAGGGGGTGTTTTGCCAACTGGTTGGGTGCAAACCACCTGAGCCATCTTCAACCCCAAGGTTCATTGAGCATCAGGCCTTGTTCCTCCATGTTCTCCTGGCTGAGGAAGGCCAACTCTTCTTTCTAAATGGTCATCCACTGAGTTGGAAGAACTCGTATTCCTGGGTCACCTGTACACAAAGGCCACAGCCCTAACAAAATCCTACTACACAAACAGGCAAACACCTGAGAGTCTCTTTTAATTGAACAGCACACAACTCGACCTATTCATTAGGGCAACCCTGGGTGAATCTCTGAGAAGCCCTTTTGACAAAAAAAAAAAAAAAAGAAGAAGAAGATGATGTCTGCATCAATTAAAGAAGATAAGAAAATGGAGGGATGGGAGAAGGAGAAAAGGAAGGAGCCTGAGCTTCACCCCAGACCCTCCGTGCCCACCCTGCCCCGCAACACACCCAGCGTGTGGCCATACCTGTGAGGATGAGAATGATGATCACAGCGAATATGTCTGGGTTCTCAGCCAGCACCCCGGGTGCGTGCAGGGCCATGTGCGTACGCGAGAACTCCCCAATGGGCTTCCCAATCAGCTCGTCAAACGTCGCGCTCCAGGCCCGTGCTACGCTTGAGGTACCTGCCGAGAAACACACCATCAGATGGGAGAGAAGGCAACAGTCAACACAGCGCCTGTTGTCTAGCCTGACATCCGCAGCACCCGCGGGGGCTCACAGCCCGCGGGTGCTGGGGAGCGGGGGCCCCGCGGCAGCCACTGCAGCCCAGGATGTGCTGACTCAGAAGGGAGGGCTAGTAGGAGTCTGCAGAGAAGCCAGACATAGGGCCTGGGATGAGATGCATTCTCCATCGCAGCCAACACAAACGTGTGTGTGAGAGTGTGTGTGTGTGTGTGCGTGTACCATGTGTTTCGAACCTATGTGTAGCTGAATCATAGTAAAACTTAACAAAGTAACACCATCCTGACCACCAAGAGGCACTCTGACAGTACTGAACTCTACCTATTTTATTTCACTGTAACAAGAAATCCTGGGGATAGACAATTCAGGGAATCTCATGACCCGCCCCTGCGCTGCAGTAGGCAGTGGGGGCCACGTTCCTCCCCAAAGACCCTCAGCAGCAGAACTGACAGGGCCTGCCTCCCGGAGGGGGCTGGGGGGCCAAGGACAGCGGCTCAGGGCTGCCCCCCACCCCAGCAGCCAAGTGGCTGGCTCACCCCCCGCCCCTGCCAGTCAGCCACCTCTACTGCTCTGTGCCAGGCCTGAGGGGACCATGGGCCCCAAGGCTCTGACCGTACGGAACATCCACAGGTGTGGAGTCCAGCACCCCCACCCCTACCCCCACGGCCAAGAGAACAGGACTGTTCTCTCAGTCTGAGTAACATCCTTCACTGCATCTCCAGCAATGCTTCCTGGGAAATGCTGCTAAAGTGCCAGTCACCACAAAAGGTGTCTTCCTTCATTTTTAAAGGGTGCCTTGCTGGTGACTGTCACCTGCTGGTTTAGGAACAGCAGGAGCTTCATGCTCACTATTCTGTTTGATTCACAGGCAAGCCCTCTGGAAATGTAAAGGCCCTTTTAAAGTAGCCACATTCCCACCTAGAGGCTGGGCTGTCAGACTAGGTAATTTCTAATTTCTTCTTTGTGCTTTTCTACATTGCTTACATTTTTCTGTATCGGTGATGTATTTACTTGAGCAATCAGGAAAAAGACTGAAAAGAGGCGAGGTCCTTTTTTCACTAGCTACAAACATCCTGATAATGCATCTCTTTGTGATAACAGGACTGGCCTCTTCGGGGCTGGGCTTGTCCCCACCAGGGTGCCACGTACTTGATCTTTAACGGGGGGGGGGGGGGGGGGGGGGGGGGGGGGGGGA
>ML663566.1:34537097-34591792 GCA_007570785.1 Antilocapra americana
GGGGGGAGGGGCGTGGCTAAAAGAAAAGGGAAAACGTGCAGCAGTGAGGGGAGGCAGGAGGTGCCGGGCTGGGGGTGGGGAGCCAGACCAGGCGGGTCTGCAGAGCCAGGTTGGGGCGGGAACACCAGGAGGGAGGCGGGGCCAGGCCCCCAGCGCGGAGACCTACCAATGATGTAGGACAGAATGAGGTTCCAGCCAGTGATGAAGGCCCAGAGCTCGCCCACGGTGACGTAGCTGTAGAGGTAGGCCGAGCCCGTCTTGGGGACCCGCGCGCCAAACTCGCCGTAGCAGAGGCCGGCCAGCACAGAGGCCAGCGCGGCGATGAGGAAGGAGATGACGATGGCGGGGCCCGCGTCCTCGCGTGCCACAGCCCCAGCCAGCACGTACACGCCAGCCCCCAGCGTGCTGCCCACCCCCAGCGCCACCAGGTCGAACGTGTTCAGGCATCGCGACAGCCGGCTCTCCTCGCGGCTGCAGTCCACCACCTTCCGCCGCAGCATCTGCTGCCCGACGCCCATCAACGCGGTGCACCCCATCCTGCGGCTTCAGGTCTGCCGAGGAGAGGACAGAGGCGGGAGCTTCGTTAGCACTCTGGTCTCGCCCAGGGACCCCTTCACCACAGCAAGTGGGCCACGAGGTCCCGCACTGTCACTGGCCGCTAAGCCCTCACCTCTCACGCGGCCAGAACATCCACCCACGGCTTCCGGGCCTCAGGCTTGACCAGCGGGAGAAACACCCAGAGGCCAACACACCTGGGACTGATGGGACTTCGATCTCTTGAGCCCCCACACTAATTTCCGTTCCCAATCGAGAGCCTTCTCCGGGCAGACATAGCATGAGAAGCGCAATTAAGCCCATTGCTCCTGCCCTCGACAGTCATACAATTCACCAGGAAAAGTAAAGCGGTTATTCTAAGGGTATGGGCCTCCCAGGTGGCTCAGCGGTAAAGAATCCGCCTGCCAATGCAGGAGACGCAAGTTTGATCCCTGGGCCGGGAAGAAACCCTGGAAAAGGAAATGGCAACCCACTCCAGTATTCTTGCCTGGAGAATTCCAAGGATGGGAGAGCCTGGCGGGCTACAAGTTCATGGGGTTGCGAAGAGCTGGACATGACTGAGCGACTAAACAACAGCAGCATTTCAAGTGTGCTGTTGTGGAAGGCAAACCAAACTAAATATGGATTTAACTATCGGAGCCCAGAGGCCTTCAATGGCAGTGACAATACTTTTCAGACATTTCCGGGACCAAGCAGGAGCCAGGCTACCTCCAGTTTAGCAGAGTATGTCCAGAGCAGAAAAGCGTTGAACTGTTATGAGTCAGGGCCCCTTGTAACTGTCGCTACTCTGGGAAGTGCTTTTTCTCTGCACCAAAATGCTGGCAGAGTGCTATGTGATACAGTCCTGATGGTGCACACAGGGTCCAGGCTTCGACCTTCACATTCTGTGGGGCCCAGGGTGCCGCCCACTTCCTGAACCGCATCCCTAGTCAGCATCCTCCAGGAGGCACCAGCCAATCACAGGAGAATTCATCCCAACTGGGCAGGGCCTGCCTGGAGCCCCAGAGAGGGGAAACCAGAGTCCCTATCCTTCCAAAGAGGACAGTGTGGGAAGCAGGAAACTTGACAGAACATCACCCCAGCCAGGCGGCCAAGATCAACATCAGAGAGTGACAGGTTATAGTCGAGCCTATGATGTGATAAGAAAGGCCCTTTACCTCAGAGAGCCTCCTCCCCAAAGCCGTAACCCCAGGCTAATCCTGAGAAAAGTATCAGACAAATCACAGAAGAGGAACTCTCTACGAAACACCTGCATTTCGCTCCTCGTGTTTGCGTGCATGTTCTGTGTTTCAGCTGTGCCTGATCCTTGTTCTTGTGTCATCAAGAACAAGAGAAGTCCGTGAGCTGGTGCGAGCAGGAGGAGCCTGGGGAGACAGGACACTAGCCTAGAGGATGGGATGAGGCCCTGGGATGGGAGGAGGACAGCGGAGAGAGCTCAGGAAGCCTGAACAAAGCACAGACTTCAGCTGTATCCATACTGGGCAGTTGGCCATAGCCGAAATATCACACTAGTGTTAAGATGCTAATCTCAGAGGAAACTGGGGCTGAGCACACAGGAACTACCCTCATGGCTTTCCTGCGAACCTCAACGTGTGCAGAGATAAGCTATCACTATAACTCTGAGCCACTAAAAATTCACCTTGATGACCAATTGGTATTGATTGATCTACGTAACTTTGCTGCAGTTAAGTGACGGGAAAGTGAGATCATCTAAGTGGAGACGGCAGACCTGGCAGAGTTGGTACCTAACCACCTGGAACCCCGGACTGCCTGCCTACACCCTTGTGGCCTGGTCCCCTGCCCGGCCTCAGGCCAGGCCCCAAGCGAGTCACAGAGGGACGGGTGGGGGGGTCCTCTCCATATTTTATCTGAAGAGAAGAGAAAAAAAAAGTTTCTCAAGACTCAAAGGTTTTCAGCTAGAATGGAGAATAAACTCATCCGGTCGGAAACCCGTCTTGTAAAGATGAGGAAGAAGAACGTAGAGAGCCAAGAGTCAAATGGGGTCATGAGCTCGGAAGATGCAGGGGGGCCAGCTCCATTATCTGGGTCTGGCGTTGGTGTGGGGGTGGGTAGGAAATGATATCACCCTTGGTGAGGGGGGCGGAAGTTGGAGGAAGTGAGGGAAGATGACCTTATTAGTGGAACAGCAGCGGAGCAGGAAAGTCAGGGGTCTGATAAGAGCCGAGCGGGCGAGAACGGAACAAGAGACACGACAGAGAGCACCGGTACCCGGGATGCTTGTGGCCACTCACTGGCCCATTGCTGGCGCTCGGTCAGGAACCCCAAGCCCTGAGGGCTCCCAGTGAGGCGGCTGTGCTGGGGGAGGAGGTGCTGAGGACCCGCCGGGCATCAGCGCTGTCCGGGAAGCCTGGGGTGCGAGTCCTCCTGGTCCTGCCTTCTCGTTTCTTCCTTCCAGGATTTCCCTGAATTCATTCAAGCCAGACTGTGACCCACAACAAAGCCTATAATAAACTGCTGCTTGGATAACAAGTTAAAAGGGAAGATGCACCATTTCAACACCACCCTTAGCAGAAGGGCTGTGCCAGGGATGGTGGGAAAGGCGGTGAACAACTTGGCAGCATCATCTCGGGGGAAACCCAGCAGGGAAGTGGAGCCTGAGAGCGCCTGATGACCCGCCCTGCCTCTAACGTGACTGGTAAACGGGAACGACACTTAGAGAGAGCGGTCACCCACGCCTGCCCTCGCCTCAGTCCAGTTCAGTCCAGTTGTGTCCGACTCTTTGAGACCCCATGGACTATGGCAAGCCAGGCCTCCCTGTCCATCACCAACTCCCGCAGTTTACTCAAACTCATGTCCGTTGAGTCGGTGATGCCATCCAACCATCTCATCCTCTGTCATCCCCGTCTCCTCCTGCCCCCAATCTTTCCCAGCATCAGGGTCTTTTCAAATGAGTCAGCTCTTCGAATCAGGTGGCCAAAGGATTGGAGTTTCAGCTTCAGCATCAGTCCTTCCAATGAATATTCATGACTGATTTCCTTTAGGATAAACTGGTTAGATCTCCTTGCAGTCCAAGGGACTCTCAAGAGTCTTCTCCAACACCACAGTTCAAAAGCACCAATTCTTCGGTGCTCAGCTTTCTTTACAGTCCAACTCTCACATCCATACATGACCACTGGGAAAACCATAGCTTGACTAGATAGACCTTTGCTGGCAAAGTAATGTCTCTGCTTTTTATATGCTATCTAGGTTGGTCATAACTTTTCTTCCAAGGAGCAAACGTCTTTTAATTTCATGGCTGCAATCACCATCTGCAGTGATTTTGGAGCCCAAGAAAATAAAGTCTGTTACTACTGTTTCCCCATCTATTTCCCATGAAGGGATGGGACCAGATGCCATGATCTTAGTTTTCTTGATGTTGAGCCAACTTTTTCACTCTCCTCTTTCACTTTCAGCAAGAAGCTTTTTAGTTCCTCTTGGCTTTCTGCCATAAGGATGGTGTCATCTGCATATCTGAGGTTACTGATATTTCTCCCGGCAATCTTGATTCCAGTTTGTGCTTCATCCAGCCCAGTGTTTCTCATGATGTACTCTGCATATAAGTTAAATAAGCAGGGTGACAATATACAGCCTTGACATACTCCTTTCCCTATTTGGAACCAGTCTGTTGTTCCATGTTCAGTTCTAACTGTTCCCTTCTGACCTGCACACAGGTTTCTCAAGAGGCAGGTCATGTGGTCTGGTATTTCCTTCTCTTTAAGGATTTTCTCCTAGATGCAGTTTTTAGTTCATAACAAATGGATTCTTTCCCCAAAACAACAAAAGCCAAGTGCAAAGCAAAGACAGCACAATTAAACGGCATAGTCTTTCCTTGGCTTCCCAGAGTAAAGTGACCCTGGAGGCTAGAGCGAGTACCACCTTCCTCTGAAAGACCAGACACTCTATCCTGGGCTCTGGGAAGGGCTGGTCCACAGTCCACACGCCTTTCTCACAGAGGCTGCTGTCTGGGGAAGAAATCAGAGCTGCCACAGTGACTGTGCTGGGACACCTGGCAAAGGGCACGCTGGGGGACACCTTCCGAGAGCCTGCTAACCTCATTGTAGGCCGAAATGAGCCCCCGTGGACACTGCAGCTTCAGTGAACACGCCACATGCCCCTGGTCATCCCCTCTCCATGAACCCACTTAACCAACCCTGGGGGCCCAGCACCATCTTTAAAATAAACGGGCCGGGGCACTGAGTTCTGTAAATTCAGACCCAGACAATGGACTGCAAACACACGTGAAAGGGACTTTTCGGTTGAGACTCCCTGGACACAGCTGACTTCTTCTAAGTGGGGAGACAGCAGCCACTGTTTCTCAAGAAGAGTCCTGAGCCAGAGGGAAGTGCTCGGGTGCAGTGAACAGGAGCACAGGAGGGCTGGCTGTTTTCTCCTGGGCTGCCTCTCCAGCATGCCCTCTCTGTCTGGGGAAAGGGCAAACCCAGTCCCCTGGAAACCGCTGGGGCAGGAACGCAACCAGTGGCCGCCGAACCCCAGGGCTGAGAGTGTAGACAGCACGAGTGCCGTGTCCAATTCTGCTTCCCAGGGCTGGAGAGATCGAGACGCTCAGTAACCTCGCCCCGGGTTTATTTTAAAGTAACGTCCTTTCTTTCTCCTTGGCAGGAATGGAAAAATCTGTGTTCTCCGGGCGGCATAGTCTGTCGGTATTGTGCACACGTTACCCCACGACTCATGTTCATGCCCGGACTCCTGAGCAGATCATTCAGCCAACAGCTGAAAACAAACGAAACTTCTCCATGTAAAACCAACCTAAGCACGCCAACCTCACCAGTGTCAGGTTCAGACAGACTTCCTGCAGTCAGGGTTTACGCAGAAAGTCCCCAGCATGCATTGAAACTGTTATCTGGAAATTACGTTATCCTGTCTCCCAGGGAGAAATTTCTGCAACAGTCGAGAGCTATACTTTCATTCCAGTTTTTGACAGGAATCCTGTAACAGCAAGAGCTTTGGCTCTCTCTCACTCCCGACTCACGCATTATGAAAGAATGTCCTCTTAGAAAAGCAAAGGAAATCTGTCCCTTTCCCACAGAATTTCTAACTCCAAGTTTGATTCCAGTGATCACTATATAACAGTCAGAGCAAGATGGCCCAACGGGTCTAGACTGCTGAGATAAAGACTCCAG
Source organism: Antilocapra americana (assembly GCA_007570785.1). NCBI lineage: Eukaryota > Metazoa > Chordata > Mammalia > Artiodactyla > Antilocapridae > Antilocapra > Antilocapra americana. The sequence goes on from ML663566.1 coordinate 34,542,794, forward strand.
GATGCGGTGTTGAAGGTGTCTGACAAAGGTAGGCAAGGGTGAACTGTGTGATTTTTTTTTTTTAAACTCAGTTTAATGACAGTCCCATTACTGAAAAAGAAGTGCTTAATGGCTTCATGGAGGGAGGGGAAGAGGTCACAGACGGAGGCTGTGAGAGACACAAACTTCATAAATTCTTTGGAGAAAGTCTTAACATTGACATTTTATTCTTCATACGTCTGTTTTTTTTTTTTTAAGTGGTCATTACATATGGGAGTGGTCCCAAGTAGGGGAGTCATGTAGAGTAAACCCTGTCTTTCTACCAGGAGATAGACGCGCTGAGGTCCACACAGGACGCTGACCGGAGATGGGCAGTCCCCAGGTCCCCTTCAGCCGGGTGGGGCAGGGCTGCCCAGGAATCCTGAAGGCTCTGGAATGCCTGCAGCTTTAATGAGGAAGAGAGCAGAGGTGAAGCCATCTCAGCCAGACAGATGTGGTCGAAAACGAGAGCGTTCCAGGTCACAGGCCATGGGATAGGAGGAAAGACACATGCAAGGAATGCAATCTGTGTTGAAGGAAGTAGTTCGCCAAGCCAGATCCACTTCCCCCAGGTGTCAGGAGGCCCAGGTACAAGAACTTTTAAGTTTAAAAAAAAAAAACAAAACAAGGATGGAGGGGACTGGTTGACACAGATGAAGACCCAACATGTGGGCGTGCGGAAGGAGGTTAAGGAAACGACAGAACTGAACCTAGCGCACAGCGGGGCAGGAGGGAGGCGAGGGGAGGAGGGGACCAAAGGGCCGTGAAGGTTTGCGGTGGCTGGGGGGCCAGCCACACCCCCATGTCCTCGCTGGGCAGCGGGAGCCCGTCCACCTCCCATGAGATGTGACCTCAGGACTCGGACTCTCTTAAAGTCCCCCAGGATCTACACTCGTCTGACCCCAGGCAGCGATGGACAAGCTGAGGGCAGAACGGAAATCCTCCTGAATTCAGGGATCTCACTCCTGGTATGATGCTCTGGGCTGACACAGCCAGGCTTAGGGAAAAGCAGAAACACAGTCCCAGCCCAGGAGGCAGAGAGTCAGGGCCAGTAACTTGGTGGAGGGCACGCAGCCAACAAAAGATGGGAGTCAGGGCTCAAACCCACGCCTCACTGCCTGCAGAGCCTGCGCTGTCCTCTGAGTCAGGATCTCCAGGATCCCAGAGGTATGGAGGGGGCAGGGAGAGGCTGGGCAGCTAACTGGTGGTGGGCAGGAGGGTGGTGGTGGTGCAAGCCCCCATCTCAGGGCTGAGCGTCCACACGACCCACCAGCAGGGCTGCATTTAATCGCCTCTGCCCCCAGCACCTACGAGGCCCACGAGCAGAACTTACGGGACCGGAAAACATACAAGGCCCATAGCTCACACTCAGTACGATAACTGACTTAACTTCAGGAAACTTCACAGGACACTGGCTGGACGTCTGTCCTTCATCTTAGGCAACATCTTCAACATTGCCTTCAACAACTTAACGAGGGTCTGTCCATCAAAGGCGATCTCTTTTGCTGAATATTCAAAGGTTCAAGTCACCAAAGAGACTGGTTCTGTTTCTCTAAATGAATACACATGTAAGAAGATGCCATTTGGGTTAAAATTCAGCCTAAGCAACAAGGAGTTGCCTATGAGGCCTTGAAAGTTTTCCAACAGTTCCTTCTGTTGTGGGAGGTGCTCCACTGTGGGGACAGCTGGTGTCCCTGTCCTCTCTGCCCAGGGTTCCTTGTGTTAAACTAGTTTATGTCTCTGGGGCCTCAGTTTCCACATCTGAAAAATGGGTGGCTTTCTGGTCCTGCCTTGACAGATACTGCACAAGGAGTATGCTAAGACGGCTTCCCTGGTGGCTCGGTAAAGAATCTGCCTGCAATGCAGGGAATACAGGTTCCATTCCTGGGTCAGGAAGATCCCCTCGAGGAGGGCATGGCAACCCACCCCAGTATCCTGGCCCAGAGAATCCCATGGACAGAGGAACCTGGAGGGATACAGTCCATCGGGTTGCGAAGAGTCAGACACAACTAAGCATACACAGACAAGCATACTAAGAAGCAAGTTCTTCCCAGGCAGAGTCAGCACTGGTTCTTTCTTCTAAGTCTCAGCAACTGCCCATCGCCTCTCCCTCACAGAAGCAAGGCAGACAATCTCTGGCAGCTTGGGGTTCCCATCACACGGCGGTAATGCAATGATGCCTGGCCTGATACTGTCAATGTTGCCAGCTTACCCGCACCCAAGCTTGTCCACAGCGGTTGCCCAGACCCAAGAGAGAGAGCAGACAAGAAGCCAGTGGACAACCAGTAAGTGCATCCTCATGAAAATCAGATAAAATCTAGGAATGCTTCCTCCTGCAGCCAGCAGGATGTGACTAAGAGTCTTTTTTTCTCCTGACAGTGTTTCCATCACCAGGGAAGCCGTGCTTTATCAAGATACACACCCCAGTTCTGTGTGTGGAAATACATTACAACAGAAGCTTGTGTTTCGTGAGGGGCTCAAAGCTCTTCCAACACGTGCCTTAGTGCATCTCCCTTCTCTGGGACGTAAAGAAGCAAACGTGTTCCACCTGGTTCACCAAAGCCGGTGATGGACAAACTCTGTGGGCAGGCCCGGGGGCGGGGGACAGGCCCCCCTCAAGGCAGGGTCCATGAGCTCGAGCCCAACAGGGGCCCGGCCCTGAGTGGGGTGCAGGGTGGGGGGGGAGTGAGGGGGCTTCATAAAGTTGTATGTGTGTGAACTAACTGTGGACACTTCGTCTGGCTCTACAACCTCAAATGGAAATGTCTTAAATAAAGTTTCCCCACGATTACGATTCAGACTTACTGGCAGAACACTGCTTCTTTAGTTCTCCAGGCTCTAAGGCGTCCTGAAAAGCATATTAGAGATTTCAGTGGCTCCTTCTCCAAACGTCCTCTTTCACAAAGCGCCAGGACAGCCGGCCACTGGAACCAAGCAAGGCGGCGACTCCCGCCCAGCGGATCTGACCTCACTGCTCAGTCACAGACCATTATTTTCCCATTTACTCAGTTACTCACTCAGCAAACCCTCACAGACTCACCTACTTACCCATAAGCCTGGGGCCACCGTAATCATCAAATACCTGTCACTTCCTCCCTTCCCCTAGTCTCCCCACTGCCACAAGCTACTCTGAAAAAACTCAGAATTTCTAGAAGATGCACTGGTTCAAAAGTAAAGTAGTTGTGAGAAGTCAGGGACAGCTTCCCCAAACCGACCTGGAGAAGAGACTCTCGGGAGCCAGGGTTCACCTGAAACCAACACGACACACCAGCTCCTCACCACACACACACACACTTGGCTTTACTCGGTCTTCCCCAGAGACCAGCAGGGTCACAGGCCTCCCTCCTCTCCCAGGAGGACGAGTGGACCCCCAGCCACAGTCACCTCACTTTAAGTAGGGAGCCAAGATTTGAACCCACGTCCTGATCCCAGGAGCCCTATTCCACAGCAGGTGCCAGAGCGACGTGACTTTGCCCAAATGTACTCTTCTTCCCGCCTGACAATGCTCAACTTTGTCACCCTATCTGAAACCCTACAAATAAGGGAGTCACATGAGTTAAGACAAGCTCTTTCTGAATGTCACTACTCCTGTCAAGTCCAGTCAATGAGTTACTCACACAGTGGAGTGGATCCGCGTCACCCGCCTACTTCCTGCAGCTGCTGGCCAGGAGCCACTGGCTTTGAAGCAACAGGCGCTTTCTCTGGGTCCAAGGACAAGGAAGTAACTGGGGCAGCAGGGGCCTCGGGGGAGAGTTCTGGAAAGCACATGGAGGGCAGGGGCTTGGAGGATCATATGGAGGAAGAGCTGCCAAAGAGACAGATCAAATATTGCGTTGGGAGAGCGCGTGTCTCTGAGAAAAGTGGGAGGACAGTGTCAAATGAGCCTGGCAGCGGCCCCTGAAAACAACAGGAACACACACGAGTGTGCGTGTGTACTCAGACTGGTCGAAAACAGGAACACACACAAGAGTGAGTGTAAACTCAGAGACTGGTTGAAAATTAACAGGAACACACAGGAGAGTGAGTGTATGCTCAGACTGGTCTGGAAGAAGAATCGAGGCAGCGTCTCAGGACAGATTATTGGCATTTTCACCAGCATTTTAACATTCTTTTCAGTGACTGCTTACTGCTTCTGAACTGAGGGAAAGGAAATCTCTTTTAAAGAGTCCACCTGGGAGGTACTTGGGTACATGGAGTTTCATTACGTTTTCTCTCTGCATACATGCACATTGAGAAATCCCCAAAAGCAAGAGAGAGGATTTCCTGTTGGGCTGACCCAGAAAACAACAAGGAAGTTCCTCTGGAGACCCGCACCCCGAGGGCAGCCCCTTGATGATGAGACCTGGCTGTGTACAAAGTCTCTTACGCATGATTAGGTTGAGCCATATGAAACAGTCAGTATTCAGCCAATTTTTTTTTTTTTTTTTAACTAGAAAAACAGCCAAGAGTAAAGGATTTGTAATAGGCAGTCGTGGACCAAGTCCCTAGACATTTCTCTGGGCCTAAATTGTACCGTTTGGGAACTCTGCCTGAAATTACAGAAGCCAAAGTGAGGCTTAAGGAAAACGAAGAACAAAGTGGTTTGTAGGTTATTCAAAAGCTGGGAGAGAGAAACCAGCAGACATGCATTTGTGTGCCATCCATGGTGCGGGACATAGGTGAGATTTCAGGTTCACCCTCCCCACTTTTCAGCAGGTCACACGCTCACTGCCGAAGAGACAAAGCTCAGGCCCACCAGGCTGAACAGGTGAGGCTGGGCTGGACTGCGGTGAGCAGGACAGGCCAGGAGAGCTGCAGGTGGGCGTCGAGGGATGCACACTTAGATGTAAACTTTTTATGTAAAGGAAGGGTTGAGGGCATCAACAACATACCACCACGAGGATTAACCAGGTCTTATTGGGCAGGACAGACCCAAAAGGAAATGGTCTCAGGCTGCCACCCACCTTCTTTATTTGGGGAGTGAATTGATGCGTTAGCCTTCAGGCAGGGTATTTTGATCCAGCTAACAAAGTGCCTGTGTGCAAGGAGATACTCCGTCTTTTCCCATGTTCCTGCATTTGCTCCATCCCTGTCCTCTCCGCTTGGAGCCCTGGTTACCATGGGGATTACTTGTGTGGGGCTTGCTGTGCAGGGATAAACCCCAGCAGGAAGTGTACATTTTCATGACAGGTCGTGCTGGTGTGTGTGTAACCTGCTTCTCTGGTGGCCAAGACTTCAGACACTCGCTCCCAAGAGAACAGCATTTAAAGTCTGAAGGAAACGCCGTGGCCCCCTTCCTGGCTCCACACCCCACCTGTCTGCAGGCCGACCCCCAAGCACCTGCACACTTTCCCAGCACAGGGATTTCTGTTACGTCACACACATGGGATACACATCCAGCGGGCAGTAACAGAATTGTCTCCTTCAGAAAGAACATGCCGCCGTGGACCTGAAGTTACTCCGCAGCTTCGGGAGCAAGTAGCCAGGTGCATGAGGGCCTGTGGACATGGTAACACAGGACCGACGGCCAAGGGCCAGGAGAAACTGCACCGGAGGATCACGGTGAAGCCTGAGATGAAAAAGAGGCCCAGAGTGTAGACACGAGGCCAGGGCTGGCCTGCAGCACTGAGTGTGAAGAATGCACGGTGGCTACACGAGATATCACAGGCAGAGCCCCTGGCTCTGCTGTGATGGAAGCTCCAGGGCCACGACCTTGAAGACAGGCTGTCCCTCCAGAATGCCACTGGAACCTGACCCTGGGGGTCGCCATGAGCCAGGGTTCATTGTCCAGCCTGCAGTTAACTGATTCCTGCTCAGTGACACGGGGAAGCTCACAGATATGAGACTCACTCAGAGCATCCCCCGCCCACAGGGAGGAGCTGGGGAGCCCCAGTCCCTCCCTCAGGGGCCTCTACGTGGCAAAGGTCATAGCTACGCGCCCCCCAAATCCCCTGATGAAGGACTCAGCAAGGGCCACTGATCCTGACTATGTGTGTCTCCTCAATGAGGCTCCACACTCAAAATTAAGAATCTGAAGCACCCAGAGGACTGTAGGAGCATGTGTGGGTGGGTGGTGGGCAACTACAGTTCTTTTACACACACACACACACACACAAACACACACCCCTCTGAAAAGCTTTGTGATGAATGAAACAGTGACAAAAGTGAAGCCTCCATACTCGGTTACCTGTTACTTATCAAAAAATAACCTGAGCAATAACTGTCCAGCATTTACACAGTAGGATCCTTTTTCCCAAAACTACATTCTATGCCAGACGCAAATATAAGCAACAGGTGAAACTAGACCCACTCTCACTTTATTTATTTGGCTTTAATTTTTTGGCTGCACCACGTGGCATGTGGGATCTGAGTTCCCCCACCAGGGACTGAACCCAGGCCTCCTACAGTAGAAGCTCAGAGTCGTAAGCACTGGGCCATCAGGGAAGCCCTGGACCCACTCTGATTTAAAGGGACATGGGGGACACGGAGATCCCCTGGCCGGCCTTGGCCTTCCCTGCTCTCCACGCCTGTTCCTGTCCCCCCTTTCCCCCACCACCAGACTCTGGGGCTCCAAGCTCCAGCCTGAAATACACTGACCAACAGGTGGTTATAGCACTCAGGAACAAGCTGTGGGAGGACTCATGAGAAGAGTGCGAGGCAGGGGAGCCGGATGCGAAGACAGGGAGCAGGATGCAGACGGGAACAGGCGCAAAGGCTCCGAGAGTCACAGGCAGACGAGGAACAGGTGCATCGAGGCCATGGCGCTGTGGCCGCCCCCGGCACACAGTCCCTCCGAGGACTGCAGGCCACACGGGCAAAGCCCCGAGTGTGGGGATGCCCGCTCCACACCACACGCCCTGGACTGAAGGCCCTGCCGTCCCAGGACGTCAAGGAGTCTGGACGGAGCAGACGTGCACACGGAAACTCAAGAGCCCACGAGAGTGAAAGACAAGCCTTTCAGAGTGAGAAGAAGAGCTGACTGAGGCAGGCCAGTGAGATGTTAAAAAAGAAGACGTAGGGCTTAGCTGTCAGTTAACTTCAAAAGCCAACGGCCAACGAAAGGCCTAAATGAGTAACATCCCAGCACCAAGAGCAGACCACCCTCCTGCTGGACTGCACCTGGACTACGACGTGAGGACTGTCACCTCGTCACTGGGGGGGTCCCTGGTCCCGGAGCGATGGCGTCTCAGGAGGGTCAAGAGGGGGCTGCTGGCTCCTAGGAGGCAAGGGAAGAGACCACATTAGACTCATCTGGGGGCCCAGAACCTCCAAGCCCATAGCCAATGCAGGGAGGAAAGCTGTTTAGCTCAGCATCAGAGGGCAATGGGGGAGCGTTGTGGAAGGGAAGTGGGGAGGCACTGCTGAGGAGAACCTGGGAAATTGGATAAGATGGCCTCCAAACCAAGGGTCCCACCCTGCCACCGCTGCAAACGTGGGGTCACGTCTCAAGTAAGAACGACAGCAGAGCATCAGACAGGCCACATCCACACACCAAGGGCACAGAGCTGGCTTGTGCATGCTCAGAGGTCCTGAGAGGGGCCAGCTGGGCAGTGAGTCCTCTTGGACACTTGGCACTGAGACCTCCAGGTCAGCAGGGCCAGAGAGCCTCTGCTGCATCCTCCAGGGAACTCGGGACTCCAATATGTGACCATCCACTCTCCTGTCCTCGCTGGGTCCGTACATAGTGGCATGGCTCCAGTACCCCATTTGGCTGGTACTGAGCACCTGCTGGCCCCAGGGACTTCGGAGCAGGCCCCAGACTGCTCCGATGTGGGCGGGCCCTGTCACCACCTGCCTGCGGTCCTAGAAGGAATGGACACGGAGATGGCCAGTCCTCACGGGGCATCCAGGAAGAACCTCCTGGACAAGACGCATAAAGTCCTCTGTCTTCCCGGCCGCAGGGTTTCTTCTCTGCACGCACATATGCCCTCACTCACTCAGAAGCAGGAGAGGTTTGGTTATTATGCTTCATGACCCCAGCGAGGATCAGCACTGAGCCAAACACACATGTGAAGCTGCTCACCAACAGCTCCAGTTTGTGCCTTGAGTGCAGCAAAGTCTCCAGCAGCTGGAATCAACTATTCCATCCCAACCAAAACCTTGTGTCTGTTCACCCTACGCTAAGACGCCATTCTTTGCCTCTTTCTCTTTTGCGGATGTTCAGACCTACAGAAAAGTTAGCATATTTACATACTTTTCATCTACATTTGCACTGGCACCCCACTCCAGTACTCTGGCCAGAAAAAATCCCATGGACAGAGGAGCCTGGTGGGCTGCAGTCCATGGAGTCACTAAGAGTCGGATAGAACTGAGCGACTTCACTTTCACTTTTCACTTTCATGCATTGGAAAAGGAAATGGCAACCCACTTCAGTGTTCTTGCCTGGAAAATCCCAGGGACGGGGGAGCCTGGTGGGCTGCCGTCTATGGGGTCGCACAGAGTCGGACACGACCGAAGCGACTTAGCACCAGCTAAGCACATTTACCAACACTGAACATTTTGGCACATTTGCTCTATCGTTATGTACATGCAAACTTTTCTCCCGAATCACTTGAGAGTGAGCTGCAGTAGCTACCATGACACCTGGCCTTTAAGTATTCTGATAACCCACAAGGATGACACTCAGCCATGTAACTCTTAACGCCACTGTTACAGAAAAGAAACTGAACATTCGCTCAGTAGCCTCTAAAACGCAGCCCATGATCAAAACGGACAGTATACTGCCAGCTGTCTATCATGTGCCGAGGACAACAAGCGCAGTGGGAGAAGCAAAGGTGCGTGAGGCTCAGGTCACAGTGCAGGGCAGATGGACACACAGATCCTTGCTGGGGACTGTCGCACACACGAGTCTCTATCTCGGCCCAAGAGAAAGCGGCAACTCCACCTGAAGACCTCAGAAAAGGGGTCTTCTGCCACAAGGGGATGCTGTTCAGAGGACGAGTTTACCTGAAATACATTCAGAGAGCAGGGACGGAACATAAAGACGGAGAGGCTAGACTATGACAGCCAGAACACCATACCGCCCAACCCCGGTGTCCAAGTCCTACTTCCAGGAACGTGTGACTATAGCAGGCTAAGTGACAAGGAGGCTGCAGACGAACAGAGGAACCAGCTGACCTTCAGTGAGATGTTCTCGAGTGGGTCTGATGTAAGCCCCAGGGTCCCTGAAGGATGGGGGAGCTCCGGTCAGAGTGGTGGGGTGTGAGAGGCTCTAGGGGCGCTGCCAGCCCCGAACTGTCCGGAGCCTGGAGTCAAGGCAGGCAGGCAGCCTCGACAAGCCGACAAAGGCAAAGCACTGGGGTCTCCCTAGAGCGCAAAGAAGGTACACACCCTCCCAACACCTGGCTTGGAGCCTAGTGACACCTATTTCGGACTTCTCACCCACAGAACTGAAAAATAGTAAATCTGTGTTGTTTTAAGCTTTTCTTTCTTTCTTTTCTTTTCTTTTTTTTATGTAGAGGCTTGAAACAAGGCTGGAATCCATCCAAGTGCTGGGGGCTGGAAACAAGTCATAGAGTCTGGCCTCCAAGAACCATCATCAGATCTGTATTTTAGGAGGAAAATCCTGGAATGAAAGGAACAGAATCGAGAAGGAAGACAACTGATGATGTTTTGGGCCAATGATAAGATTTGAGCTATCCAAAATAAACCCAGAATTGTGAAAAAGTTGTATCTGTCACCAAGGTCTCAGTTGACGGTTTCCCGAGCCTTAAGGACACTGGTGGTGATATTAACAAATGTGTTTTTAGATAAACATATACATATGATGGGCTTCCCTGGTGGCTCAGACAGTAAAGAATCCATCTGCAATGCAGGAGACCCAGGTTCGATCCCTGGAGACAGGGTTGGAAAGATCCCCTGGAGAAGGAAATGGCAACCACCCCAGCATTCTGGCCTGGAGGATCCATCCCATGGACAGAGGAGCCTGGCTACAGTCCACAGGGTTGAAAAGAGTCAGACACATACCGATCCATACTACCCCCATAAGCAGAAGCTCCGTGGAGTTCTCCACAATCTTTAGGACAGTAGGGGGTTCTGAGATCAAACAGTTTGAGAACCACTGCTTTAGGGCTGCCCTAAGGCATAGACACGGCCAGGCTGACACAGGCCCCCCAGGAAAGCCGCTCTCCAGCTCCCTCAGGCAGGATGAAGCAGCCTGGACTGAGGGCCTCACTGCTCGTGTCCCCCTGTCATAGCAGCAAAGCAGTTAAGGGATGCTCAACTTAAGTGCTAGAGAAAGGCTGCCATACACTGAACCAGGCTGAGCCCACCAGGATTTTGGGGACTGGCATGAACAGCAAGTAAACTCATTAGCTTTTCTTTACTACAAGAATGTTCCACCGGATTTATTCTACTTCAGATTTGAAGTTTCACTTGTTAAAAGCAGGGTAGTGAGAATGCTACAACCACCTCACACCTAAAGCATTTCATTTCACTTATTTCATCATAAACACAGCAGGCCACATTCCAACACCACCCTGGATGGGCTCCCAAGGGAACAGGTATGATCACAAAACCATGTGTCTGTGCAACAGGGGGCACCCGCACACTGATGGGAAATGTGTGTTTACGCAAAATCACCTGGAAACATCAGCGAACACATTTCCACTGAATAATTAATAAATCAAGAGGAATCAGGCCTTCCCATTATTATCTTATTAAAGATAATGCCCAAGTTTTTTGTTGGTGTTGTTCAGTCGCTAAGTCAGGCCTGACTCTTTGTGACGCTATGGACTGCAGTATGCCAGGCTTCCCTGTCCAGCTGAAGTAAGTGCTTTGCCTTTGAATGAGTCTGTGTTTTGTTCTTCGAGCCACAAGTGTCTTGAGTGTCAGACACAGTCCTGGAAACCAGGGACGTAGCAGTGAACTCATGAGACCAAAATTCTTGCCTCTGAGAGTTTATTTGTGTCTTATGATTGAGAACATCTTTGAAACATATGGATGGATGAAACAGCAATTATTAGAAATCAGATGAGCCCCAAATACACAAGCCAGCGCTCCATCCCACCAGGTCAGATCTGAAGGTCATGGTAAGGAATGAAGCTACAGGAATACAGTTCAAGGCCTTGGGGGGGTTCCGACAAGTCTTCTTACTCTAGCCAAGTACCGTGGGCAGGAGCCCACAGAGCAAACAAGGACCTCCCGAGGGGATGCTCAGGGGACAGGATCCTAGAAGGAGAGCATCTTTTGTTTGAAAAAGCAAACGTTAATTAAATTTTTCCTTTGGCGTGTAAAGTTTTGAAATTCCAGCATTCATTCCTGTTTGTTAAAGGGAGCATGGGCAAAGAGGCTGGAGAGCGCTGAGAAGGAGTTAATATCCTTCCTGGTCCAGGAGAGAGGGGATGATGGACTCAAAGCCCAAGTGCCGGACAGAGGCCTCGGGGTCTCCAGAGCCAGGGCGGGGGGCCCTGCGGGCATCACCCAGGATCCCAAACTGTCCTCTGAGACCCTTGCACTTTGTCCTTCCTTCTATTATGACCCCATGGGACGGGCACCGTGGGGGATGCGCCCAGAACTGACATCACGGCAGCTGCGCTTGCCAGAGCCACATGCTAGTGACTCCACAGGGCCTTCCCAACCACAGGAATCTGGGAGCCATCCCCTCTATCCTGAGCCTTCCAACCATGAGGCTCTGCATTTGGGATTCACCCAGAAACGAGCAGACTGTGGTAACTGAGATAATACACTCACAAGAGCAGACCTGGCCGGGACCAGAAACCCAAGTACCCTCTACACATCATGGCCCCTGCCCTACCCCGACCCACACCGCCTGCCCCCTGGATCTCCACCACGGCAGGACCACTCACACTCACTCACAGGTTCCCAGTGACAAAGGACGGGCTTCCACCTGAGGACGGGGGATGGGGGCTCATGAGGACAGGGGTCTGACTGCTGTTACTAGTGGTTTCCCGGAGAAACTTATGGAGTAGACTCCAGTGTCCATCTCCCCCAGGTTCCAGTGTCCACCCTGACGCCACCTTTACCTGGGGCCAACACTACTTCCTGCCCACTCCCTAAGGCAGCGATAATACTTAAGCATAAAAGCCGTTTGAAGGACCTCACAACATATACAGACACGTGTGGTTCTATAATGCCTATTGGGGAAAAAAAATTACAAACTCTAAAGGAAATGGGGTCAAGGAAACAGCAAGATGTCCATCCAACTCCCAACCCTATGATAATTAAAATCACTGCAGCCTTTTCCGGAGCAAGAAAAGCCCACAATCTGATGATTCATCCTCCCTCTGAGATGAGAGATACTCCTACAACAAGGTGACCAAGTCTTCCTTGACTGCGTGCTGTCAAGGGGGGGAACCCGCCTCACAATGTAGAGCTGTGAGCAAGTGCTCCGCAGATGTGTCTGTGTGTGTGTGTGTGTGTTTAATGAATTGGTTTTTAAAAATCTTTTAAAGTAATGTTTTACCATTAAAAAACCTACAAACAATTCTGGGGATAAGCATGTATTCACAAAGAAACCAAAACCTTGTTCCCAAATCAAGACTGAGAATTACTAAGAGGCAGGCAGATTCAGCGGAAAAAGTAAAAGATGAAAAATTTGAACTGATGACTAAGCTCCACTCCTTACAGTGGTTCTAAGACTGAACCTGGTCTTGAAGACACGTGGGAGAGTGTTCACTGAGAGTCACGTGAGATGCTCAGAAGTTGGTGGGGATGGGCTGCTGGGAGGCATGAAAGGAACCGGGCAGCGTCTCCCACTAATGCTTCATAGGTGCGGTGTGAGGCTCAGAGCAGGTAAGAACCTCAAGCTACTCTCAGGCTCCACTGCCACTCATGCTATGAAGAGGTCATTGCATCAGAGTCTGAGTGGGAAGGAGGACCCGGACTCTGAGATTCTGGATGAGCACGAGAAGGCGATCCAGTGCCACTCTTGCTATGACTCTGAGATTCTGTATAAGCATAGAGAAGGCGAGACCGTGGGCAGGGACAACAGCTTCCGCCCCAGAAACACTCCACCTGCCAGCCTGCAGTCAGCCTCGATTTGTTAACACCTGAGAATCTGAGTGTTGGAATCTTAGGCTCAATGACTTGGACGGGAGCAAATGGCCTCCTGACGCAAAAGTCCTTGCAGACTGTAAAAGGAAAAAATGAGCAGGGCAGGAAACGGGTGGTGGGGAAAGAGGAAGAGGGGCACAGAAAGCATGCAGGCTTTCCATTCAGTCATTTCCCTTCGATGCTGCAAACACGCTCAGCAACCAGCCTCCAAACTCCACCACTGGCCCAGCAAAGATGGGCACGCATCTGGGGGTCAGGTGTCTCCCCAACGAGGACAGTAGCATCGTGACGGCTGACGTTTTCGTGAAGGGTCTACTCTGTCCCACTTGAACACAGCGCCACTTCCAGAAAAGCAGCTTCATAAAGTGGGGGAAACGTAGAGCCATGGCTCAAACCTCTGCTCAGTTGACTAAACCTGCTCTGATGCTCAATGAAACTCTACGTGAGACTTATCAGAGGCCTCCGGGGGCAACGGACCATAATGTAATTACAGTAAAATCAGACACAGGGACATTCCTCCCACTGAGCAAACCATCAGAGGCAATGCAAAGAGAAGAAATGGCTTCTGAAGACAATCTGCCTGGGTTTTGACACCCCCAACTACCTGATGACCTCTCACAGGCTACTCCGAACTACCACTTCCCCACTTCTGCAATGAGGAAACCACTGTTGAGCTCACAGAATTGCTTAAAAATAATTAGAAATTGAGATTATTATCCCTATAGCTACATCAAGCACTTCTTAAAAATCAATGAATAGTTAGGGAGACTTTCTCTGAATAAAGGACATAAGAAGAAATACTTCTCTTTGCTTCCTAGATTTTCCAACTGCACAGGCTGGCACTCTGGAACTTCTCGCCCAAACAGCTACGTGAGCACCACCAACAGACAGACGCAGCCGGGAGAGCTGCTATTTAAAGACATCCTCCCATTTAAGTGAACAACCATTTGACTGTGAATATCAGCCCTTACTGATATTCAGTCAGGCTTCCCCAGTGGCTCAGTTGGTAAAGAATCTGCCCGCAATGCAGGAGATTCAGGTTTGATCCCTGGGTCGGGAAAATCCCCTGGAGAAGGAAATGGCAACCCACTCCAGTATTCTTGCCTGCAGAATCCCATGGACAGAGGAGCCAGGCAGGCTACAGTCTGCAGGATGGCAAAGAGTCGGACACGACTGAGTGATTAACTTTCAGTTTTTCATCAGCCCTTACATGGTGTGTCACTGTTTTAGAAGAATCAGCTCATGAATGGGCTGCTAGGTCAACAGTGACACCTCCCTGAATCTGGACGTTTGTGGCTTCTGTCTGCCAGTGACTTACCCCAAAGACTTTAATAAAGCAGCGTCTTTGCCAGTAAGGAAGTGATGTACTGCTGGAAAGGTGAAAGGGCTGCTCAGGAAGAATATGAGCACAATGCGAAAACTGCAGGGCTTTCTCCAAAACAAGAGGCCGAGAAGAGGCTTAGGGAACTTCAGGATGGAGCTGTTGGGGTGGGCCAGGGGGAGGCCTGGCCGGGCATTCCAGGACAGGACGGGCATGAGGAACATGGAGTCCCAGGTGAGCGGGCGGAGGGAGCCAAGGTTGGGGCACCCACAGTCCAGGCCGACCTGCAAGATCTCCCCTGACTCGATGATGGTTCCCCTGTAAACACACACTTTGGCCCCAAGCAGATACACTCTCCTGAGACTCAGAAAATACAACCCCCGATGGCCTCTATGCTCGGGATTCCCTGAGGCCACCTGCCAGGGCCCAGGGAGATCTGGGCGTGACCAGGAAAACATGCATGTATGCGGGGATGACGGCGTCTCCCTACCACGTCAGGTGGGCCCCTCAAGAGGAGACAGCCGCACCCCCTCCCCGTTTCTGGGTAGCCTCGTCAAGTTACCCCCTCCTGCCCTCTTAACCAACATCTCGTCTTGGAGACCCTATGTCTGAGGCCAAGAGCCCTTCGTCCATTCTCACTCTCAGAGGGCAGTGAGTAGGCTCACAACTAACCCATCGCTTTGCCAGACCAAAGCCAAAGCCACTTCCCCTCCTGGGACCCAAGGGATGTGCCTGTTGTGTCGTCAGAGCCTAGGAGGGGAACGTGGTGATGATGGCATAACAAGGTGAGTGGGCTGAATGCCACTGAAATGGGTACTTCAAAATGCACATCAGAGTCATCGCCATAGGACCCAACTGCTCCTAGATATCTAACCAAGATAAACAAAAGCCTGTAAAAAACTGTTATACAAAAATTTGCATACAGATGTTCACAGCAGCACTTTTCACAATAGTTGAAAAGCGGCTAAACAACCCCAAAGCCCATCAACTCAGAAGTGGATAAACAAAATATAGTGTATCCATTTGTTGTTGTTCAGACCCTAAGTCGCGTCCAACTCTTTGCAACCCCATGGACTATGGCACGCCAGGTTCCCCTGTCCTTCACTGTCTCACGGAGTTTGCTCAAATTCAGGTCCACTGAATCAGTGAAGCTATCCACATGAGGGAGTATAATTCAGCCATAAAGAGGAAGGAACATGGATGAGGAACGACAATGTGGATGAACCTTGAAAACATTACGCTAAGTGAAAGAAGCCAGTCACAAAAGGCCACATTCTGTGTCAGTTCAGGTACATGAAAAAATCTGGAATAAAGACAGAGAGGAGATGAGGGCTTGCCTGGGTGGGTGATGAAAATGCTCTGAAATTGTGGGAATGGTTGCCCAACTGTGGAAATAGTAAAGCCACTGAATTTGTATTTCAAATGGACGAACTTTATGCTGTTAAATTATATTCAGTAAAGCTGTTAAAAGACAAGAGGCACCCAATCCACAAGAAAAGCCGGTGTGGCTTTTCTATCAAAGTGGCCAAGCAGACCCTGCACCTTCAATACGAGTTCAGCTGCAAAAGCAGCCCTGTGTCCCCCATATTTTAACTCTGCTTCAAGTCAAAACTCTGCCACTTCCCCCCAAAATCAGTAACTATAGCTCTGGTTGCAATTGGTAGGACAACCTCCACTCTATCTGCACAAGCCACTTTTACTTAACAGTCATTTTGCTCCAAGAGTTTCACGAACGTGGACTTAGCTCCTGTTCCATGAGCCCTCCCTACACTGCATTCCCTCGTCCTTCGTTCTGTGACACTGAACACAAGCTCCAGTTTCAATCCAGAGCTTAAGATTTCACGGTGACAGGGCACAGAATAATACAACCAAGGACACCTGCAGCAAAGGTTGGTCTAAGTGATGCACACGGTTTAAGATTCCAGCTCACACAGGGTCCAGGCTTCCGTGGTGGTTCAGACAGTAAAGAATCTGCCTGCAATGCAGGAGACGGCAGGTTTGATCCCTGGGTCAGAAAGATCCCCTGGAGAAGGAAGAGCAGTCCACTCCAGTATTCTTGCCTGGGAAAATCCCATGGACAGAGGGGCCTGGTGGGCTATAGTCCATGGGGTCGCAAGCAGTTGGACATGACTGAGTGCCTAACACTTTTCACACAGGGTCCAGGGGAGAGGGGACCCTTCTCCCTCTGTGTGTGACTGTGACCTCAGAGAAAGCGACCAATTTAATAGAGAACTGGCAGATAGGAGATGATCATCAGGCAGCAAAAAAAATCTAACCAGGTCTTTAAGCACCAGCAGAGTATTTTCTAAGACGGTCAAGGTGCACCACCAGGGCGAACAAACCACCCGAGAGAGGCAGGGGACGACACGCCCAGTTTGAGAAGCTGGAAGGAAGCACACACAGGAAGCCAACCGGGGGCGACTTCCCGCACTGAGTGTTCAGGGTGCTGGCGAGGCTGGGTCGCAGCCCTGTCTGCCGAGGCACACCTGAACAGGTGAGTGCACGCTACGCTCCCCGGCTCCCCCACGCCCTGCATACAGCTCCCTGCAGCCTGGTGTCTGCCCACCCCGCCCCTCCCAGGAGAGCAGCCTGGGTCCAGGAATCAGGAGGCCTGCCCGTGCAGCCCTGCAGTTACCCAGGGGATCAGGCGAGGGCTCGAAAGCCTGGGCCTCTGGATTTCTATCCTTGGACAGACTTCACGGTTCTCCTGGGGCTCAGTGCCTGGCTGCTGCAATCACACCCACAGAGGTAGTGGGGAAACGATGCCACCAAGGGCTCTGGCCACCCCATGCCCAGCGCCTCTATCCTACAGCTGCAGGCTGGATGGGCCTTGGGGCACCAGGGGGGCCCTCCTCTCTCTAACAGGCACGGCTCCTGCAACACCCGACGCCCACCTTACTCTCGAAAATGCCCACAGGGGCTCGTGATTCCTCACAACATACTGCGGGAGAAAGACGTCTAAAAGAGATCTTTGACTGAATTTAATAAAATCTGAGCAGTTGGTATGTCACAAACATGGCCCAGTTACATGACGCAAATTAGGCTGACCCAGAGACGAGGTGGGGATAGGGCGGGGGGTGGGGGCAGGGGCAGAAAGTTCCCCGACACGACATGGAAGTCCCCCCTACCCCGCCACAGCCTCACTCACACACCGCACCGCCTGGACAGCCCCCCGGCGGCTCCTGCCTGCATGTGAACCCCTGGGCAGGTGTGGTCACCAGGTATTCACCGCACGGGAGACACCGTGAGCTCGGACAAGCACCAGTCCCCCATTTCCCGAGGGAAAGACTCTTCTGTCTTGGTTTCACCCCCTGAAAACCGGGCAGCGAGTCTTCAGTTCAGTTCAGTCGCTCAGTCAAGTCCGACTCTGCAACCCCACGGACTGCAGCATGTCAAGGCCTCCCTGTCCATCACTGACTCCTGGAGCTGACTCAAACTCATGTCCATCGAGTTGGTGATGCCATCCAACCATCTCATCCTCTGTTGTCCTCTTCTCCTCCTGCCTTCAAGTCTTCCAGTCTTACCCCTCCGATACAGCTCCCCACCCACCCACCCTGCCTTGCTCCCCACTGTCAAGACGAGAGAACAGAGAGGCAAGAGAGGGGTTAAAGTCTCAGACAAAACTGGATTCAGAACACGGTGGGCGAGTGACTTAATCTCTATGGGCTCCCTTTTTCCCCACTGCAGGATAAGGCCAGTGTCCTGTTCCCAGTCACCTCCCAGCCAGGGCAGGGTGGGGAGGAAGGGGGTTAACACCGTGGTGCCCAGAGCGTGGCTGGCACGCCAGTGCCATCATGAGCACCTTCTTCATCTGTGTGGGATCTCACCAGCAGCCCCAGTGCGAGGTGTGCCGGAGGGCAAGCAGGTCCTCCAAACGACACCTGGTCTATTCTGACGGGGCTCCGTAACTGACTAAGCACCGTGCAAACACACGGTGTAGAAAACAAAAATAAGCTTATTGTTTGACGCACTTCCCTCTGCACCTGTTTAGATAGCTGCAGGTTTGCTACTTCCTCAAAATAGGTAAACTGACTTAAAACTATTAAAAAAATACATATATATATATATATAAAGACATGAACTGTGTGAAGAAATGTGCATACACATTGTAATTAGTACTGAGTTTAGAAGCACTAACTTTTATTTCTGGATCTGTAAACATCTCGGGTCCACAAGGCTGATGGTCTGCAATGTGTGGGTCTGGGGCTGGCCGTGGCGGAGGCCCTCCTGGTCCCCGCTCTCCTTTAGGAGCTGGGACCCGCTCAGGTGCCCCCTTCGCAGGTAAGAGGTCAGATGGCTCACCTGTGAAGGGGGCTGCGGGCTGAGACCACTCCACCCAGGGGCCTCTTCCCCTGTCGGGCTCTTGGGCCAAATCCGGCTGTTTTAGGATATGAGATGCTCTGTTTCACCTGCTCTTGGCGGGGCGGCCGCGCCCACCGTGAACCCCGGCAGAAAGTAATGCCCAGTCGTGAGGTCGCTTTCCTCCTGCCAGGAGGTCTGGACACTCACAAAGCCCCATGGTTTGTTTTGCCAAACTGCACATACATTGAATGGAAATGTTTGTTTTCCGTGTCCTGCTTTACGTCTCTGCAGACGAGTGATTAAAGAGTAATTTCAAGGGCACTTTTTCCGCTCATCCCCTCTAACGTGGTTACATCAGGCTGCTCCACTTCCTGCCTTTTAACTTATGTTTCTGTCGGTGTATCATCCACTCTTCTTTGTTGACTTTTCCGTGCACAGCGTTGCTTCAAAACCCTTCTTCAAAGGAGAGGTCAGCGTGAAATGTCACCGGGAAGGCTGCCAGATGGCAAGTGTCCAGGGCCACCAGCTCCAGAGCTGAGCCTACCTGTGACTCGGGCGCCAAAGGCAGGAGGCTGGACCCTTGGGCCTACCGCCAGTCACACCCACACCCAGCAAAGCCTGGTCCACCAGCCCGGACCCCGGGACCCTCCACCCAAAAGCTGCTCACGGAGCATCCACTGCACGCATGCACGCACGCACGCCCTGTTAGGAACTGCAGGCAACAGAGAAAGCTCTGTGCTCCCTGTTCTGGAGGCTCGTTTCACAGAGAGAAAGGATCTGCTAAAAAAACATACAGAGGGAACACGCAGGAGGACTTCCAAAAGGTGGAGGTGGGGGAGGCTGGAAGAAACCAGTAAGGTTACTGCGCAGAAGAGGAGATGGCTGAGACAGGGTGGGGAGAAGGAAGGACACAGAGGATGTGCTGCACTGATACTGGAGGCAAGAGACGGAAACGCATCCAAGGTGACTGACATCTCAAGCCCAGGAGACCGAGGACCATAAAGAGGCAACATCAGGAGGGCATTTTTGGGTGCAAAAATCTAAGTTCCTGCATTCTAGGCGAGGGTGAGACCCACACAAGATGCTGTGACCTGCCGTTCTGGCTTCCCAGTCCCCTCTGCTCTGGTTTATAAAATATAAGTGATCGGAGGCACGTGAGAGCTGTGTGGTAGCCACATGGGGGCCCTGAGCAGCGGACTCCCCTGATGTGGAGAAAGGGGTGTGACTCCGTGTGTCCCCTGGGGCCCCACCCTCCCCCTCCAAACAAGGCCAGACCACAGGCGGGACGTCACTCACACCAGCCTGTCACATGAACGAGGATGAGTAATGGCTCAGTGTAAGTGTGCCCCAAGTGTATCATGACTTAGTTCCAAATGCTGCCCATAAATTTTTTCAGTATTAAGAAAGTTAATACTAAAATGGATCCATTGACTGTCTACAACTCAAATTTCTCTGCATGTCCAAATTTAACTGGGCATCCGACCAGTCTTTTTATGTGCTCATCCTGGTGACCCTAGCTTGGTGTCCACGGCCCAGGCCTGAGCATGTGGCTCCCATCCCAGGCCCTCCTTGCCCCTGACCCTCAGTTCTGATCCATCTCTGCAAAGGCCTTCCCCCTCCAAACATACTGTGCCCCCATGGAGGATGCCCCCATCACAGATCCAGAAAAGGACAGAATCTGTGAGAAAAGGGAAAACCCCCAAGTATATGAAATACATGGGGGAAACAGGGGTGGGGGGCTCCTGACAGCACCCGAGTGGGTCTAATCAGAAAAGACTGGCTAAAGGTGAGCAGTTTCAGGAGGGACGAAGCAGCTTTAGTTCTCAGACAGATAAAGACAGCTGCTAAGAGCCTGGCATCCTCTCTAGTCAGCTTAATCACAGAGAAATGGGTCCTCGGCCAGCGGCCTGCATCTTCGCAGCGTCTGCAGGGAAGCAACCCCCCGGAACGTGGCCCATGAGGGTCAGCACTTGGGTGACTCAGCCAAGTGCCTGTGGCAGCTGACCAACGTCTGCTGAGTGAGCAAATGAGGGAGTGAATGAGTGAATCTGGACTTCTCGAAGGACTTGCTCAGTGAAATTTGAAATCTCATTTAATCATTGAAAATACAAGTCTAGGTAAATCTTCCATTCCCTGACACACCTCACCTGGGCAGCTGAGATTTTTTGCTCTTTAAACCAGTTTGTCAGCTGAGAATTATTTGTACTACGAGTTACAAGCATCTGTGCTGGGTCTAAACCAAACAAACGAACCCGAAACACCTGCTCATCCACCCGACAAAGCACCTGTTAGGATTCACACCCAGAGCCGAGGAGCAAGGCCACCCCCTCCCAGACAAGAGAGAACCTCGGTCCCAAAACGTTTTTTTCCTACGCTCCTTTGTGTGACCATTGTAGCTGGTCTTCAGTTACAGGAGCGCTTAATCAAACAAACATCTGAGAACACCACAAATTTCTTATTTATACATAAAAGTATTATTCAACCCTGTTCCGATTTCCCTTGCTCTGGCTTGGAAGGTATCCCAAGGACGCCCTAGCCAAACAAGAAACTTCAAAAAAAGAGGACGACGTATATTTTTAAAAGAGAGTACTGCACACCATTTCCCAGATAAATCCCTGGTGTATTTTGAGTATTTATAAAGAAACGTTGGCTCTGCTACTATGAACTTCCCATTCTGCTAACAGACCAGTAACTTAGGGTTTACAGACACGTTCAAGCCCAGAGAGTGGACGCTGGGTGGAGTCCTGGGAGACAATTCACCTAGCATCCGACAAACCTGCTCTCGCTTCTGCTGCTAAATGTTCAAATATTTTCATGATGGGGTTAAAAAAAAAAAAAAAAACAGCTAAAAGTGAGTTGAATGCACAAATTGAGCCAAAGGTTTTTCATACCAATGTCTGAAACGTTAAAATTCAAAGGGGGTCTATGCTGTTAGTACAGTAACGTGTCTTTTCAGACTCAGCCCAAAGGAACCGATCTCTGTCCTTGCATGGGGGACATGGGTGCCAGCTCGGGTCATCCCCTGCTGCCCTGCAACCTCCAAGGAAGGACCCATCCACCCACAGCTCCCCGTTCTGAGCTGGAGATACACGTTTATCATTAATTTTCAGCAAACGTCATCAAGGCTCTGTGCTGCCTAGAGCTGCCGTGAATAAGAGCAAACATTCGTAGGAGTCAAGGAAGACAGGACTCTCTTTGGCGGGGGAAAGGCCCAGACAGACCATCTCAGTCCTAACAATGGGAGTTGGTCGATGCATCATGTCACTGTTTCCTGGGGCCCCCAGTCCCCGCTAAAGGCTAACAACACTGATCTCAGATCAGACCTACAGGACCTCCCGAGGCTGCAGGATGCAGGCTTGGAAGCCATCTGTTTGGGGTCACCAGCTCCCCCGTGCCACCAAGGACCCGTTAGATGCAGGCACATGGTCTTCCCAGATGACAAACATGCCGAGGCTGTCAACATCAGGGAGTGAACGGAAGAAGGAAGAGGGCAGCCGGTGGGAACCAGCACACGATGACCGGGAGCTGAGAGTGCAGCCCCCGGCTGACGCCTCCGGTCGGCTGCTCCCCAACCCCTGACCCTGACAGTCGGACAGGTAGTGTCCATCTGAAGGACGCAGGTGCCGGGCTGGGACCCGGGTCCATCCGTCTGGGAAACACAGCTTCCGCTCCTCCCGCCTTCATCCTGGTGGCTCTGGAGGGAGCCACCCTCATCCCAGCTGGTGGCCTCCACTGTTGAATCTCTTTATCGATCGTGTGCGTGCATGTTAGTCGCTCAGTCCTGTCCGACCCTGTGACCCCATGGACTGCAGCCCACCAGGCTCCTCTGTCCATGGGATTCTTCAGACAAGAATACTGGAGTGGGTTGCCATGCTCTCCTCCAGGGGATCTTCCCGACCCAGGGATAGAACGCAGATCTTCTGTATGGCAGTCAGATTCCTTACCCTTTCAGCCACCCGGGAAGCCCAATTTAAATGCCAATACGAACCTTCAGGAATTATCAGCAGAGCAACACAAGGTCAACTGCAATTCCATACCTAACACGATCTGCTGTCCTGAGGCCTGACACGGCCAAGGTGCGGTGACCCTGACAGCCAGACGGGGCGCCGCGCTCTCCTCTGGGCCACCCTCTCTGCAGCTGACTCGGCTCTCGAGGTGACCTGGCGACAGTCCAGACCATCTGGGTCAGGGTCAGAGAAGGGAGAACGGGGCAATGACCTCAAGATGCCCTGGAGAGAGCCAAGGAATCTTCCAGACTGTGGTTCCGAGAGGGGGCTCCTCATTCAGACAAGAGGGGTGTGCCCAGCTTGCTTCAGGGGACCCCAGGGTGTAGACAAGATGACTCGGGTGGGCACCATGGACACCAAGCCCCACTCCCCCAAAGCTCATGCAGCCCGGACTCAGACAGCCAAGAACAGAAAGAAGGGTATCTCAGTCCCACGGGGCAGCTCTGGCCAGAGTCCTACCCCTGGGGATGTTCACAAAGCACGCTTTGTACGGGGGCCTGTCCCATGACAGCGTTCCCAGAGATTCGTGATAACCTCGGCCCCATGGGCCAGGACAATGACACCCTTCTCACGTCCTTTCCTTTTCTGTCCCCGCTCCTTCTGGGCCTGTGGCTGACCAGCCGCGGAAAGCACTGTGCTTTCTTCCCTTACGCTGAGACCCCTGCAAGTCATGACGAAGGCCCAGCCCACCACCGGGGCGAGCCGGGAACCGGGGGCTGGCCTCGCCCGCCGGGTCACCTCTCTCTCTGCTGGCACTGCCAGACGGGGCACTCCCAAGTCATCCCCTCCCAGCCCTCTGCCGTGCTCTCCTCCACCCCAAACAGAAGCTGAGCCTTCTTCGGGGTTTGCAGACTAGCAGTTTCCCCTCTTCTGTAACACAACCCTTGTCGGATTCTGCCCAGAAAGCAGACATTCGAGACACCTGAACCACGGCTGCACAATCGAAGCCTTTCTGCAGATCTGACTGTCTGCCATCCTCTCTCTTCCACTGACCCTGACGCCACCTCGACCCCATAGCTGAGTGTGCACTGCCCGATGCAAGGGCGTGTTATTTTTACACGCATGTATCTGCATACCTAAATAGGAGCGCTCGGCCGTCTCCGATCCTGTCCACCAAAGCAAAAACTAAAGGACCTTGGGCAGAAAACCCGCCCTTCAAGGGGCTCCTGGAAGTTGAGACCCAAGAAAGGTAGCCGGGCGTCCCGGGGTCTGTCTCCAGGCTGGTCGGCCCCAGAGGCAGCAAAGACTGAGGAGCAGCTGTGGACGGAAGGCGGCCCGGAGGCAGAGAGAAACCCATGTGTGGGACACGCCTCTCGCCTGCTACTACTTCCTGGGAGACAAGGGCATCGCGAGGACCTACCCACACTAGGAAAACAGTGATGCTTCGGTATCCAAGTCTGGTGGCCCATGTGGATGCCGGTCACTGGTGGGTTTTGTTTTTGTTTTTTTAATAACAGCCACTCTGCTCCTTCTAGTCATTCAGATCACCCCACTCCACGTTTCTGGGTTCACACAGGCTGAGTGGCACTTCTCAATCAAAACTTTCGCCAGCGTCCTAACTCGAGCACTTGTTTTCTGATGCATTGGATTTTTACTGTCCCTACTTTTACACTGTGGAAACTACACCGCTGCACGGAGCTCTTTAGAGTCTCCATCATCACGGAGTGTCACCCATTTCCTGCTGAGGGCTGGAACCCCAAAAGTGAGCATCCTGATCCGATCTCTTTCAAACCCAGAAGCAGAGAGTGTGGCCCTGAGGTCAGGGCTCAGGGGTCAGGGTTAGGGTTAGGACTTGCTCAGGGTCACCCCGTCTGTGGCCTGGCCGGCGGCAAGGAGGTCTCTGGACTTGCAGGCCCCTCTAACTGCTGGAGAGGCCTTCCCTGGGGCATTTGGAGGGAAGGGTGTGGTGAGTCCCTAGGCGGGGACCCCAGGACCAGGCAGCAGGGTCAGAGGGCTCCAGCCCCAGCCCCTGCGGCCCTCACAACACCACACCCGAACCCCAGGACACCCATGACACTCCTCTTCCTGCCACAAGTAAGCCCTTGGCCCCTGGAGACAACCCAAGAGTGGGTGGGGGGTGGTCTTCACACCTTAACGCACGTCTTAACCTCCTCACCTGCTGCTCTCCTGCGCTATCAAGACCAGGCCTCTCAGCGGACAGACGTCCTCTCCGCCAAGGTGATGAGCTTCAAAAAGCAGAGGGATTATTCAGGGCCCAGCCACGAGGTCTCACCCATGTGACTCACTGCTCGTCCTAACACCTGGTGAGACACATAAATAATGCGTGGTCTCCAGAGACAGACGAGTGGAGAAAAGCTGTTTATAAGACACTCTGCATGAGGCGCTGGGAATTAAATCTGATTTTGCCTGAGAAACAACACTGTGGTGGGACTTTCTAAAAGAAGCTACTAACGGCCACAGGATCAAGGGCAGGGGTCAGTCCCCCACCTCGGCCCCGCCAGACCCTGCCACGGCCACTGCCATCCACAGCCCTCCAAGAACATCTGGTTTTTTACAGAAGTGATCACAAGCTCCAAATTTTAAAGAAAAAACATCAATGATGTTTCTATGTATGATTTAGCCTTCCAATGAACACATGGATTAATGAGCCAGATAACAAAGCAAAAATAAAACCCGACTACAACTGAATGTAACAATACTCCACTTCCACCATTGTGCCCCTCGCTATCTCCCTGGGAGGGGGGGAGCATTTAGACTGAGGAATTCCAGGGGGGTGTCTCCATAGCACCCACAGTGAGGAAACAGGCTGCCTTCAAAGCTTGCTGAGCAGAAGCTGATCGGCTTGGTGGCCACGCTTGTCTTCCATCCTCCAACACAAATCCATGCACCGGGCAAGACGCTCCCACCTGGACAGCCGTCGCAGACAGCCAAGCTGCCCCTGACCATTCAAAGGCCAGTGGCCAAGGCCACACCCCTGGGGCCTCAGGGCTGCTGGGGGAGGATGGACCCACACCTGAGCGCCCGTCCGTTCCAGAAACTTCCTCCAAGGCCGACGGAAGGGAACTGCAAGGGCTTCGCACCTGTGCGCCCACTCGGGCCCACGCCCCACCTCGCCAGGTGGCGTCCTGGGCTGAGGTCTCGGGAGCAGGGAGCCCTGACACGGCGCCTCCCGGCCCACCCCAGCTCCAGTGACACGGGACTGTGATGAAAGGTCCTGACACTCCTTTTTCCATTAAGAACCTCCTGACTAGGAGAGATCAAGGGGCAGCCTCTCCTTAGCCCCACCGAAGCCTCCAAGAATACTCTGCATAGCAGTCCATGCCTCCTCCATCACCACCCATGGGATGGGCTCTTCTCTGGGCAGAAACCTCCAGAACCTGAAGACTAACCCTCTGCACATCAACCGGATCTAGAGCTCACAGGCACGAACACCAGGCAATGTTCTACACTCATTTTACATCCTGAATCCTCAGCACGGCCTGCAGCGCTGGAGCTATTACTGTCCCCATTCTCCACATGGGGAAACTGAGGCAAGGAGCTGCCGGCGGGCCCGCACACGGAATTCTCGTGGCTCTATCTGAGCTGTCCTGTCCCCTCCCAGGGCCTCTCCCAAGCCGGAGCTCCACCCCCGCAGCCTGACTCGCCACTTCCTCTCTGCAGTTGGCGGCAAACAGATAACCAGAGATGAATGGGCCTCGGCCCCTCCCATCCCAAGGGCGCCCAAATAAACGGTCCAGGAACAGCAAGTGCTTGGGTTCCTGAAAGGACATCTTTTGAGCGTCTGCTCCACACCACGCTCCGCTCTGGGTCGTGGAGCCTCAGGGGACTGCTGTCCAAGCACCGCTGAGGTCTCCTTGACGAGGTCCAGCTGCTGGGAGTTTGACAGATGCCGGCGACCCGAGAGGATGGGGAGCTGCTAGGAACTCTGCCCCTGGCCTTCAGACGCAGACCTGCAGGCCCAGGAGATCCCTGGGCCTGTGTGCAGGCACCTGAGACGCGGGAGGGCTGACTTCAGGATGCAAAAGGCCCTGGGATCTCATGCAAACTTACACTTAACACACCTGTCTTCCTTTTCTCCATCCTGACCTCACCCTCGCGGCCACATCTGCCCAGTCCTCACCGACAAGTGTTTCAGTTGTGGGTGGAGGGCGAACCGTAGCAAAGAAGAGGCCATGTGGCAGAAGGCAACGAGGCTCTCCTGTTCTGTGCACCATCTGCCCAGGCATGGCGAGGCCTGCCCCCTCGGTTTAAATTTCTATTTTTATTAGTGCACACACTGCAGGTCCCGGCACTAAGAGAGTCTGCACGGAGTGGGATGAAGTCCGCGAGCCACATGCATGTTAAAGTGAGCCGTGGACCCCTGCTGGCTGGAGGCCGTCCTGGGGGGAGGGCGGTTCTAGAAGTCCCTATGCCATCGCTCGCTGGAACTGGGGATGGTGCTGCTTCCTCCTGCAGACACTCAGAGCTCTCCCTCCATCCTGGGTGCCAGCGCCTCACCAGGGCAAGACAGTGTTTCTGGCCTGTGCACAGTCACACGCCTTGCCGGAAAGGGAGACCCTGCCAGGGGGCGAGGGCGCTGAGCCAGCAGTCCCCGGGAGGCTCTAAAATCTCCCGCCACCCAGAGGCTCTCCAGGCAATTCTGGGAGCTGCAGGCAAGTTCACGGTGGCTGAGCCCACATCGGGACTCACCAGACCGCAGACCTGAGAGTCTTTTACGGATGAAGCCTGAATCCTAATGCAAGTTACATCGGATAATTTTCCAAAATTCTGAGTGCATCAAACTCTGACAACTCAAGAGATGCTCTTCCCGGTTCAATACAGATTACTCAAAGAACTGGGGAATGTTCTTGCCTAAAATCTCCTAAGATTGCCCTCTAGAGAGAAAGAAATGTCTTCCAACAAAAGTTTTTTCTACAGAGACCAAACTTGCTGCTAAAAATTTGAAGTGATAGATTTATGTGGGACACATTGTATGCATGCTTGCTAAGTTGCCTCCATTGTGTCTGACTTTTTTGGCGACCACATGGACGGTAGCCCGCCAGGCTCCTCTGTCCATGGGATTCTCCAAGCATGAACACTGGAATGGGTTGCCATTTCCTCCTCCAGGGGATCTTCCCAACCCAGGGATCGAACCCACATCTCTTACCGCTCCTGCATTGGCAGGTAGATTCTTTACCACTAGCAACACCTGGGAAGCCCCTGGGAGATATGTTATGCGATTACAATTACAGATTATCTCCTATCTCACATAATATTAACATATATAACGGCACAAAATCAAGTTCCTGAGGATTCTTCTCAAATAGTAACAACAATGGTGATGATATTTGTAACTTATAAATGAATTTTAATAAGACTATAAATTAAGTACTCTCAATTCTTAAATTGAGACGCAAAGTAAGTAAAACAAGTTACAAGAAACAAGGACAGATATTCGTACACTGTTTCGATAAACTAGGCCATTTATCTTGTTCCAGTTCTCTTGTCACTGTGCTTTTGTTCCATACAATCGATTCCCTTGATTTACAGTTGTTTGAAGAATTACAACAATAACTGACATAAACAGATTGGTAAGTTACAGAATACCAATTTTTTTAGCAAAGAAAATTCAAATACTTCTCAAACAAGAGAACAAAATCCATTCAACCTTTTCAAGAAGAACGATTTAATGGTATGATTACTATTCATTTTCAATGCCCTGCTCAATTTTTAATCCATCAGACCTCAGAGTCTAAAAATTAAGGTCTCCAAAAAGAGTGTCTTTTCTTACTCTCCTTCCCACAAATCCTCAACTCTGAGAGAGCAGGCTCACCTTTCCAGATGGGCTCTTCCTCAAATCACACTGAATAAAAGTCAAAGTGCTGAAATCAACAAATGTTTGGGCCATCCCTGGGAAAAAAAATCACACAGCCCAGCCAGGCCACCTTCAAAACGCCAGCATGTGGGGTCAGCTTAGGACAGAGTGACCCAGGTCTGCATCGGCAGCAACCACCCCGGGAATGCACACAGATCCTCCCTTGTGCCCCTGTCTGCTTTCTGAAAAGTCATCACAGAATAATGTCCACTTCAGTCAGAGAACCTCGGTCACCACAAAAAGAAACATTTACCCTCCACTGTCTTTGTCCAAACTAGTGTGGACAGAGAATTCCTCCCAGGCCCCAGTCCAACCCCTGTAAAACTCCAGACACCATGGAGGAGGGAAAGCTGGGCAGGCAGGGTGGCATGCCCAGGCCCAGCTCTCTCTGCAAACTCCGAGTAGCCCCCAGGGCTGTCTGTAAGGCCAGAGAAGAGTAAGAATTCTCAAAGCACATGCAGGCCCAAGGACACGTGCTGTGCAGGAGAAGGTTCATTTTCCTTTCTATATAAACATGCGTGTCCCCGGGTGTGCACCTGAGCGCTGTGCCAGCTTATCTCCTCTGAGAGACTGAAGCCAAAGAACAGAAGGCCGCCACTCTCAGGAGCGCCTGGCAATGGGCCCCAGCAGCGCTTCCCCATCCTGAAGGATGCCTTCCCCAGGGGCCTCCAGAGCCCTGTGTGGACTGGGCTCTGAAACCCAAGTGCTAGCATTCTTTTGAAGGAGGAACTAAACGCTCTCACTGGGGTAGGCACCGGTGGCTGTAACATGCAATCCCTGAGACCAGGATCGTTCCTCCAAGCTGGCCTCCGGAATGAGACGCTGCGTTATTAAAGGAATTGCCAAGTCAGAAACACGGCGGTGGACAACCTACTAGTATAGCTTGGTAGCGCTGATGCTCGAAGATGAGAAGCTTCTGGCAAGTCAGGCAAAGTTCCCAACAACAGGACAGGTCAGGCTGGTGCAAAGAGCCTCAGACACAGAGCATGTGAGAGGTTGTCATCTCGCCCCATCCGTGAGGAAGCCTAGTGGCCAGACCCAGGAAAACCCCTTCTTGCCACAAGACCTGATTATTCCCAAACAGAAACATCACAGGACGGTTCGCACTAAAGCACAAAAGGTGGTACGTGTCGATACCAAAAAAAGGCCCCAAATAAACCCTAAATCAAAATGCCAGGGCAGAGTTAATTAAAAATAATTTTGAATTAAATTAAAAATAATTTCTTTTTTCCACTCAGAAAAATGTAACTACATAGCTCAAAGGCACCCCTCCTTTTTTTCTCTCTTAGCATAGTTTATTTTTTAACTTTTTATTTTATGCTGGGGTATAGCTAATTAACAATGCTGTGATAATTCCAGGTCGACAGCCATACTCATACATGTATCCATCCTTCCCCAAACTCTGCTCCCATCCAGGCTGCCACATAACATTGACCAGAGTTTCCTGTGCTATATACTAGGTCCTTGTTGGTTATCTATTTAAAGACATCCCCCTTGCCTTTGCTCCGCTTTAAACTATACTGCTGCTTCACTAATTATAAAAAATAATTCTTTCAACAAACATTTGCTAAGCACTCGTTCGGGGGCTACATGCCCAGCACTGAACAAAACAAAGCCAGATTTTAAGTATTTTCTTTCTGCACAAATACAGGTACCTCACTGAGATAACACTGAATATGAAAAATTGAATCCAAGACTTTCACTTTTAACAGTACAGTTTTTCCCATAAGATCAGATGTTCCCTGAAAACACCACTTTTATTGACTATATAATATTCCATGTGGACAGTGTCATAATTTACTCAAAGATATTTTCAAATGCTCACTGACCTCACAATAAAAACACAAACAAGAGATGCAGCTAAACACAGCATATTAGACCCAGACTGGGGAAAAGGAAGATTTACAACCTTACCGATCACAGACCGAGGGCCAAGTACAGTCACAGCTTCCCCGTGGGCCTCGTTCAGGCCCAACTCGTGAATCTCCCTTTTTTATAAACCCTACTCCCTCTTTGATCCAAGAGAACATTGTCTGCACAGAACAATACGTTTTCATTTCAATTTCCCTTCTTTTCAGGAAAGGAAATGTTTGCACTTCAAAGGGTTCCTTTGAAGAACAGCCTCCGGCCCTGGCCCGTCCAGGTTAGGAGTTCCGCGGCCCCAGCGGGGCGTGCAGAGTCTGGGCGGCTGCCCACCGCAGCCCCTCTCCAGGCCAGCTCCTTCAAGGAGAGGGTCTGGTGCGGGAGAAGAAAAAACAAACATTGGAAAAATACTCGAGGCTTTTGATCGTGGCCTTCAGAGGGCCTTTCTCACACAGAGTGGATTTCACAGCCTGGGGAAACTGAGGTACAAACCCCGGGGAGCCAGGTCCTAAGAAAGCAGCCCCACCCAGTGAGGGGGTCTTCTAAGCTGGCAAAGAGTGGAGCTCTGGTGGCGTTGCTGGTGATGATCAAGGGGACGTCCGCGATAACCGAAACGCAGAGGCGAAATCCACGCCTCATCCAGCAGTTTGGAACCTTCCCCGGGAACCTCAGCAAAGACTAGGATGCACAATTTAGGGTGTCCCCTTTCCTCTCTCCCCTAGCCTCTCCTCCAGGCCCATGCCCCTACCCTCTGCTGAGTCTGGGGAGCCAGGGCTGCACGGCAGACAAGAGAGGGCCTGCAACATTTCTTTTTCAAGTTGTGAACAAGTTCCGGGTATTTAATAACGATCTCCACCCTTCCTCACCCCGAGGGGGTTAACTGCCTGTTCAGGTGGGCAACCGGCCAGGGGGTGGGCAGGGGTGTGAAAGCTTCGGCTCCAGACAGGGCGCCCGCTGCCCCGGGGCCACAGGTCTCTCCTCGGGGCTCCCACCCTGCATGTTCGGGGTGCAGGTCTGAAGGATCAGGTCGCCCTGAGCTGAAGACTCCCGACCATCCACCTTTCCACGAGCCCGCTAACCTGCCGGGCGCTCGGCCTCTGCGCTGGAATCACAGTGGTGTTCATCTCCTCCTTCTTTTACTTTTCTGTAGTTTCCCAATTCTTCACAATAATGCATTCTAACTTTTAGAAACATTTTTTTTTCCTTAAAGAGGCTTATAAGATAGAAAATTAGACCATGGTTCCATTGAAAAAGGGTCTCCCAAAAAAGGAAACAGAAACGACCTATGCATGCATATAAAGGACATTATTTGAACAACGGAAAGTTGACTGTGGACTGTGGACTAGATGACAATGTCATAACATTAAATTTCCTGGTTTTGATGTCGTACTGTGCTCACATAAGAGAACGAACAACCTTATTAGGAATCACACTGAAGCTTGCAGGGGGGTAAATCCAGTGACATGATGTCTTCAACTTACTCTCAAAGGGTTCAGGAAAAAAATACATATGTGTGTGTGTGGATTAACTGACTGACAGATAAACAGAAAGAAGGAACAAAATTAAGCAATGGGTGATTTGAAAAAACTGAGGAGCTCCTGTAACTCCTGCAACCTTTTTCTTTAAGTCGGAAGTATTATTCATGAAAAGCTGAAAAGTAAAGGAAGAGAGGAGAGAGGCAGGCAGGGGTGGCCTCCCCACCCCACCTGGCAGCACTCCAGGCCTCACTGCAAGGCCAAGGCCCTGGCCACTGGGGCCCAGTCTCTCCAGGAAAGATGCGCCCTGCTGCTATCCTGGCTCAGACAGCCCCGTCTCCAGCGTTCTGAGGCTGTCAAAGCATCTCTCAAGGGAGCAGACTCTGCCCCACCTCCCACACTATCGATAGCGATCTGGGCCCAAGGACCACTGCCACCGGCCTTGAGAAGCGCGGGAGAACTGAGAGGGAAACCATGCTTCCCTACAAATCAGAGCCCCTGCGGAGGGCCCCCTCCCCAGCAGAGCGGGAGGGGTGCAGAGAGGACCGATGCGGACCAGAGAAGCAGGGCTCCCCAGGGCCTGGCCTGAAGTCCCATGTCCAGCCGGCTCTGGTGATGCCAACGCCAGACTGCTGACCCAGAAAGAATGCGGCCCAGCCTGTGTCACACACACGCCAGCGCCAGGTCTGACCTCTGGCCAGCACAGCTGTCCCGGGATACCAGAGCTCCAGCTGCGCCAGGAGCCAGGGCTCAGAGAGAAGAGGGCTGCACCCCAAAGACACAGGGGCAAATAGAGAAACAATGCGGGCCGCTGTGCAGCGGTGGGACAGCCGGCTGCCACACCCCAGGACTTACTCGGGACCCAGAGAGCCCAGGGGCACCTCCAGGTCTGTGTGCTTATCTCAGGGCCCAGCTCAGGCCCGCTCACACATGGGTGCCAGACCACAGCCCCAAGACGGCCTCACGACCCCGGGCACGCTTGGTGTTAGGACCCCGGAGCCAGGTCCCAGGGGCAAATCCACGCTCTGCTGCTTACAACCCACCCCTGTGCCGGCCAACTTGCGTCCCTTCTCCGGGCCCCCTCCTCATCAGCCAAACAGCAGGACCGATCTCACCAGGCGCCTGTGGGGATTACATAAAAAACACAGAAAGCGCGAAGCCCACGGTGAGCGCTCACCAGGGCTTGTAGTCTGAGTCTTACTCAGCTCCAGGGCCTCTCCCTTCCTTCCTACTTGGTCTAAGAGACTTTGGTTACTGGTACTTGGTGGGCAGATAAAAAGATCCAGAGAAAGAGAGCATTTCCAAGCCGACCTGAAAAGATCACCGCAAGCATCTTCATGGGCGGGAAGATGACTTTGACAACCATGTGATGAAACACCAGTCAGACCACAGTCCCTCCTTTCCCCTCGCCAGCTTCCCCAGCGATGGGCCGCCCCACCCCACCCCTCTCAAGGATCTACATCTCCCCTCAAGGAAGGAGGAAACGGTGGGAAACAGACATGGCCCAAGTTTTCAACCCCAAAGCCCTCAGGGTAACTTGGACAAAACGTCTGGGGTTGGGATGGATGAGGGTGAACACCTTCCAAACAGAAACACACGCACACCCTTTCTCACTCACACACACACACACAGAGGCACGGACACACAGAGACACTCAAGCAAACACTGAGAATGGGGCCAGGAGTTCTGCCTCCCAGAGGCATGGAAAAAAAGCGGAAGTGTTAGTCACTCAGTCTGACTCTTTGTGACCTCATGGGCGGTAGCCCGCCAGGCTCCTCTGTCCAGGGGGTTCTCCAGTCAAGAATACTGGAGTGGGTTGCCATTTTCTTCTCCAGGGGATCTTCCCCACCCAGGGATTGAACCCATGTCTCCTGCATTGCAGGCAGATTCTTTACCATCTGAACTACCAGGGAAGCCACCCCAAGGCATGAGGAGGGCTCAAACCCAAGGTTGTGGATCTGAGATCTGAAGAACCGACCTCCCTGACACCAGGCCCTACACCAGCCCCTGCAGTGCGGACACAGCTTCAAGGAGAAGGGACTACATCTCGGGGAAGTGGGCGAGCAAAACAAAGCTGTTGCAGATTTTGTTTTTCTCCATGCTGAAATCAAAGAACTGAGTTTTCTCTCCAGTATAATAGTGAATATTTACATGAAGCACTTGGTATGTGTCAGAGTTATGTGAGGTGCATAACCTGGATTATGGCCTCCTTTAAATCCCCTCAACCCTACAGTGTGTACTAGAAGCCAATTACTATGCAGGCAAAACAGAAAAGAATTTAAATGTGGCTCTGAGAAATATCTTAGAAAAAGGCATTTTAGAGATAAGTGGAGCCCACTCTGAGGAGCGGAGCCACTCCTCACAGGAGACCGTGAGGAGAGCAGGGTGGCAGGGGGGTGCCACCCAGGGTTGGCACTGTGAGCGGGTCTCCTTGAGGCAGAGCCCGCTGTGTGCCTAGTGCGCAGTCAGCCTCTACTCCTACAGAAGCAACAAGGCACTTGGTGGTTCTCCTACACAGGAACCTTATCTGCATAGATATTTGGAAGAAAGCTCTAGAGCGGGAAGACAGAATGTTAAGGACACAACTACGTCCAGAGGGGAAAGGAGATGCTGGGAAAAGGGAGACGGCGTGGAGATCCACACTGTCCTGCTGGACGCAGGACCTTGTCTCTCCCTCCTCCGTATAAACCCACCTCTCAGGAGCCCATTGAAGCCTTTCTGGAGCTTGACTTCAGGCTGTAGTTATCAGAAGAGGAGACTGGCAGACAAACGAACTTATTTCATGAAAGATACTAAATGTGTTGACTTAGTACCTTTATTGGGCTTCCCTGGTGGCTCAGATAGTAAAGAATCTGCCTGTCAATGCAGGAGATATGGGTTCAATCCCTGGGCCAGGAAGATCCCCTGGAGGAGGGAATGGCAAGCCACTCCAGTATTCTTGCCTGGAGAATCCCAAGGACAGAGGAGCCTGGTGGGCAGTAGTTCATGGGGTCGAACCAATTCCACAGGGTCGCAAATAGTCGGACACGACTGACCAACTGACACTATAGTACCTTTATTATTTCACAGAGCACTATCACTTCTGTTTATTCACTGCATCATTACAAGGCTCAGAGGGAGGCTTCACATGTCTGCAGGGGCCAAACCGTCCACAGGACCTTCTGGAGGGTGCACACAGATGCAACGGAGCCGGCCACAGGGGCCTCGGGGGCCCCATTCCCAGCAATGGAAAACCGGTCCCAGCTCCTGGAAGCAGTGTCCTCACTTCAGGGTGATGATCTGAGGCTGCACTGAAGCTGTAAAGCCTTCGAACTCCACGCTGACGTGGTCTGTTCCCCGAATCTACCACCTAGCGGTGAGCGTCCTCCCCTGCAAGTGATAACAACCAGAGGAAAAGCCAAGTGACAGACCCGAGTCTGTTCCAGCGCGTGGCCTGTGTCCCCTGGACAAGCGAATCGTGACGCCTTTGCAGGGAAATGAGGACAGTCGCCCACCCTGTCCTTTTACCATGTACTGCCCATCTTTCTAGCAGCTTCACAGAACACATTGAACCCCCATGGTAGGCTGTGACTCGCTTTGCTCAAGTGTAGGGGTGGCTGGTGTCAAAGCTGCTTTGGAATTTGGGGGGAATATGGGAATACCGAGAAAGAGAAGCTGCTGAAGTCCCTACAGGGCTGATAACCTGCCACCAAAGAGGCTACCCTTCTCCTCCCACTGGATGTGACCTAAAACCTTGGGGGTGGATACAACTTCAGCCTGAAGCCCAGGGCCAGCGGCCTCAAGCCCAAGAAATCCCCAGAAGGCAGGCATCCTGAAAGGCCAGGAATGAAAAAGCAGGCCCACCCCATGGCCACAGTCCCCATGCGGGGCAGCCCGACAAACCACAGCCCGGGAGCCCTCTGGAGGGCGCATGGGAGAACAAGGAGGCCAGGGTACCGCACATGGCTACAACAGGGCAGGTGGGGCTCAGTCCTGGCCGTGAGGATGCAAGGGTCTGAGAAAAGTCAGCTGTGCCTTTTACAAAGTCCTTCCCAATGCCCTCTTCCCGTCTCACCAGGACAGTGGCTCCGCTCTCCTGGGACCCACCTCTCCCGCCTCACCTGGATTCTTCCTTTAAATCCACAGACGGAGCGAGGACACCAGCCTACAGATGGCGCAGAGCTCAACCAGTCACACTTCTACCAGTTCCACCCTGTCCAAGCTGCCACCATCCAGCCCACAGAGAAATGATACACAGTCACTCTCGCTCGCACAGAAAGAAGCTCGACTTGGGTTTCTTTCCCAGACTTGACTACCAGCCTCTGCACTGGCCTCTGTGCCCGCCCCTTCCCCATTTCTTCTCCACACTGGGTCTGAAGGGATCCTTGCCCTCTGGGACAGCTGCCCACCACTCTCTGCCTCCCTGAGAAAAAAAGTCAAGTCCTCGCGTCCTGGGGGCCTGCCCTCAGCTGGAGCAGAAGAGGGAGGGCCCGTCTGCGGGTGAGCTCCAGGAGGAAGGATGGTCATCTCAGAAGATGCCTGTGGCCCAGATAACTCCAGTCAAAGTGTTACTCCCTCGTTCGTGTCCGACTGTTTGCGACCCCATGGACTGTAGCCTGCCAGGCCACTCTGTCCATGGGATTTCCTAGGCAAGAATCCTGGAGTGGGTTGCCATTGCCTTCTCCAGGGGATCTTCCCCACCCAAGGATCAAACCTGGGTCTCCTTATTGGCCAGCAGATTCTTTACTGTCTGAGCCACCGGGGAAGACCAGACAACTCCAGGGTCAGAGGAAAATGTTTCTTCCCAAAACAAGGACACACTTATTCTGGCTTCAAATTCCTCCCTGGGATTAATAGACCAATACCTCTAAATACATAGTTAATAATGAAAGGGATTAGACACAAGGCTGGGCCGTCAGACATAATTACATATTTTTACTGGCCTTAGTAGACAAGAAACTACAGACTTGAACAGTCAGTAGACATGTGTTTAATTCCATCAAAGAATGAAAGCTTCTACCAGATATAATTAACGTGTGTCTTAAAAAGCAATCTCCCCAAGGTCAGCAACCTCCTGTTTCAAGCTCTGTTTTCCTTTAAAGCAAATAATTATATGCATAAAAGCATCCGTGTGGCTCAACCCAGATTTAAACAACTGAGAGTACATTTCTGATCTCTATTCACTCTCGTCCTGTTCAAGTCAAAACTCCTCTGGCACGCTTTAAATTTTATCTCCAATAACTAAACATGATCTTAATATGCTAAAACCTTTAAAAACTCTTTGAATCCATTGTTTACTTTGTCCCCCTAAGTTTCTATTCTGACTGTGGGACTTAAGGCCTTTCATTTTAATGACAGAGGGATGTGTTCAACATAAAAATAATAATTTCCACTGAGATCAACTAAAAATGTCAGGGGGGATAAAAGTATCATGGTTTCCTATTATCGGAACCAGACACAAGTGGCAAGAAACGTTAAGATAAATCCCACATAAATTGCAATTCAAATTAAGCACAATGAGGAAGCTCTGCTAGAGGCCAAAACACAGTTCTCCCGGGTCACATGTTTAAGAGCTCATTTAGGGAAATACACCTGGGATGGCAACCCTGGCCCCCTCCTCTGTCCAGGAGTCTGGAATAAAACCTCCTCCAGGTTACACGGGAGAGCCTGAGGGTGGGTGCTGCGCAGTGTGGTTTTCTTCCAGGTGCACTTGCCTGGCTGTCTTAATCACACAGGTCAAGCACCTTTCCCCTCCGGTTCTCAGAGCCACAGAAAAGGGGGAAGAAGGAGCGAACTGGGCACGCGGCGGTGGCACTACTACAGCGCGTGGCTGCTGAGTACACACAGGTCTCGGGATGACCGCCGACCGCCTGGTCTGGGAAGTTTTCTCCTACGTAGAAAGGAACACACCGAGAATCGGTCCTCTCGGTGAGGCCGGAACTTCCTCCCACCAGAAAAAACACCATATGGGAGCGGTGATCACCAGTTCGGGAGGCCAGTTCGGGTCACAAGGAAGCCCACCAGCTGCGGGGGTAGGGGTGGGGGTGGTGGGAACTTCCCCTAAGTAACCCCCCGTGGGGGGCCAGGTAAGAGGTGGAGGCTGGCCCGGGAACTTCCAGGGGGTCCAGGAAGGAACAGAGGTGGGCGCTGTGGCCAGCGCGCGAGGTGCGCAGCGCCGTCACCAACCGGCCACCTGCCGCGGGACCACCCCGCGTCCCCACGCCCCCGCCCCGGGGCTGGCTCCGGACGCGCGGTCGAGGACACGTCGCGGACCTCGTGGCGGGGTGGGGTGCTCCGCTGTGCGCCATGTAAGGGAAGGTCGCCCGGATGCCCGCCGAGTACTGTGCGCGCCCACCCACCCGCTCCAGCCCCGTGACCACCGGTGCGTCCTGGCGCCCAGTGCCAGGCAGGACACGCGTGGCACCCACCCCGAGGCGCCAGGGCGCCCACGCTTACTCACGGGGTGTTGCATCATGCACCACGCCGTGTCTTCAGGGAAGCAAAATGGACTCCGTTTCGGAGACAGCCGCATGGGCACCGGCCGCGCGCACCGGCCGCCCGCCAGCCCGGCCCGCGCGCCCACCCAGAAAATGCCAGCGACCCCCCCCCCCCGCCCCCTCGCGGGCGCGGACCCCGCGCTGCCCTGCCGTGGCCCCAAGCAGCGCGGGGATCACCCCCCCACCCCACCCTAGGAAGGTGACCCGGACTCGGCAGGCCGGGCACTCACCGAACCCGCAGGGCGGCAGGATGCGGGCAGGACCCTCGCTGGACAGACGCACTTGCCAAGGCTGGACTGATGGACGCTCGGTCGGACGGAGGCGCAGCTGGACTGGACGGACTCTCGGCCGAGGATCCGCGGGACTGCTGGATGATCCGGCGGAGGCGCGGCGCGCGGGATCCGAGGCTGGGGTAACCGGTGGCTGGTGGTCCCGCGCTCTGCTAGCAGCGGACCCGCCGCTCACACCTGCCCGCGCGGAGTGAATGGAGCGTGGAGGGCGGGAGGCATCCGGCGCGCGGGTTTCATCAGCCGCGCCCCGCGCCCGCCCTCCCCGGCGCCCGCCGCCCGGCGCCCCGGCCAGCGGGCCCGCGTCACCGCCGGGCACCAATGGCAGCGCGGCGCGGCCGCCGCTCGGGGGGCCGACCGCGGCAGGGGCGGCGCGCGGGGCGGGGCTCGGCTGCTTCGCGCGCGGGACCAGGCCTGGGATTCCCCCGCGGTGGGCGGTGCTTGCCGAGGAGGCGGGGGGGGCGCCCGCCCCCGCCCGCAGCCCCGCCCGCACCCCAGCGTGGACCAAGCTGGTGCTACGCCCCCGCCCGGACTGTCCAGCCCCGATCCGGGGCCCCAGCGAGCAGACAGACACCGCGCTCGCGGCCAGTTTGCCTCCTCTTAAATGAAAACATTGGGGAGACACTTGAAGGTTTTTTTTTTTTTTAAGTATTATTGTAAATCTTTTCTTTGTCATTTTATGACTATTGCCTATTTTTAATAAATAACACATCCTCGCCCCTAGTCAGGAGGGACCAGAAAGCCCGAGTCCGCCTGTGCCCCGGCGGCAGAACGAGCGCCTGCCCGCAGGCATGTCCCCTGTCCCTGGGAGGGAGGTGGCAGAGACCGAGTCACCCCCGCGCTCACCTCGCAGGCTTCCTCTTTGCTCCAAAAACCCAAGCAAGAACCACGATCTCTAGAACTCCAGTGACCTTTGACATGAAAGAGGTAAGTAGGTCATAAATTAATCCTCCGGCCTCCTAACTTTGTAGGAAAGAAGGAAAAACCATAGTAGCATGGTGTCCACGACCTTTAAATCCTTTCCACACTTGCTACCCGCCCGCCCCCACCCCCAACAAATGTCTTTGGTCCGTAATGGGGGCTCATTGTCAGCAGTATTGTCACAGAGTGCCATTCACTATTACTACTGCAGGGTGCCAGCTTCAGAAATATTTTCATGAATGCATAAAAATAGATCAGTATTTGCAAGGCACTTTGAACAGGGCTGGAGAATTCCATGGACAGAGGAGCCTGGTGGGCAACAGTCCATGGGGTCGCAAAGAGTTGGAGGGGACTGAGTGACTAACACTTTCACTTTCCTACTTGGAACAGTGCCGGAATCATAGTGAATGACTGCATAGGCGTTGTTTTAAAACAGTACATTTCAGTTGGAACTGTCTGTTGGTGACGTGATGCTCTCAAGTTGCATTAAGGAGGTCTCCTGTGCTGAGGCTCTTCCTGAATCCCACAGTCTCCTTAACACTGACACAGCCAGACAGAAAGAAGCCTGGTGTGAATCAAAGACCACCCACTTTACCTTTGCCCTTGATCTGGATTTGAATCTAAATTCTACCACTTCCTTTGTGGCTCAGCTGGTAAAGAATCTGCCTGTAATGTGGGAGACCTGGGTTTGATATCTGGGTTCAATCCCTGGGTTGGGAAGATCCCCTGGAGGAGGAAATGGCTACCCATTCCAGTATTCTGGCCTGGAGAATTCCATGGACTGTATGGTCCATGGGGTTGCCGGACACGACTGAGTGACTTTCACTTTCTACCACTTCATTCCTGTAAGGCTTCCTGCAAGCTATTTCACCTCTGTTTGGAGCTTATAAACCTTGTATTCCTAGCAGACTATCCCTTAGTCCCTGAAATATGATTGTGGGTTTTTTTTTTTAAGTAAAATAGAATTTGATAGTATTGATAAAGATGCTCTGCTTGTATGGCCCAGACATGGAACATAGAGTTAGTATTTGTAAATTCTGAGATCAAGTGTTCCAGGCCCTGGTGGATGTATGGGTCATCATAATCCAGGAAATTTTCGGCAATGTGCCCAGTTCAGCAGTCCCACCCAGCAGGCTTCACCTTCAGAAAAGCGATAGGAGACCCTCTGTGGGCCATGTTTCACCAGGCCCACAAGCTAACAGCTTCCTGGTGGGAAAGACCAAATGTGAACTGGTAGGAAACTAATTATGCTTGGAGGCCACGTAGTCTCAAGACCGCAGGACCAAAGGGAGGCACAGCCAGGCACTGGCGCTAACAGCGCTGAGCTCCTCACCACAGAAGACCCATGCCTCCGTTTGGCTCTTTAGCCATCTGTTGGGATTTCGGTGTTTGCCCATAATTGTTCTCCTCCCTCTTGGCCCGTGTGCCCAGTGCGAAAGGTGGAAAAGCCATCGAGGTTCTCCAAAGCCTCCTTGTCTCTAACAGTGCAGTGTCGCAGCTGTGCTGCCAACACAAGGAGCGCTGGCCCTAGATGGAGACGAACACCAAGGTCCACCTGCAGAAGGCTGGTCTCGCTGTTGTGAGCAGAGAGGCCAGTAGGCACAACAGCTCTCTGGCATCAGCTGGATGTGGCCATGAGCCTGGACTGCATCACCTGTGAAAGGAGAGGGTGAACAACCCAAGCAGTCCCCAACCTCATCTTCATTTCCTCTGCGCTTCTGCTGTCCCTTCCTCCGCTTTCTTATTGGAAGATATGAAATCGAAGAAAGTGGCACCAGCCCTGGAGCCCAGGTTTCTGATTCTCTTCCATTTCCCCTCAACCAGGAAAGACCCCCACCTGTGAATCCTGGGGTTCTATGTGGCACCCGGAGACTGCCGCCTGGACAGATCATCATTCATGAAACTGTTGGCTGTTCAGTCGTGTCCGACTCTTTGAGACCCCATGGATTGTAGCCCACCAGGCTCCTCTGTCCATGGGATTTTCCTGGCAAGAATACTGGAGTCGGTAGCTATTCCCTTCTCCAGGGTATCTTCCTAACCCAGGGATCAAACCCATTATTCATGGGGCTTAGCTTATTCCTGCAGGGATTCGATTTGACAAAAACCATCCTGTTCTTTGGATTTCTAAAAGGGTGTGCCACTTGGTATCACGATACACCATTTTCAGTCAAACCTAGACACAGTGACGACTGCACTCTGAAAGTTCTCATCACAGATGACACTTTCCTGCTATATTAGGATAGAAAAGAAATGAGGTCTCAGCTCACCCTAATACCCCAGATGTTTCATCAGGGGCTTCTCTGGTGGCTCAGATGGTGAAGAATCCACCTGCCAAGCAGGAGACCTGGGTTCGATCTGTGGGTTGGGATGATCCCCTGGACAACGAAATGGCTATACTATACTCCAGTATTCTTGCCTGGAGAATCCCATGGACAGAGGAGCCTGGCAGGCTACAGTCCATGGGGTTGCAAAGAGTGGGACACAACTGAGCGACTAACAGTTTCTCGAACGACAATGATCTGTCTGTGGGTTACAGGCCACGGGGTTGCGAAGAGTCAAACACAACTGAGCAACTAACACTAACATTCCAGATTTTTCTAACTTGGTCAAGCAAAAGTACAACCTTTATGCAAAGACATTTCAGGTTCTAAACATTCTGTTCATATCCCTTGACATCCCTTTGTGAATTGAGCTTCTGTGACCTCACAGTCTTGGGATTAAATCTCCATGTTTGCCTTTTGTGCTGAACTTTTCTGCTCGGAGCATGGGCCATCACGGCAACAGTGCAGTGGCAGAGAACACAGACAGTAGAGACAGAGTGTCTGTGGGACTGGCACCAGGTAACTGAGGCTCTCTGGGCCCCACCGTTTTCTCATCTAAAAAATGGGATCTCTACAGAGCTGCTGAAAGAGTTGAGATAATGAGAGCCCCCTGTGAAGTGCCTGGCTTATAATAATATGACTCCATAAAAGCTACTGATTACTGTTACTATACTCATATGCTCATATTCCACATGCTCCACTGATACAAGCAAATACCAGAGGGATGACTTTATCAGCAATTGTTTTATTCTTTGACTCCTAAGAGGCTTAGTGGGAGTGGGGGGAGCCACAGGAGCAGTGATATTTACAGATGGCTTTTCACGGTGCACCAACAGCACATCCTCCCTAAGTTGGCATGCGGGTAGGAACTAGCCTGCAAGCCCATCTGCAAGAGCTTTGCTAGAATCCAGAGCATGGGCAACTCAGAAGAAGGATATCACTGTGAGCAGGCTCTCTCACATGCTCCACTGTTGATGTTTTGTGCCAACTAATGCTGTGTTTCAGGGAGTCACCCTGTGCATGGAAGGGATGTCTGCAGAGCCCTTGGTCTCTACCTACTGGGTGCCAGTTGCACCCTTCCACAAGCAAAAATGTCCCTCAAAGTTGGAAACAGCCCCTAGAAGGCAGAAATTGCCCTCCCTCCTTTGAGAGCCACTGGCCTAGAGGGACGTCTGATTCTCTTGCACTGGTTGCTGGACACTGTGTCTGGGTGAATAGAGATGGTGCCATCCTGACAAGGAGGGTGCAAC
This sequence comes from Antilocapra americana, assembly GCA_007570785.1. NCBI lineage: Eukaryota > Metazoa > Chordata > Mammalia > Artiodactyla > Antilocapridae > Antilocapra > Antilocapra americana. Next base: position 34,585,843 of record ML663566.1, read on the forward strand.
CTCAGCTGGTCGATGCCAGTTCAACCGGACCACTGTTTACCCCTTCTAATGGACTGGTGCCTACAGCATCATGCTTGTTAAATATGCTTCTTACAATTCCTGCATGGTGGTGAGCCTTAACTGGGGGTTTCTTTAAAGAAGTAAAGATGAAAGCAGATCTTAGTTGTTCATGTAGCAAAAACAAAGTTCATTCCAAGACCATCACGGTGGCACTCGCCTGGTGGTCTAACAGTTAAGACTCTACCACGCTACCACTGCAGGGGGCGTGGTTGGATCCCTGGTCAGGGAACTAAGCTCTCACATGCAAAAAAAAAGGGAACATCATGGTGGCTAAAAGTAGTCAGGTGGAAATTATTCTACCTCAAAGGCATCCAATAATTCCCCGATATGGACTTCTCACCCACCATTACCTTCTCCCCCAGCTTTCCCAATCATAGTACAGAATGACATTGTAGACCGCTTGTCATGAATGATGGTCACAAGCTATTCATCTACTTCTGGACTTTTGTAGAGCAACTTTTACGAGGTGATTCTCTTCCAGGTGTCTCTGTAAATAGAAATACACCACTTCTGATGATGTACCTTAGGCTCTGGGGTGAGGTACATACTCCATATGTCCCTAGAGGATGGCTTCAGCCTTTGGGTCCCAGAGTGCTGGCAATGGGGATGGCCACCCCAGTTGTTATTAAAAAAGACAGGCATCCAGAAGTGTCACCCCTGGTATGTGATCTGTGTCCAGAGAAGTCCCCCAACATAGGATGAGGAGGAGGGGAGCAGTCAAGTAACTGGGGTTCCTGTGGATTCAGGACTGAGGGAAAGATGAGGGATAAGTCAGGTTGTGTTACTGCCTGAAATGAGCCCAGTTGCCAAGTAGAATCACACAGCCGCCATAAGCAACAATTCAGACCATGAGCCCAGTTGCCAAGTAGAATTACACAGCCGCCATAGCAACAATCTGGACCACGTGTTCTTCGTGTGTTACCACCGTCTGGCTCCCGCGACCGCTGCGGGCACACCTGTCATGTGCTCTGATCCTGCCCCAGGTAGGGAGACAAGCTTGGCATCCAACTGTGCTGGTTTTGTCACACGGTCCCTGGACACCATGCCACAGGCCAGCACTGCCTGTGTTCCCACTGCCCAGAGAGACTGTTCTCATTTACCGTTCTTTTACTCAGTCTCCTCTCCCGTGGACTGAACGATGCCATATGAGAAAACTGGCTGTAAAGAGAAAAGCCCTTCCCCTTCCAGGCCGGCCTTCATCCGGACGTGTGGACTCTTTCCCCTTTGGTTGGTTGCTTCCCAGAAGTTTCCACATCAAATCGCTTCAGGCAGCCCAACCCCACACCCTCCCACTAGGTCAAGCTTGATAACCCAGCACAGTAGTGATATCAAGCTGGGACCGCTGCTCTGCTTGTTTTGAGAAGAATACTCTTTCTCTTATTAAGTTTCCTATGTAAGTGTCACCAGACAGAGTTAGTCATTAGCTACCCTGAATAGCTTATTACTTAACCATTGATCATTCATCAGGCTGACTGAGTGGTGTTCTAAGTGATTGTCACAAGGACCAAAGAAATATAAATTTCTTCTTTTCTTTCTCTGGGGTTGGGGTGGGGGGTGTGGGGCAGAGGTTCTCTGTTCTCTTATAGAACTCTCAAGTTTTTTAAGTCCTGTGTGAGGGTGGAGGGAGTAGCATAGAAATATATACATTATCATATGTAAAATAAATAGCCAGTGGAAATTTGCTGTATGCTGAGGGAGCTCAAAGCCATGCTCTGTGACAACCTAGAGGGGTGAGATGCGATGGGAGGAAAGTTCCGGGGTGGGGGGGGAACATGTGTATACCTGTGGCTGATTCATGTGATGTATGGCAGAAACCAACACTATAGTATAAAGCAATTATCCTTCAATTAAAAATAAATAAAAATTATTTTAAAAGTCCTATATGCAAAATGTTGACATAGCAGTCAATTTAGCTGTTGACTTCCTAATTAACTATGGGTAGAACTTTTTAAAGCGAAGGAGAAATACCTTCATTGACACTATGGTAACTTAAGTATGTTTACAGTGGTGCCTGACCTTCCATCTCCCCATTCATGGGATGTACTGCCATTCAAAAGGAACAATTAGATGCAAATAGATGTTGGCAGATGCCTGAGCAGTACTTCCACTCATTCTTATACTCATTCGCCCCTAAAGAGCGAAAGAGCACGCAGATGCCTGCGGCGGCCAGGTTCACACCCTCTCGCCCAGCGAACATCCTCTTGTTCTGCCTCTGACTCATGTCATCACTGTCCCCCTCATCTGCACATCTTTCCTCGTCCAGCGCCACTCATTCCCAGCATTGATTTCCACCTACCCATCACAGGTGATTCCTCAGGAGCCGTCTTCTCCAAGATGGGTACCTCTCCTCACAGTGAGCCAGCCTTTCCAGGCTGGCATTAGCGTTCTACCCACATAAAGGAAGGAAGCAGGCCATTGAGAGATCTTGTGTACCAGTTATGACTCAGTTGTTTTTCTGGTGCCCGAAATTATGCACAGAGCACCCAGGTCTAAAGCAAACACGTCTCAGATGAAATCAACAGTGACTGAGAATACCAGAAGATGTGAGTTCTAATTGTACTGTGGTTCGACCATTTTGTTTTGCTGTCGCGCAGTCTGTAACGATATGGAGATCATTCATTTTGCCATTCTCTCCTGTGCCGCACGCCATCTGATAATAAGGATAAACAAACTGGCTTTCCTGCCCGCAGGTCAGTGTCTGGGAAAAGGCGGGCTGCTGATGACTCATGACTGGAATCTGTGTGTCCACTCACCTCTGCCAATGTTGCTGGACCTCCGGCACCCATGCTGGGAAGTTTCCCTGTGCTTTCCGCTCCCAAGACTACAGAAGAATACATATATATATATATATATATATATATATATATGAAAGTGAAAGTTGCTCAGTTGTGTCCAACTCTTTGTGACCCCATGGACTTATACAGTCCATGGAATTCTCCAGACCAGAATACTGGAGTGGGTGGTTGTTCCCTTCTCCAGGGGAATCTTCCCAACCCAGGGATCGAACCCACGTCTCCTGCATTGTGGGTGGATTCTTTACCAGCTGAGCCACAAGGGAAGCCCAAGAATGCTGGAGTGGGTAGCCTATCCCTTCGCCAGTGGATCTTTCTGACCCAGGAATCGAACTGAGATCTCCTGCATTGGAGCCGTATTCTTTACCAGCTGAGCTATCAGGGAAGCCCATACATATATATATACACACACACACACACACATAAATTCCCTGTTCTCTGCCAGGTAATTCAACAAGAGAGTCTTTTAGGATATTAATAGAGGATAATTGAGCATATGTGCTTTTCAAACTTGGGCTCCCTGAAGAAATACTTTAAACCCCATCAGGCCCACCTTTTATTAATACTTGCACACCTTGTATATCCTTTATAAGTACCGTTTCGCTCAACTCTCAAAGAAATCCCACAAGGTGAGGATTTTCATTTCCTTTCCCGCATAAGAGGAAACTGGACGTTTGGAATGTTAAATGACTTTCCCAGAGGACTTCAACCTAAACCCAGATCCTTTCACCACACTGTAGGGCCAAAAGATAAACTCAGTTCTGCCCTAAATTATACACTTAGCTGGAAAAGCTGTCTGAAGAAAGAATGGCAGAGAGTTTCCAAACTTGATGAAAAAAGATCAACTTGTAAATCCAAGAAGCCCAGCAAACCAGAAGCAAGACAAATACAAAGAAAACCAACCATAGTCAAACTGCAGAAATCCAAAGGAAAATTCTTTCAAGCAACCAGAGTTGGGGAGAGGGGGAAATGACACATCACAGAAAACATGGATTCTCAGCAGAAACAAAGGAGTCCAAAACAGTGGCTGACATTTGTAAAAACAAACAAAAACCAAAAAACAAAATGTGAACGCAGAAATCTGTATGCAGCAAAAATAATGCTAAGGGGGAAATAAAGACATTTTCCACTAAATAAGAAATGTGAGAACGCGAGGCCAGCACACTTGCAGTAACATTTCTTAACGCTGAATATGCTTTTCAGGCTAAAGGACGATTGTAATACGCTGGGCCCTGGATCTGCAGGAAGTAAAGGGAAGTGCCAGGTCTGAGAACCTGCTCCAGGTTACACGTTTCTGACCTTTGGAGGCAGTCATTTGAGTGGTAAATAAGAGAGTTTGGGAAAACTAGCAAAAACTAAAATATTTTTAAGTAATGAAGAAATGTCGTGTGTCATAAGGAATTGTTTTCTCAATTTTATTCTGCCTAGGATTTTTCCCTAGTGTTTTCTTATTTTTATACTGCCTAGGATTTTTCCCTAGGTGATTGTTCTTTTGTTAAAGTTTGCAAATTTTGTTGTACAGACTTTGCATTTTTACCTAGTTATCTTTCCTTCTGTTTGTTCCTTTAATTGCTCTTGTCCTCAGAAAGCTTTTTCTGACCAGAGATTAGTGAGTCACTCAGATAATGTGTGATCTTACAGTTTCTTTTTTATTCAATTATTTATTTTATCCCAAATTTCTTCTAATACTCTGAAGTGAGAATACAGGTCAGGTCACCCCCCAATTAGCTAGTTGCCCAACCCCACTTGTTGAATCAGCCACTCCTTTGCCATTGACTTTACTGACTACCCACTCCAGTATTCTTTCCTCTTCTTTACGTGGACAGAGGAGCCTGGCAGGCTACAGTTCATGAGGGTCGCAAAGAGTCAGACACAACTGAGTGACACTTTCTTGTCATTGACTTATAAGTCACTTGTTATATATTAAGCTTATGTTTTTAGGTTCTACTTCTGAGCTATTTACGCTCTCCTGTAGATTTATTATTAATTATGTATTACCCTATTTTCCTTTGGACAGTTTTATGATGTAATTCAATGCAAAGCACTTACACACTTCCCTCTTCCCGTTTCTCCTTCTCAAATTCTTACTCTTCATATTTGTTTATTCTTAGAATCGGGCTTCCCTGGTGGCTCAGACAGTAAACAATCTGCCTGCAATGCCGGACACTCAGCTTTTTTTTTTCTTTTTTTTTTTTTTTTATTGTTTTTGCCATACATTGTCATGATATCACCATGGGTTTACATATGCTTCCCCTCCGGAACCCCCCTCCCTCCTCCCTCCCCCCCGGGAAATCTCGCTGCACCAGTCCCGAGCATCAATCCTGGGCTGGCGATTGATTAGACACATGACAATTAACATGCTTCAATGCCCTTCTCCCATATCATCCCACCCTTACCCTCATCCACAAAGTCCACGAGTCTATTCTATACATCTGCGTTCCTTTTGCTGTCTCGCATGTTGGGTTCTCGTTACCGTCTTTCTAAATTCCATATATATGCGTTAATATACTGTATTGTTGTTTTTGCTTCTGGCTTACTTCACTCTGGATAATGGGCTCCAGTTTCGTCCATCTGAGTAGAATTGCTTCAAATGAATTTTTTTTTAATGCTGAGTAATATTCCATTGTGTATATGTACCACAGCGTTCTTATCCATTCGTCAGTTGATGGGCATCTAGGTTGCTTCCATGTCCTGGCTATTGTAAACAATGCAGCGATGAACATTGGGGTACACGTGGCTCTTTCAATTCTGGTTTCCTCGGTGTATATGCCCAGCAGTGGGATTGCTGGGTCATATGGCAGGTCTATTTGCAGCTTTTTAAGGAACCTCCACACTGTTTTCCATAGTGGCTGTACTAGTTTGCATTCCCACCAACAGTGTAAGAGGGTTCCCTTTTCTCCACATCCTCTCCAGCATTTATTGCTGGTAGACTTTTGGATGGCAGCCATTCTGACTTGTGTAAAGTGGTACCTCATTGTGGTTTTGATTTGCATTTCTCTGATAATGAGTGATGTTGAGCATCTTTTCATGTGTTTGTTAGCCATTTTTATATCTTTGGAGAAATGTCTGTTAAGTTCTTTGGCCCACTTTTTAATTGG
>ML663566.1:34591802-34627584 GCA_007570785.1 Antilocapra americana
GAGGTTCCTTAAAAAGCTGCAAATAGACCTGCCATATGACCCAGCAATCCCACTGCTGGGCATATACACCGAGGAAACCAGAATTGAAAGAGCCACGTGTACCCCAATGTTCATCGCTGCATTGTTTACAATAGCCAGGACATGGAAGCAACCTAGATGCCCATCAACTGACGAATGGATAAGAAAGCTGTGGTACATATACACAATGGAATATTACTCAGCATTAAAAAAAAATTCATTTGAAGCAATTCTACTCAGATGGACGAAACTGGAGCCCATTATCCAGAGTGAAGTAAGCCAGAAGCAAAAACAACAGTATAGTATATTAACACATATATATGGAATTTAGAAAGACGGTAACGAGAACCCAACATGCGAGACAGCAAAAGGAACGCAGATGTATAGAATAGACTCGTGGACTTTGTGGATGAGTGTAAGGGTGGGATGATATGGGAGAAGGGCATTGAAGCATGTTAATTTTCATATGTCTAGTCAATCGCCAGCCCAGGACTGATGCTCGGGGCTGGTGCAGCGAGATTTCCCGGGGGGGGAGGGAAGAGGGAGGGGGGTTCCGGAGGGGAAGCATATGTAAACCCATGGTGATATCATGACAATGTATGGCAAAAACAATTAAAAAAAATAATAAATAAAAAAAAATTAAAAAAAAAAAAGGAACTTCTCAGCAGGCTGTCACACAGGTCAAATAGTGACAGTTCTTGGGGGATGGCCCTGTTGAGAGTTGCGTACTCATTCTGCCCCCTCTAGTGGCTGCTAGGCTGTCAGTTCTCAGACCTGTTCTATTTGGTTTTCAAGGTGACTGAAGGGAGAACACCTACTCCGCAGAGCTTGGCAGTATCTCTTGACTGGTGAATATTCCTAGACTAATAAGTAATAACTCCTAACTAGGAGTTCTGTCTATCAAAGACACCACTAAGAAAAGGAAAATAGAAGCCAGAGAGTGGAAGATGAGAATTATAACACATATGACTGGCAAAGAATTGTCGCAGATCTGTAAGATTAACCCTGGAGAAGGCAATGGCAACCCACTCCAGACCCTTGCCTGGAAAATCTCATGGATGGAGGAGCCTGGTAGGCTACAGTCCATGGGGTCACAAAAAGTCAGACTTGACTGAGCGACTTCACTTTCTTTTTTTCATTTTGTAAAATTAAAGAGCAGGTTAGACACTGCTGAATTAAAAGAGACGTCGTGAACAGAAGGACTTATTTGGAACACCATCTAAAAGGGTGGAGATGCAAAATAAAGAACTATACCAAACAATAAAGAAGTAAGTGTCATAAGTTCTAGCATATATAAAGAGACAATATTTAGGGACGTAAGACTAAGACTTTTTCAGGAAATATGGCCAAGATTTAAATGCTAAAATATCAGAATCCAAGTGGACTTCAAGTAGGGGGAAAAGTCCACAACTAGAAGCAACACTGAGAAGCTATAGGATATGAAAAATGAAAGTTCTTGAACTTCCCTGATCGTACAGTGGGTAGGAGTCCACCTGTCAATGCAAGGGACACTGGGTCAATCTCTGGTCCAAGAAGATGCCACAGGCCAAGGAACAGCTAAGCCCGTGCACCACAGCTGTGAGCCCACGCGCCTAGCGCCTGTGCTCTGCAACCAGAAAAACCACCGTCTTGAAAAACCTGCTCCCTGTGACTAGAGAGTAGCCTGCTTGCAGCAATGAAGACCTGGCACAGCCAAAAATTAATTCATTAAGAAAGAAAAAAGATCTTAAAAGCATCCAAGAAAAAAAGCTAGATTACTTACAAAGAAATGGCAATGAAAGTAAAATCTTATTTTTCAGTGACCGTGGTATTAGTCAGTGACTTCACTGTGCTCAAAGATGCTGAAGAGTTACCCACAGTTCTCTATACTGACACTGTCTTTAAGAGCAAAGGTTAAGGCGGATTCATGTCAGTGTATGGCAAAACCAACATCATAATGTAAAGAAAATAAATTAAAAAAAAAAGAGCAAAGGTTAAATAGGAAAATTTTCTGACCTAAAAACTAGGAGTGTTTTTCTCTAAGAGACCCTAATTAAAAGGACATATTACAAATATATGGAGAAAAACCTCTGGTGGAATGTCCGAGGGACAAGAAGAAATTGCAAGTAAAGGTATCAGCAAATATAAATAAATATAGATAGTATAAAATAAAGTAGTGTCTAAAATACTGAACAACTGGATGAGTGGTGCTTCTCAGTTAAGAGAACAGATACTAAATACAGATTTCTTCGGTTCAAATCCCAATTCTGGTACTAATTATCTGGTACTTCTTACCCTTCTTTGTGTGCTCAGTCGCTCAGTCGTATCCAACTGTTTGAGACCCCATGGACTTTAGCCCCCCAGGCTCCTCTGTCCTGGGATTCTCCAGGCAAGAATACTGGAGTGGGTTGCCATTTCCTCCTCCAGGGGATCTTCCCAACCCAGGATCAGATCTGAGTTTCCTGCAGTCTGCTACACTGGCAGGCAGATTCTGTACCACGGCGCCGCCTGGGAAGCCTAATTAGGTGAGTTCATTAATATCTCTGTATGTCTATCTACTTCTTTTAATATGAGGGTAGTAATAGTGTTTCTCATAGGGTTATTGGTGATGCTTGAATTAGTTAACATATGGGGAACCACTTAGAACCACGCTTGATACGTAGCAAGTGTTTTGTAGGTGCGAGTTATGATTTTCAATAAAGCATTCTTAAGTCCTGTGTTGCCAGGTGAAATATAGAATCGTGGTGAGAGACTTTTATCAAACTTCTTTCGACAGCAGGGATTAAGAAAATAAAAGTGCTATTTGCAAGCTTGTTTTGATTGACTCATAAAACTTGTACCCCACTAATTTAAACTACATAGACTTTTCAGAAATCTACTTCTTAATCTACACGATAATTCCAAGAAGTAAAAACCAAGCAGCTGTGGCAGATACAGTTAGTTGCCTTCCCAATGTGCAGTCCGCCTTCCTTATACACAAAACACTGGTTTCCTGTGGAGTATGAATGTGTCCAACTAAGACCCTGCCCCTCCCAGGTGTCTTTATAGTAAGTAACGTAGCCATAGAATCTAGTTTAGGTCATTGAGATTTAAGTGCAAGTCATTGGGTTGGGTTTCTGGAAAAGCCATGTTATGCTTTATGTCTTTAAGGCTAATCTGTATGTGTGCTCAGTCGTGTCTGACTCTGCAACCCCATGGACTGTAGCCGGGCTCCTCTGTCCATGGGATTTTCCAGGCAGGAAAACTGGAGTGGGTTGCCATCTTCTCCTCCAAGGGATCTTCCCTTGATCCCCAGGGATCAAACCCTAGTCTCTTCCATCTCCTGCATTGGCAAGTAGATTCTTTACCACCGAGCTACTTGGGAAGCCTTAAAGCTAAGATGCCTTGATCCTATATGTTTCCATCTTTTGACTCTGTGTGTGTGCTTCTCATGCCTTCAAAGCTTCTGTATTGTTTACATTTTTCAAGCAATTTTTTTAAATAACAAAAAAGAATAAAGCAAGATATAGAACTGTCTGCTATGTTCCCATTATAGTTGCAGAACTCTACAGAAATAGCTATTAATGTATGTTTGTTTATATGTTATAAACGTCTGATAAAAATACACACTCAACTGTTAACAGTGAGTGATGGGGAGGCAGTGGGAGAGTGGATGAGGCACTTTTTACGTTTTATTTGCTTCCGTTCCGTTTGATGTTTTTACAGGTTTGTATTCTGCTTTTGAAATCTTTAAAAAGAAAAAGTATCAGGAAATAAAACATATGCCAGTAAAGGGAAGGGGAAAGTAAGCCATTGCTTTCCAGCTTGGAAGGAAAAAAAGGAGGTAGTTCCAAGACTGGGGAAGATCGAGGAGACAAGACTGACTCAGAAAAAGGGAGTACATGGGTCAGTGATGCTGTGATGCCTGGGGGAGGTGGGAGGGGGATGCACCCACTTGGCGGTGTATACCTCCCTGCGGTGGAGGAGAGGAGCAGGGGCCAGGGAGGGGGAGAAATAGAAATACTGACTTTGGCTGAATGTGCAGAGGGAGACAGGAGTAGGGGTCCAGCTGGAAGAGCATGAAATAAAGCAAGTACCAAATAAACACCGGAGGGAATGGCCGTGTTCTCATTTTTAGATGTGTGCTCCTTCAGCTTTATCAGCGACTGTATTTCTGTGAAAACCAGAGTAATTTTCTTTGGTTAGAAACATGTTCTTTAAACTATGGCCATAGGCCATCTGTGCCTCTGCTTAGACGATGCATAGTGAATGCCTCTTCAAAGCAGTTAGCTCTCTTTCTATTACGCTGTATTTCTATAGCAGGACTTGGGAATTAACTTTTGCCATAGGAAGGAGGGAATTGTATTAGGGAAGAGAAAAAAGTTTATATGATAAATTCAAATGGGATAATAATACAATTTTAAGGAAGACTAACCAGAGAAAATGCACAGGAAGCATGCTATTTGTGTAAAATAGCCTCAAAAACGCATGCACAATCTCATCTTTGTGGATGTGATGCATAAAGAAATCTGAAGAGTGCGGGCCAAGTTTAAACCAGCTGAACTGGGATGATTTGTGTTTTCGGAGAGAAACAATATACAAGAGACTTACGAACAGCTAAGCTCTTGCTGAAGGAGACGCAGATGGTGGCTCTTGTGGTTTTTGCTTCTTATTCCCTTTGAGTGAGAATAAAATCATCACATTTTTGCTCTTCGAAATTCCTCAGAATAAAAAATTAATATACTCAGGAAGTTAAAAATGAATATACTCAGAAATTTCACTCTAGGAATTTATCCTTTAGACAGACTCACACACGTGCACAAAGATGGCTATTATAACGTTGTTCATATTAGCAAAAACTCTGTCTATCTGGGAAACAGAATTTTGCAGTTGATTAAAACTGAGAAATTTTACAACTCTCTAAAACTGATAATGGGGGATGATTTATTTTTCTATTGAATAGAAGAGACACTTCAATGTTAATATTTTCACCCTGTAGGACATTAGCCAGTTTTCTATCAGAATTCGCAGTGCTGTTTCAGAATTTCTTTTTATCCATTGACTTTATAATTTTCAACTGGCATATTCCCCTTTTTTTAATGTATTTTTAAAAATTATTTATTTATTTACAGGCTCTGCGGGGTCTTCGCTGATTCATGGGATTTTCTCTAGCTGTAGTGAGCAGGGACTACTCTCGAGTTTCGATGCCTTCTCTTGTTGCAGAGCACGGGCTCCAGGATGCATGGGCTTCAGTAGCTGTGGGCACGCAGGCTCAGTAATTGTGGTTCCCCGGCTCCAGAGCACAGGCTCAGTAGTTGCAGGGAACAGACTTAGTTGCTCCAACAGATTCAGTTGCTCCAAGTTGCTTCAGGATCTTCCTGGATCACATGTCTAACCAGTGTCTCCTGCATTGGCAGGCGGACTCTGACACTGAGCCACCAAGGAAGCCCGCATAGTCCCTCTTGAGCCAATTTTGTCATCCTGGTGGTTTCTTCATTAGTGAATTAAATAAGACTTCAGTATATGGGAAGAAATCTCCGATGGTTGTTTTTCTGGTGTGATTGGCAGGCATAGTCTGATCCACAGAAAGAAGGCGACCCTGGGGTCATGCCTCCCCCTCCCACCTCACAGGTAAAGGGCTTTGGAAATCACTCAAGGCAAGGCTGTGAAACTCACTAACCTACATACAGCTTTTGGAAAGTATGTGAGTTCTGGTCACTGGGCTTTTTCCAAAGCCGTTTGCCTCAGGGGTGGGGGGCATTGTGTACTCAACACTTGTCCTCTGTCCAGCTGGAAACAGGCCTGGCCAGATTCTCAAACAAAAGTGGTTAACCCGAGGTCTTCAAATACGGAAAGCTAAAAAATAAAACTACAATGAGAAGCCTGTGAGATGCCATTAAATAGACCTGGACGTTAGTGCCCAGCAAGCACCAAGTATTTGAGACGCAGCCTATAGCGGCCAAATGTAATCAATGGTCTTGATCACGATGAGATCGTACTGCCAGAAATTTTAGGGTCCTAGCAGGTCATCTTTCCTTTTATTTATCTGTTTATTTGGCTGTGCTGGGTCTCAACTGTGGCATGTGGGATCTAGTTCCCTGACCTGCATTGAGATCTTAGCAACAGAACCACCAGGGAAGTCCATCTTTCCTTTTAAAGGTGAATTTGGGGGAAGAATTTTGCTTCTAATGGGTAGCATGGATCTGAGAACTGTCCTACCAAAGGGTCATCACAGTTTACTCTGAGACTCTGACCTACATTCTGCCTCCCAAGGCTGCAGGAATTCCTAACGTCCAGTCTGGCTTTCAAATGCTGAACTTCCATAATGGATTTGATCTTGTTTGTCAACCAAGGGCTGCAAATTAACACCACAGAATTTTATTCAGCAGAGTGGTAGTCGTTAAGACAAGCAGTCCTGGCAAGGGTTCAGATAAAGAAGCATCTTCCTGTGTGGCAGGTAGGTGTGTGAATTGCTACGGCTTGTTTTGGCAAGCAGACAAGCAGTCTGGCAATAAGTTGAGCAACTCATCTATCCCTCCAGGGCTCCAGAGAGGGCAGACAGAAAGCAGTTTTCTCTCTCCTTCGTGACCTTCCAGATCTCCTTTACTGTTTCTTTCCCATCCCCACCTGAAGTCCCCGGCAGCTGACATCACCTTTTCTGTCACTTTTAAAGTATGTATTTAGTTTTTACTAAATACAAAAAGGTTTGTTTCTTACTCATTTTAAAAGTCCATTGCAAATGAAAAGGCTGAGTCTTATCTTCATTATAGTGATTCAAGTGACAGAGCAGCTCCTCTGTCCATGGGATTTCCCAGGAAAGAATACTGGAGTGGGTTGCCATGTCCTCCTCCAGGGGATCTTCCCCATCCAGGAATCGAACATGGGTCTCCTGCATTGTAGGCACATTCTTGACCAGTGCGCCAGCTGGGAAGCCAATATGTGTGTGTGTGTGTGTGTGTGTGTGTGTGTGTGTATAATATTCTTTTCCATTATGGTTTATTACAGGATATTGACTGTCCCTGTGCTATATAGCTGGACCATGTTGTTTATCCATCCTGTGTCTGATAGTTTGTATCTGCAAATCCCACACTTCCTATCCATCTCTCCTCCATTGCCACCCTTTGGCAAACCCAAGTCTGTTCTCTGTGTCTGTGAGTCTGTTTCTGTTTCATAGACATTGTGCCATAGTTTAGATTCCACATGGAAGTGATATCACATGGTTTTTGTCATTCTCTTACTTCACTTAGTATGATCATCTCCAGGTCCATCCATGTTGCTGCAAATGGCATCATTTCATTTTTTTGTGGCTGAGTAACATTCCATTGTGTATATATACTGTATATAGTGTATATACATACATATATCTCACATCTTTATTTATCTGTCAGTGGACATTAGTTGCTCCTATGTCTTGGCTATTGTAAACAGTGCTGCTGTGAATATAGAAGTGCATATATCTTTTCGAATTAGTGCCTTCTCCCAAGCCCAGGAGTGGGCTTGCTGGATCATATGGCAACTCCAGCTTTAGTTTCTTAAGGAACCTCCAGACCATCTTCCGTCAACTAGATTTATTCTTGATATCCCAGGACGACATGGTCTGTGTGCTTCATGCACAGCATTGATTTAATGCCCCTATTCTGCATGAGGACTGTGGACTCCACGAGGTAGGAGGAACCTCTTCTCCAGCAGCCCCAAGTCCTCTCCTAAAGATACGTGCGCACCAATGCAGTGGCCAGCGCCATCCGTCGTGTTGTATTTCAGGGCAGGGGCTGTGAACCCCAGGATGTGGCACCCCAGAAACCATTCAGAGCCCTGCAAGCTTGCAAGGGTCAGAAGGCATCACTCTTGGATCTGGACCACTTAAAGAATCCACCTGCCAACACAAGAGACTTGGGTTCGATCCCTTGTCTAGGAAGATCCCCTGGAGGAGGAAATGGCAACCCACTCCAGTATTCTCGCCTGGGAAGTCCCATGGACAGAGGAGCCTGGTGGGCTATAGTCCATGGGGTCGCAAAGAGTTGGACATGATTTAGCAACTAAACAACAGCAAAGATGCAGTAGGAATAACGAGGGCATTTTATTTCTTCCATCAAGAGCTCTATCATGTTAAACAAAGGAGTAATACCTCCCACTTCTGAATTACCTTCCGGAGGATAGCCTTGGGAGAATTTACCAAAACATGGGCTGTGAGCTACAGGCTCAGGGATCAACCAACCCTTTCCCTTTGGAGCAATGGCAAACATGGCACACTGTGTGGCAGCTGCTTCTGGAGTGTTCTCTCTCAGCCGGAAAGGACAGGCAGCTTCAGTCTGATAGAATAACATGTTTGTGCTTTACTTGCAGAACTGAGCCTCCTCAACACTCGTCCAGTTCAAGGTCAAGGTAAAACTGACTCTAGGTTTAACCTCACTCCATGAAAATGGCTAAAAATGCCCCTTCCTATTTGTTAGTTGTCTTCATCTTTTTACTTTAAACCAGAAATTTTATGACAGAAGATTATGCAAGGAAAGTATTTTAGACAAGCCATGGCAAACGAAAACCAAGTCATTACAGGAATTAATCATCACTAGCCAAAAGAGTCTGATGTTAACTCCATTAGGAGTTTAAAGCAGCTATTAAACCAAGGGCATTGGATGCTTCTAGCTCGTTTTCTCATTCCCTGGCTTATCTCCAGCTGGCTTGAGACACTAACACAATAGCTGAGAAATTCATGGCAAATCCAAACACAGCCCAGATTTGCAGGACTTTAGGGTCTCTGGGATTCTCCGAAACAGTTGTCTCAAGTAAGTATCAGTCCTCAACTCTCAGTAAAAATGTCCTAAGAAGATGGTTTCACTCTAAAGAAGATACAGGAGAAGATACAGATGTCAAGATGAGGTCTATGAAGCAGACATTTTCTCTGGACTCTGCCGCATGTCCTGTTGAGAGTCCCCACCCGCGGCACTGGTTAATTAGCGTTTTCTTAATTAGCATCTTTCAATCTTCTTTATGAGATACAAAGCATTCTGAGTAAAGCGTGGCACATCAGGGACCAGGAATGTGGAATTCTAGGTCTGACTTCATCTCTGACTCAGAGGATCTTGGGCAAGTCCTAGCTTCTCTGCCCTCATTTTTTTCTGTCTATAAAATAATTATGGCTCATCTGTAGTATTATCTGATTTGTTAGGACAAATTTCATGACCACATCAGCATGAAATCTGGTTGAAGCTGGGACTGAGAAATGGATCAGGCACTCTTGATCAAGATAGTGAAAGCAGAGGCTGGAACCAGGACAGATAACTGACTCCCACCCAGGCTGAGGGTGCACGGCGTACAGGAGGAGTCAGGGAGAGCGTTATTTTGAAAACATAGCTGTTGTTTGAAATCCATAGTATGTTTGGTTAAATTTGACTCAGTAAATTTTGCAAAGTATGATCTATATGGGTATATATTGTGTATTATGATTTTGGATGGGTAAGATAGATAACACGTTTTAGTTCTTAAGGGATTTATTTTAGTCTTTTAATTGTCCGAGTCAGACAGACACCCTGAATGACATTAAAGAGAGGGAGGTGAGCCAGATGGGTCTAATTTTGATATTTTGAGTAATGAGCCATTTCTCGTCCTTATCCTTCCCAGAGATGGATAGAAGAGGCAGACCCAGGGAGCGCCTGTCTTTAATCACGCAGACATAAGAAGGACCATTCCAGTCTGGGTACACCAGCCTTCACACCGAAACCTTTTCACGTTGACAAGTGGAGCTGATGCTGCCAGTTGGCAGAACACTGGCTTCTTTCTCAGATAATGCACATGTCTCTCAGTACAGTTTTTAAACTGAGGGGAACGGCAGGCCTCATCACCTGACACTCACATACAGGTATTAACAAATGGACTTGCTGAGCACTACTTAAATTACATTTCTTTCAGTAAAACAAGCAGCAACAACAAAAATGTTAAAAAATTATCGATCAAAAAGAAAAAAAAAAGATTTTGGAACAATCGGAAACAGAATCTGCACCATTGGGAAAAAGTTCAATCTGTAATTCTTATTTATATGCAGTCTTTGTGAGCATTCTTTATAGTTTATCTACACGAAATCAACTTGGGCTTCATCAATTCTGCTGGAAAAAAAGAAAGACGATGAAGTACACCTGGAACCACCAGCAAGCACTCTGGAGAAGACAGATCATTTAATTACATCATTAATTTCCAAGACATATGCATCACATTTGAGTCTTCAGAACGTAACCTATTAGAGGAAGCCCAATTGCAAGTGCTAATAACAGAGAAGACAGAAGACCTCATTCACCAGCCATCTCTCTTCCCTTTGATGTCTAGCTTCCAGAAAGCAACAGTGTCACCCTGCTGCAGAGTCAAAGGACCTCCCGGTGGAGTTAGAGTAGAAGCGAAGAGGGAGGGTCGTGGGTGCTACCTTTGCTCTGTGGACAGTGTTTGATGTCTTATGCTAGGTGCTGAGGACGTGTGTGTGTGTGTGTGTGTGTGTGTCAGTCGCTCAGTCTTGCCTGACTCTTTGCGACCCCATGGACTGTACCCCTCCAGGCTTCTCTGTCCATGAGATTCTCCAGGCAAGAATATTGGAGTGGGTTGCCATTCTCTTCTCCAGAGGATCTTCCCGACCCAGGGGTGGAACCCAGGTCTCCTGATTGGCAGGTGAATTCTTCACCACTGAACCACCTAGGAAGCCCTGATGAGGGCATGAGCATCTTATTACTCTTTACTCCTATTCTTAGCATATCTTAAACATCTAGATAGTATATCATTTTTAAGGAAAACAGACCCGACTCTGCAGGCTTTGGGAAGTGATTCAATCACCTTAAGCTATTTAGGTCTGTGTACTCTTTCTGGCCCCGGCGAGATTCATTTCATACAATTAAATTTTTCTCCACTCATCAGACATTAAAATCATAAAGATATACATAAAGCAAACAGCCAAGACAAAGCACTAGTCTTCTGGCCTCCTATACTAACTGCACCCCCCTTTCCAAAGATGAGCACTCTGTCTGTTTCAGCATGCCCTTTTAGACGCTCTCTATATCCACATGTAGGCGTATTTACGTGTTGCACTTCTAAATGGAGTGTCGGCTTTGACCTGGGCTTTGATCACTTAAGGTCAACAAGAAGAAAGAACCGATGTCCCTGGTTAGAAGAGATAGGAATGCTGGAGAGGAAGACTTGAATCAAGAGAGGACGGCTGTGATCTCAGAGAAGGGAGCCATGGCCTGGTAATCCTGCCCTAGGCTGTGTGCAGAGACTTGCCCAGAACAGTCAGAGTGAGGGAACCAAGGGGCAGCGGTCCCCAGCTGGGGGCCTGGGGCCCTCTTATGGTCCATGATGTCTGGAGCGCCATCATTTCCCTTGACTCAAGGGCAGGCAGCTGAACGGTGGAGTCTGAATGACCCAGGCACGAAGAGGACAAAACCAAGCAAAGACACTGGTTTTAGGAGCGAAGCTCTCAAGAGGCTGCATGTGCAAACAGCTCATGCCTGACATGAGGCGGTTTCTGCAGGGGCCTTGGGTTGGGTGACTCAGTCCTGAAGGTCAGCATGGATGACACAGGAGGGGTGAAGCCGTGGTCTTACAGCCCAGTCTAAAGACGGGTCCCCCTTCACCCCGTGGGCAGCAGTGGGAGGTGTGTCAGATCTCAGGGAGCCTGCCACTCTGTATCTGCTCTGGGGACAAACCACTTCCTCCTCGGACTCCTCAGGAATGGGACTCTCGAAGCAAGACCAGGAAGCCATGACAGCTGAGCTGTCAACCCGCCCAGCTCGCTAACAGGGACCTCTGCTCCGCAGACGGTGACCGCCTCCTGTCTCTGGGTGCTGCCTGGGTCATCTTTGCAAGCCTGTTGCCTTTCTCTCTCTTAACGTATCTAAACTGGAAGCCCTTGGTGGAGATTGTTTTTCTCATATAATCTTTTTTTTTTAAGTCTTTATTGAATTTGCTGCAATATTGCTTGTGTTGTTTTATGTTCTGTGTTTTTGGCCAGGAGACATGTGGGATCTTAGCTACCTAAGCAGGGATCAAACCCGCACCCCTGCATTGGAAGGTGAACTCTTACACCACTGGACCAGTAGGGAAGTCCCTCGTAGAGCCTTTTTAAACTGGATGTAATAATCCACATGCCATAAAATTAGCCCTTTTCAAGTGTACAATCTGGTGGCCTCGGGGCAGACTGCCTCCTCTGGGTGCCTCCGGCTAGGCTCTACAGAGGCTGTTTTGGGGAGCAGCCTCTTCCTAGGTGTGCCCCCTGCCCTCCAGTAGGGATGAACTAGAGGAAAGCGGATCCGCCTCCCGCCATGCCTGCCTCTTCTGGCTGTGGTCCTGCCTTGACTAGGGCCTTGCAGGTCCACTGGCTCCCTGTTTGCTGTGAGCACAGGCTCAGATGTCAGGGCAGAGAGAGAGGTCACTTAGGCAGACTCTTTTCGATTTCTGCCATCTTCTCGTTCCCTGGAGGAACACTTAGGAAATAGCTAACAATCCTTGCAGCCAAACAAAGTTTCTAATTTTACTGCATTCCTAAAACAGAGGAAAAGAAATCGAGAGCCGGGCCTCAAAAGTATCCGGTAGAAGCAAATTACATTCCTGTTTGATGGTGAAGCGGCCTGCAGTTCATGCCTGCGGGATCTGACATTCGCTGAGAAGGATGTTGCTTGACGGTAGGAAAATAAGCTGGCCTGCACACACATCTTTCTCCTTGAGACCAATTAGAAAGCTCTGGAAACCTGATTAAGGAAGGAATATCTGATATTTAGTTCTCTGCACAAAATGATAACCCAACGGCCAGAGGTAACTGTGGGAGCACATAATTTCTGAGAATGCAATAAACTGAACTCCAAATTTACAAAGCATTATGAAGTAAAGCATACTTCTTTGCATTTCAAAGCCGTTTGGCATTTTTATCCTGGTGATATTTCGTTTTATGGGATGAGGCTGACAACAAACGGTCAGAGACTACAGACACCTCTACGCTAAAAATTCTTAGATTCATATGAATGCCTCAGAATGTAGAGGAAGACATACCTCAGAAACTAAAGACTTTCAGGGCCATGTGATTGCCCAAGGACATATGCCAAAATGTTTGTTAAACTGATGTTATTGAGGGCCTTCCCAACTGGTCCAGTGGCTAAGACTCTGAGCTCCCAATGCAGGGGGCCCAGGTTCAATCCTTGGTCAGGGAACTAGATCTCACATATCACAACTAAGAGTTCACATGCTACAACTAAAGACCCTGCATTTTGCAACTAAGACCAAAT
Organism: Antilocapra americana; assembly: GCA_007570785.1. Taxonomy (NCBI): domain Eukaryota; kingdom Metazoa; phylum Chordata; class Mammalia; order Artiodactyla; family Antilocapridae; genus Antilocapra; species Antilocapra americana. Next base: position 34,605,032 of record ML663566.1, read on the forward strand.
AAATAAATAATTTAAAAAAATTGGTACTGTTGGAAATTTGTCCCATAAAAGGTAATGAAAGTGATAGCTGGTGAAGTTCTAATAAAGCTGAGAGGTTAAGAAAGATGCGGAATTAGCCTTACAAGTCTTAGACAGCTGCTTATCTACCCTGGCAAGGTGAAAAAATGACCAGCCTCATGAACCAAGGCAATAGTGTGAATCCACATCCCCTGAGAGCTTGTTAAAAATACAGAGGCCCAAACATCAGCAATGGCAACAACAGGAATACAGAGGCTCGGATCCCAGCCCTCAAGCTTAATCAGCAGATCTGTGTGTGTGTGTGTGTGTGTGTGTTCAGTCATGTCCGACTCTTTGCGACCCCATGGACTATAGCCCACCAGGCTCCTCTGTCCATGGGATTCTGCAGGCAAGGATACTGGAGTGGGTTGCCATTTCCTCCTACGGGGGATCTTCCTGATCCAGGGATCAAACCCATATCTCATCTTTGTGGGATCTAAAATCTAAACAAACTCCCATGAACATTCTGAAGCACACTAGTATTTGAGAAACTTAATATAATGGAAATCATCTGAGTTTTGAAATCAAGTAGACAATTGAGATTCAGAGGCCATCATCCCGTGACCTTGAGCAAGCCACTGTCTCTGAAACTTAATTCTCTCCAGTTTCATTTACTCCCTAGGCTATTGACTGGACTAAGTTAACGGGCTGTTTGTCTCAGTGCTGACAAGCTGGGTGCGTGCTAAGTCGCTTCAGTCATGTCCAACTCTTTGCAACCCCATGAACTGTAGCCTGCCAGGCTACCCTGTCGATGAAATTCTCTAGGCAAGAATACTGGAGTGGGTTGCCGTTCCCTCCTCCAGGGATCTTCCCAACCCAGGGATGGAACCCACATCTCTTATGTCTCCTGCATTGGCAGGTGGGTTCTTTACCACTGGTGTCACCTGGGAAGCCTAGTGGATGATTAATTAATGTTACTTCCTTTATGAGGTTGCTAGGACTGCCGTAGCAAAATACTACAGACAGGGTGGCCTAAACATCAGATATTTATTTTCTTACAAATCTGCAGCCTGAAAGTACAAGGTCAAGGTGTCAGCAGGGCTGGTTCTCCTGAGTCCTCTCCCCTTGGCTTGCACTTGGCCATCTTCTTGCCAGGTCCTCACGTGGCAGCTTCTCTGCATGAGTGGCCCCGTATTTCTTTCTCTTCTGATCAGGTCATTGGTCTTATTGGATTAGGGCCTCACCCTGATGACTTCACTTAACCTTACTCCTTTCCTTAAAGCCCTTCCCTCCGAGTACAGCCACACTGGGGGGTTAGAGCTTCAATACATGAGTTTTGGGGGAGACAACGACTCAGTCATAGAGTTCCCCTCCCCTCATCGTTTTCCTTGTGCTCCTGCCCTTCCCTTTCCCATCCCCATCAGCAGTAGTGTACATCTGCATCATCTGTAACTCAAAAGGACTGGCTTACAATACCAGTAAGCCCCCCACAGACAGATCTTCAAGGTTTGAACTTGCAAAGATGCAAACGTGCCTGCCAGCCCCTATATGCCACCTGTTGTACTGTACCACTGTATTCCAAGGTACTGTGAGATTAAAAATGTTTTCTTTGTTTTGGTTTTGTTTTATTTACGTACCCATTATTTGTGTGAGAAGTATCATAAACCTATTATAGGCTAGTAGTTTTATAGCTGATGGTGTTAGTTGAGTACTTTGGCTTATTTATTGGCCTTACAAACTGGACTTCAGAACACACTTTCAGAAAGGAGCTCATTTGCACATAAGGGACTTACTGTACTCATTTGATTAAAGTGCTGGTTGAAGGTGAGTTGAGGATAGGGTGCAGGTATTTTGCTGGAGACAGTGGCTTCTTAGTTCTCAGACCCTGTCCCCAGAACCCTGGTCCAAGATGATAGCAGGGACTTACTACTATTCTTAGCTAAAGGACCCAATGACTCTCACTAGTTCAGTTTCATTTTTTTTTTAAAGTGACCTAGGTGGAGAGGGCACAGAATCCCTTGTGTCTAAATTCTGAGTCCTCCCTTTCCCAAACAGTGAAGGGCTTTCTTTTTCTTCTAAAGATAGATCACAGCAGAGAAAAAGAAAAGTCTCTTCAGGTTTCAAACATAGAAAGTTTAACTCGGTGATACATTATTTCCCGTCAGAGCGGTTATTTGGCACCTATTTTTAGAGTCCATAATACTCAGTTTCAGACGTGTAAGGCTTCGTTCTACACTGCCTCGTCCTTCGCCATTGCTCACATGTCTCTTTTGTGGCTGCACCCAGAGCTCTGCAGAGGCCAGCCGCATTGTGACAGAACCTGTGATGTGAACTTGATTCATTCTGATGTTACGCAGGGGTACCTGGCTACCTCCGATCCATCTTGGATCTAGCTGGCAACGCACTGGGGTGAATCAGCCTGTGAATTACTCAAGACCAAGCTCTAAAACTGCAAGCCCTGCACGGTTCTCTTATTCATACTAGAAGAAATTAAAATTTCTGACCTAGACTATTAATTTTACCTCTTTCCCAATTACATTCCTTGGCTCTCCATTGGTTTTTTGTTTTTTTTTTTTCCCCATGAAACTGAAGCAGCCTTCTAAAAGTATATGCATTTATTGTATATCTTCCTCTACCCGATTTAATGTGTGCCACTGATTCCACTGAATTGTGAATGACAAATTGAATAGAGAAGACTAGAAATAGGTATGTATTTATAAGAAAGTCCTGAATATTTTTCTTTGATAACTTGGGCAGAGAGAAAGGCTCCATTTAGGGGCACTTCTGGTATGTTAGTTTTTCATATAAACAAAATTTATTTATTGGCTGTGCTGGGTCTTCATTGCTGCACAGGGTTTTCTCTATTTGCAGCAAGCAGGGACTACTCTCTAGTTGCGGTGCACGGGCTCCTGTTTGTTGGCTTCTCTTTGCAGAGAACAGGCTCTAGGGTGCACGGACTTCAGCAGCTGCAGTTCCCAGGCTCTTGAGTTCAGGCGCAGTAGTTGTAGCACGCGGGCTTAGTTGCTGTGAGACACGTGGAATCTTCCCAGACGAGGGAAGTCTGCTGCCTGGGAAGCCCCTCTTGTGCATTATTGTGCGCTATTGTCAGGACCATCCTGACCACCCCAGTGGGCCGAGGCAGCCCCCAAACTCTCACTCTTCACCCTTCTTACTTCTTGTTTGCTCTGCACTTGGGAAAGGTGCCCTATGGTTCAGTTCTAAAATGTCAAAGCCCAGAGAGATCTTAACCTCTCTCTCTTCCTCTTTCTAATTAACCAAAGTTAAGCCACATAGTTGTGCAGGCAAAGTGAGTTTTCCTGGGCCTGGGCTCAGCCATGTGACATGCTTTGGCCAATTGTATGTTGACAGAGGCGATACAAGGAGAAACCTTAAAAAGTGCTGGGGCCGTGCGGCCAGCTCTCTTGCACTTCTGCCGTTGCTGGGAGAGGATGTGTCTGGCCAGCAGCGGCGACCAGGACGAGGAAAAGACACGCTTCGTCTTAGCTAAGCTTCCTCTGCCAGGCCTAGAGCAGCGCTCCCCAGCTACTCCTGGGAAGGGATCAGTTTTTTAAGCGTGTTATTTTACTGTTCCTGCAGTTACCTGCCGTGCTTCACACCTTCTGAGCACTCAGGTGAAGTCACTCACTGTGGGGCCGGGCTGCTGTGGGTGTTGGTTGTGCACACGTGGTCCATGGACCCCTCGCTCCCATGGCCCTCGGCCCCCTCTGCGGTATGTGGCTGCTGCCTGTTTACTCAGTGAGATGATGGTGGGCGAAGGGGAACGTTCTTGGGTCACCTGAGGTCTTGGCTTCAGTCTTAGGCAGACCCTGAGCCTCTGAACTTGGAGGAGGCTTGCTCAGTTGGTCCTGTGCCTTCCCCCAAGGACACACAGCTCTGCAGTGAGTGTGGAGGTGGCCCTGGGAGGAGAGAACACCCCGCCCTCCTCCAGCAGCAGTCAGTTTTCGCCTCTGTCCCTCTCTCAAGGATCAGTTTTCCTCTGGGACTGAGCGTTTTCCACCCAACCCCTGGCATCGCCCAGCTTTGGCTATGATGCCTCCCCCCAGCAGCCCAGGATCTTTGCCTGGGTCCCCGGGGCATGAGAGCTGGATGCTGTGCCCATGTGTCATGGAAGGGAGTGCCCCCGGGTCCCTGCCCTGCCCCACCCTGTCTGCCAATCTCTGATGGAGCCTGGGAAAAAGAGTTTCTGAGTGGGTTTGCATACCCCGTGTTTAGGCTCCCAGGGATTCACAACTCTCATGGAGGTCTACTTTCAAGGAGATCTACACTCCGTCCTTAAAGAATCCATGACATTTGATTTGTTTTCTTCCAGCTGGCATTAATGATGGCCACCTCTTCTTTCTGAGCTCCCACATGGGTGATACAGTCATCACGTTCCGTTTTCCTTGGAGGGCTTGTCACCACTGACTTTGGTTCACTTCATTGCCTGTAACCTCAACTCTGAGATGGGCTGAGACAGCATTATGGTTTTATTGATTACCAAGATCGCCGTCATTAGTGTGGAAGCGAGGTTCCTTCCGGCCCTCCACACCCCAAGCACAGCTGGAACCCTCACGCCTTAGGTACTGGTCTGAAAACTGCTCTTTATGGTTGTCACCTTGGGCTTCCCTGGTGGCTCGGTCAGAAGAAACCACCTGCCAATGCAGGAGACGTAGGCTTGGTCCCTGGCTCGGGAAGATCCCCTGGAAATGGAAACAGCAACTCATTCCAGCGTTCTTGCCTGGAGAATCCCATGGGCACAGGAGCCTGGTGGGCTACAGTCCCTGGGGTTGAAAAGAGTCAGATACGACTGAGCAACTAACCCGCCATCACCATTATTTTCTTACCATTTTCTTGATGCCATTTTAATTTTTTTTTTCACCCCCAGAAATATTTAAAATATTTAATGTGTGTATGTGGATGCCTGTGTGTATGCGTTTCATTTAAGAAAACTAGGTAGAGATCTTTTTTTTGCAGTATTTCAAGTTTGATAGCATAGTGATTAAATAGTGTACTTGTACCTGTTCCTTATATATTAATTAATGCTTTTCGTGGTTGAATTTTGAAAATGTTCCATTGAGGTACTTTCTAAAATATGAAGACTTAATTTTTTTTAGAACAGTTTTAGGTTCGGAGCAAAATTGATGGGGAGGTGCAGAGATTTCCCATCTACCCCCTGCCCCTACACAGCCAGAGCATACAGGTACTTAAAAAGGTTTGGAATCTGTTTCATGGTATAGAGCTTGCATCAAATCATTTTAAAAATAAATTTTTCAGATCTTCTCTATCCAAAATTATTTTGTATCTGCCTAATCTTTAAAGGTTGTATATTGTTACCCTGCTTATTTAACTTATATGCAGAGTACATCATGAGAAACGCTGGGTTTGAGGAAGCACAAACTGGAATCAGGATTGCCAAGAGAAATATCAGTAACCTCAGATATGCAAATGACACCACCCTTATGGCAGAAAGTGAAGAAAAACTAAAGAGCCTCTTGATGAAAGTGAAAGAGGAGTGTGAAAAAGTTGGCTTAAAGCTCAACATTCAGAAAACTAAGATCATGGCATCCAGTCCCATCACTTCATGGCAAATAGATGGGGAAATAGTGCAAACAGTGGCTGACTTTATTTTGGGGGGCTCCAAAATCACTGCAGATGGTGATTGCAGCCATGAAATTAAAAGACACTTACTCCTTGGAAGGAAAGTTATGACCAACTTAGACAACATATTAAAAAGCAGAGACATTACTTTGCCAGCAAAGGTCCATCTAGTCAAGGTTATAGTTTTTCCAGTAGTCATGTATGGATGTGAGAATTGGACAATGAAGAAAGCTGAGCACCGAAGAATTGATGCTCTTGAACTGTGGTGTTGGAGAAGACTCTTGAGAGTCCCTTGGACTGCAAGGAGATCCAAGCAGTCCATCCTAAAGGAGATCAGTCCTCAGTGTTCATTGGAAGGACTGATGCTGAAGCTGAAACTCCAATACTTTGGCCACCTGATGTGAAGAGCTGACTCATTCGAAAAGACCCTGATGCTGAGAAAGATTGAAGGCAGGAGGAGAAGGGGACGACAGAGGATGAGATGGTTGGATGGCATCACCGACCTGATGGACATGGGTTTGGGTGAACTCTGGGAGTTGGTGATGGAAAGGGAAGCCTGGCATGCTGCAGTTCATGGGGTCACAAAGAGTCAGACATGACTGAGTGACTGAACTGAACTGAATCCTTAAAGGACTAAATAGGGTTATATTAAAATTTTCCCAATATTATTATTTTTTCTAAAATTTTAGACATAACTCTTAACAGTTTGTAGTTTTTGTATTTTGGCATTATTTATCTAGCATAATTGTTCATGATGGCAATTTTCTTTGTCTTTTGTCTTCTCCTTCATCAAGAAAAAGTCATTCATTTAGTCCTGTTAAGAATTCCTCTTGAAAGTCTTCATTTGGTATAAAATAACTAAGTACTTGGTATTAATAACCAAGTATCAGCAAAAGCTAATAGCTGCTCTGTTTGTGCTTATATTTGCAAAACATATTTTGTTCATTTTTTTCACCTTTTCAGGTCACTTGGTCTGATGATTGACATTTGGGACGCTATATGGCTGAATTTCATTATTTGCAGGTTATAACTTCTTGTGTTCTTGGAACTTTGGCTCCAGTGTCATCGTCACATTCTGTCTTGAAGTCTTTGTGCTCTTTCTAGGCTTCCTCACCCTCTCCAGGCATGACCACTTCAAGTTGCCATCACCTCCACCCACACACGGTACCATTGCTACCTGCTTATTCCAGCTGCATCCCTGGAGCCTCTAACAGTGCCAGGTGCACAGGAATTCTCAATACATATTTCTTTAGTGAATAATGATAGGTGTAGAATTAGTTAGGTTCATCTATAAGAAATAGAAAACTCAAATATTAGTGGCTTAAACAGTTTCTCTCTCTTATTTAAATTCCCTAGGCCTTTAGGCATTTAACCCAGAGCATCTGGTAAGACTTTTGTTCTAAGAAATGTTCTGGGACACAGATTCCTTCCAGATCTTCATGTTGCATCCCCAGAGCATGTTTTCCATCCACATGTCTAGGACGGCCCACATCTCAGGCCACAGGATGGGGAAGGGTCAAAGAAGAGTCAGCAGAGTCTCTTAGAGAAGGTTCCTGGGGCTTCTCCGTGTGTAATCTTAGCCAGAATTTCATCTCAGGGCCTACAAGGGAAGCTGGGATATGCTGTCATAATCTGGATAACTTGGTGCCCAGCTAAAAATGCCATCACTGTGGAAGAAGAGGAAACCGTCAACTGGGGCATCTTTAGCATCTGCAGAACACTTATGATCTGAAAAGACACAGTGTTTGTGGAAACAAGAGGACTGATGGAGCGTATGGTAGTGGGAACAAGGCAGTGTGGTGGGTCAGCTACACAGACCAGGAGGGGCTAGCCTGAGAAGGGTCTTAGACTGTAACGCCAAGACTTCAGATATTACTCTGGAGAGTGTTTATCAGTGAGGGTTCTGAAAGGAAGCAGGAAGTTTGAAAGGAGTGAAGTGAGTTCAATGAAGGTGAAAAGTGAGTGAGTGAAATTCACTCAGTCCTATCTGACTCTTTGCAACCCCTTGCACTGTGCACCGGCCCCCATTCCAGGCTCCTCTGCCCGTGGGATTCTCCAGCTAAGAATACTGGAGTGGGTTGCCATGCCCTCCTCCAGGGGATCTTCCCAACCCAGGAATCAAAGCTGGGTCTCCTGCATTGCAGGCAGATTCTTTACCTTCTGGCCACCAGTGAAGCTGAGTTCAGTGGAGGGACTATTTAAAGGTGGATGATGCAGGGTCAGAAGCAGCAGGCGCCACATCCCCACCAGGACTGCAGAGGCAGGTGGGTATCGTTGCTGGAACCCAACAGCCTCACAACTCCTGTTGTAGGAGGTGGGCATCCAATAAGAGCTGTGCTTTTGCCGAGGAGCACCGGCTCTGCAGAGTGTGGCCTGGATGCAGAACTGCTGCTGACGCATCTGCATTGCAAAACAAGCATGAGACACCCTGTTAAAAAACTCTGAAGAATTTCAAGATGACAACAGCAGAGTGTTAAACCAAATGTATTGCCTTCCTTGAGCACAGAGGGCCTGTACCGTTTGTACAGGTTACACACACATGAAGCTGGCCTTGCCTGGCAATGAAGAAGCTGGAGGAAAAGCATTTTAAACTTCTCCCCACTACCGCCCTCTTTCTTTTTCCCTTGTCTCCATTGCCGACACCCAAGGGGAAGTCAAAACCAAGGAACCTGGTTGAGACTATCCATGAAGGTGAGGCTGCCCACAAAGGTGAGGTCCAGGTAGGAGAGTGAACAGTGGGATTGCAGGAGCAGGTACAGAATACCAAGTTCACCATGCAGAGCCATTAGAGATTTTTAAGCAGAGTGATGTGTCCAGTTTATTTTTAGGAAGAACTTTTTGACAGCCGTGTGGAGAATGGATTAGAGAGCCTGGAGGCAGAAAAACCAATTAGGAAGCTACCATGATGGCTTCGTAGTCGCTCTCCTTTTTTAAAAAAATAAAAACTCACTGTAGAAATATAATTCTTATTTATATTGCTAACCAAGTAACACACACACACACACACACATATAAAATTTGATGTTCATGCAACAATACTTAACCTTATTTCAAGCAAAGTATTCTGCTTTCATTTAGAAATATTGGTTCTATATTATGGTAATCATTTTACCATGTGTAAATCAAACCATCACGCAGTACACCTCAAACTTACATAGTGATGCGTGTCAACTCTTTTTCAATAAAACTGGTGGGCAGGGGAGTGGGAATGCTGGTTCCAAACCATTTAGTTGATTCTGTGAGTCACTGATGAGTCACAACTTTCAGTTTAAACAACATTAGTCTAAGAATGTGGTAGACAGAACAGTGCCCCATAAAGATGCCCATGTCCTTTGAGTTTGATTGAGGACCCTGAGATGAGAGGTTACCGTGCATTGCTTAGGGCCCCCAAGGTATCAAAGCGCAGGTGCTCTGTCGCTAAGTCGTGTCTGACTCTTTGCAACCCTATGGGCTGTATCCCACCAGGCTCCTCTGTCCATGGGATTCTCTGGACAAGAATACTGGAATGGGTTGCTGTTTCCTCCTCCAATGGATCTTCCCAACCCAGGAATTGAACCCGCATCTCCTGCATTGGCAGCCAGATTCTTTACCACTGAGCCACCTGGGAAGCTCAGGGTCTTTAAAAAGGTAAAAGGGAGGAAGAAGAGATGTGATGAAAGAGACAAAATCTGAGTGGGGCAGCTGGCCATGGCTGGCTTGGAGGAGGAAGGAAGGGGGCCATGAGCCAAAGAACACATACCTCCAGAAGGTAAATAAGGTTGAGGAGACACACTCTCCCTGAAGGTTTCGTAAGGAATGCAGTCCTGTTAACACCTTGATCTTCGCCAGTGAGACTCACAGGGCTTTGACCTCCCGAACTGTGAGGTGATGAATGCGTGTTGCTTTAAGCTGTTGAGGTTTGTGGTGATTCATTTCAGCAATAGCAAGACCCTAACATGAGGAGAGAGGTAAAGAGGGTTGGAGTGAAGGCAGCCAGTGTGGGGAGGGAGGAGAGACATGGGGTCAGCTTCTCTCTCAGGGCCGAGGACCACAGCCCAGAGACAAGTCACGACTTTCCTTCGTCCCGTGTGTTATAATCTTGGGAAAGTTAAAATGAATATCAGAGACTTACAGGGGGATGAAAGCCTGTTGAGAAACTGTTGCTTTAGTGAGACATGACTGTGATTTCAGGGTGGATAAACAGAATGTGCTGTAAACCTGTGAGCAGACCTGGAAGGAGACAGGGCCACCCAGACAGTTTCTTCCTTTAGTCCCGGCTGCCGGAGGAGATTAACCTGCTGAGCATAGCTCTCATGGATGAGTCGGGAGTGTATCTAGAAATTGCAAAGTGAAGCAAACTATTGATTTCTCTAGAGATGAAAGAAGAATCTGCTCCAGAACAGAAGTAATCAGCCACACAGTGGAACTAGGAGATGAGCAGTTTGTAAGATGGACAGACGAGCACATGAGTTAGTCCAGGATTGGTTGTATCAGTCATGGAACACTTGATGGGCAAACCAGCCACAGGACCTGCTAATGGTCAATCAGCTCATACTGTTAAGTATAACGATCAATCTCCACTCATAAGTTACTTGTTCTGAAAGCACAAATCATTGGAAGATCAAATCTCACAGTAATTAGAGGGCATAATTTAAAATAAGTCACAATAGCAAGAGAAAATATAAAGCAAATTGTCTAAGATAAGAATCTAAGGAGGCACAAGATCTTTACATAGAAAATTATAAAACTGTAGAGATACATGCGTGTGAGCCCTCAGTTATGTTCGACTCTTTGAGACCCCATGGACTGTAGCCCACCAGCCTCCTCTGTCCATGGGATTTCCTAGGCAAGAATATTGAACTGGGTTTCCATTTTCTTCTCCATAGAGACACATAACATGATCTAATAAATGAAACCTGTTCCATGTCTGGCTGGGGTGACTATCTTAAAGATGCTGATTTTCTCCCAAATTTCTCAGTAAGTTCAATGCAATAAGGAGCATTACCTCCTGAGTGTATGCATGCACATGCGTGTGTGTAATGTAGGAAGATACCTGTAAAGTGTGTGTGCAAGAGCAGATGGCCAGGAAGCACCTGGACTACTGGAAAGGAAAAATAGATTCATTCAAATAAACTAAACATTTAAAAACTCAAATGCAATAGAAGTTGCCATAAATCATATGACAAAGTCAAACAGAGCTTGGGGGAGGAATTTGTAGATACAAGTAACTCATAAAGATTGAAAGCAAAAGGAGAAGAGGGCGGCAGAAGATGAGTTGCTTGGATAGCATCAGTGACTCAATGGACAGGAATCTGAGCAAACTCCAAGAGATAGTAAAGAACAGGGAAGCCTGGCATGCTATAGTCTATGGTGTTGCTGTCAGACACAGCTTAGCAACTGAACAACAACAATAAAGCATCAGTCAGTCAATTCAGTTGCTCAGTCATGTCTGACTGGGACCCCATGGACTGCAGCAAGCCAGGCTTCCTTGTCCATCACCAACTCCTGGAGCTTGCTCAACATCATGTCCATCAGGTCGGTGATGCCTTCCAACCATCTCATCCTCTGTCGTCCCCTTCTCCTCCTGCCTTCAATCTTTCTCAGCATCAGGGTCTTTTCAAATGAGTCAGTTCTTCACATCAGGTAACCAAAGTATTGGAGTTTCAGCTTCAACATCAGTCCTTCCAATGAATATTCAGGACTGATTTCCTTTAGGATGGACTGCTTGGATATCCTTGCAGCCCAAGGGACTCTCAAGAGTCTTCTCCAACACCACAGTTCAAAAGCATTAATTCTTCAGTGCTCAACTTTCTTTACAGTCCAACTCTCACATCCATTCATGACCACTGGAAAAACCATAGGTTTAACTAGACAGACCTTTGTTGGCAAAGTAATGTCTCTGCTTTTTAATATGCTATCTAGGCTGGTCATAACTTTTCTTCCAAGGAGCAAGTGTCTTTTAATTTCATGACTGCAGTCACCATCTGCAGTGATTTTGGAGTCCCAAAAATAAAGTCTATCACTGCTTCCATTGTTTCCCCATCTATTTGCCATGAAGTGATGGGACTGGATGCCATGATCTTAGTTTTCTGAAAGCTGAATTTTAAGCCAGCTTTTTCACTCTCTTCTTTCATGTTGCATCAAGAAGCTCTTTAGTTCTTCTTCACTTTCTGCCATAATGGTCGTGTCATCTGGATATCCAAGGTTATCGATATTTCTCCCAGCAATCTTGATTCCAGCTTGTGCTTCTTCCAGCCCAGTGTTTCTCATGATGTACTCTGCATATAAGTTAAATAAGCAGGGTGACAATATACAGCCTTGACATACTCCTTTCCCAATTTGGAACCAGTCTGTTATTCCATGTCCAGTTCTAACTGTTGCTTCCTGACCTGCATACAGATTTCTCAAGAAGCAGGTCAGGTGGTCTGGTGTTCCCATCTCTTTCAGAATTTTCCACAGTTGGTTGTGATCCATACAGTCAAAGGCTTTGGCATAGTCAGTAAAGCAGAAGTAGATGTTTTTCTGGAACTCTCTTGCTTTTTCTACAATCCAACGGATGCTGACAATTTGAACTCTGGTTCCTCTGCCTTTTCTAAATCCAGCTTGAGAATCTGGAAGTTCACAGTTCACCTACTGTTGAAGCCTGGCTTGGGGAATTTTGAGCATTACTTTACTAGCATGTGAGATGAGTGCAATTGTGTGGGTTTGAGCATTCTTTGGCATTGCCTTTCTTTGGGATTGTAATGGAAACTGACCATTTCAGTCCTGTGGCCACTGCTGAGTTTTCCATATTTGCTGGCATATTGAGTGCAGTGCTTTAACAGCATCATCTTTTAGGATTTGAAATAGCTCAACTGGCATTCCATCACCTCCACTAGCTTTGTTCGTAGTGATGCTTCCTAAAGCCCACTTGACCTTGCATTCCAGGATGTTTGGCTCTAGGTGAGTGATTACACCATCGTGGTTATCTGGGTCATGAAGATCTTTTTTGTACAGTTCTTCTGTGTATTCTTGCCACCTCTTCTTAATATCTTTTGCTTCTGTTAGGTCCATACCATTTCTGTCCTTTATTGAGCCCATCTTTGCATGAAATGTTCCCTTGGTTTCTCTAATTTTCTTGAAGAGATCTGTAGTCTTTTCCATTCTATTGTTTACCTCTATTTCTTTGCATTGGTCACTGAGGAAGGCTTTTAAAAATCTCTCCTTGCTATTCTTTGGAACTCTGCATTCAAATGGATATATCTTTCCTTTTCTCCTTTGCCTTTTGCTTCTCTTCTTTTCACAGCTATTTGTAAGTCCTTCTCAGACAACCGTTTTGCCTTTTTGTATTTTTTTCCTTTGGAATGGCCTTGATCCCTGCCTTCCGTACAATGTCACAAACCCCAGTGCATAATTCTTCAGGCACTCTATCAGATCTAATCCCTTGAGTCTATTTGTCACTTCCACTGTATAAGCATAAGGGATTTGATTTAGGTCATACCTGAATGGTCTAGTGGTTTTCCATACTTTCTTCAATTTCAGTCTGAATTTGGCAATAAAGAATTCATGATCTGAGCCACAGTCAGCTCCTGGTCTTGTTTTGGCTGACTATAGAGTTTCTCCATCTTTGGCTGCAAAGAATATAATCAATCTGATTTCAGTATTGACCATCATGTGTAGATGTTCAATACATCTTGTGTTGTTGGAAGAGGGTGTTTGCTATGACCAGTGTGTTCTCTTGGCAAAACTCTATTAGCCTTTGCCCTGCTTCATTCTGTACTCCAAGGCCAAATTTGCCTGTTACTCCAAGTATTTCTTGACTTCCTACTTTGCATTCCAGTCCCCTATAATGAAAAAGACATCTTGTTTGGATGTTAGTTCTAGAAGGTCCCATAGGTCTTCATAGAACCATTCAACTTCAGCTACTTCAGCAATACTGGTCAGGGCATAGACTTGGATTATTGTGATATTGAATGGAAACAAAGAGAGATCATTCTGTTGTTTTTGAGGTTGCATCCAAGTAACTGCATTTCGGACTTTTTTGTTGTCTATGATGGCTACTCCATTTCTTTTAAGGGATTCTTGCCCACAGTAGTAGATATAGTGGTCATCTGAGTTAAATTCACCCATTCCAGTCCATTATAGTTCACTGATTCCTAAAATGTCAATGTTCACTCTTGCCATCTCCTACTTGACCACTTCCAATTTACGTTGATTCATGGACCTGACATTCCAAGTTCCTATGCAATATTGCTCTTTACCGCCTCAGACTTTACTTCCATCATATCACATCCACAACTCTTGTTTTTGCTTTGTCTCTGTCTCTTCATTCCTTTGGAGTTATTTCTCCACTGATTTCCAGTAGCCTATTGGGGAGTATATGGACTCCCATACTGGGGAGCATTTTAAGTATCAGTGCCCAGAATTTTTTAATAACTACATATCAATATGAATCAACCCACCTAGTAAGTAAGCAGGCAATGGCACTACACAAAAGAGGAAATCTGAACCACCAATAAATATACAATGACATGTCCTACTTCATTAGTCATTGAGAAAATAAAAACAAAAATGAGATACCTCCTCACCTGCATAAAACAGCAAAACCTTTTCTATGTGACGGTGTCAGGTGTTGGAGAGGATGTGAAGAAGCAGGAACTGTCATACTTTCCAGGTAGGAGTGTAAACAGATCCAAGCACTTTTGAGAACAGTCTGATGTTGTCTAATGAAGAGGAAGATTCCTAGCGATGCTCTCTAGAGAAACCCACACATGTGCACAAGAAGACCCACAGTACCCTCTCATTTAGGCATTGTTTAACCTGGCAACAAAATACCCATCACTGTGAGACTAGACACAAAAATAGTGGTATATTCCCCCCTCAAAGAAGAACTATATCAGGGACTTCCCTGGTGGTCCAGTGGTTGGGATTTTGCCTTCCAATGCAATGGGTGAGGGTTCAATCTCTAGTCTAGGAGCTAGGATACCACATGTCTCATGGCCAAGAAATGAAGGTATAAAAAAAACAACAAAATGAAGGCAATGTTGTAGCAAGTTCAATGGGAACTTTAAAGATGGTCCACATCAAAAGAATCTTAAAATAAATCTTAAAAATAATCTTTAAAAAGTACTGTATCATAGCTGAAAATGAGTTTACTAGAGCCTTGTGTATCACCATAGATAAATCTCAGAACAGCCGCTGCTGCCATTGCTAAGTTGCTTCAGGCAAGAACACTGGAGTGGGCTGCCATTTCATTCTCCAGTGCATGAAAGTGGAAAGTGAAAGCAAAGTCGCTCAGTCATGTCCGACTCTTAGTGACCCCATGGACTGCAGCCTACCAGGCTCCTCCATCCACGGGATTTTCCAGGCAAGAGAACTGGAGTGGGGAGCCATTGCCTTCTCTGCAGAACAACAGCACTGATCCAAAAAATCAAGTTGTAGCAAAATGCATACGGTAACATGGCGTGCAAAACAATGTTTATGCACACAACATCCATATAAGAGTCATAAAAACTTTTATGACACTAGAATATTAAGTGCCAAACTCAGAACAGAAGGTCTGGGAAAGAGGAAGGGGAATGCAAGAGGGGAGAAGGGGGAAGACACAGCAGGCTGTAGCTGTGATGTTTGATTTATACTCTACTCTCATTATTTTATTTTATATGTTGGACCTTTTTATATGATGATCTACTTTTATCTAGTTTGTTTCACTTTTTCAATTCCATAATCAGTGCTCCCATTTCATTCAGTTTATATTTTCCAATTTCTCCATCTCTTTTTTTTTTCAGATGTTCTTTCTCAAGCTTTTATCAGGTGTAGTAGAAAAGCTTTTTATATGCATATATATAAATAGTATGCATAATATAGATATCTTAGAAAACTTATGCCTATGCCTAACTGAAAATTTTATGACATTGTGAGTCCCCTTGTTTGATTTAGTATTGATAGAGTGTTAGATTTCTAACTTTTTAAAACAAAATAGATAGGCAACAAGCGACCTGGGTTTACTGCATAGCACAGGGACCTATAGTCAGTATTGTGTATTAACCTATAGTGGAAAATAATCTGAAAAATAATATATGCGTATGTGTATAACTAAATCACCCTGCTGTGCACCAGCAACTTTGTAAGTCAACTGTACTACAATAAAATATATATATTGAGAAAAAAAAATGAAACCTTTCACCTTGACTATTAAAGTCCCACAGTCTTGCCCCCCACCCCCCAGAGCCTGTCTCTGCCAACCTTTCTAGTCTCTCCATCCATCACTCCCATGTACCACTGGGCTCTCGATATACCATATACACAATGACACCGTTGTGTCATTTCCTGAATATATTTCTTTTCATAGTGCCATGATTTTATTGTTCCCTCCATGTGGACCCCACCTGGGAAGCCATTCATCCTTCCACATTCATTTTGTATATCATCTCTGTGATCTCCAAGAGGTGCTTCTTGAACTCACGTGCCCAGGAGTCATCCTTAGGTCTTCTTATAACTCAGGTTCTGATTCTGCAGATCTGGGTGGGGCCTCCATGAGGACCAAATGGAGAACTCCACCCTTTTCCTCCAAAATCAGGATTCCTATAGCCTCCCCTACCCTCCCTTATGGTATTCATTGCATTGTTCTGGGTCTGCTTTCTGTTTTTTTTTTAAAAAAGTATATCCATCTTTTCCATGAAACTCCTAAGGCTAGTCATCTCCTAGGGTAGTTTTCCTGCCCTGGACTTCACTGAACTGTCAGCACCCAGCCTTCATTCTCTGACAACCTGAAACATTCCAACATTGAAAGCATAATTGCCTTTTGCACCTCAGGTAAAACCTTGTTAAATCTGTTCAAACATATCTGTTTAAATTATGTTTCATATCTCAGGCCAGTAGCAACAGGTAGATAGGACAGTAAATGCAATATTGTGTGCAGATCAGGTATGAATAAGTTCCTAATTACCATGCTCAGGGCAAAAGGGGAGCTGGAAACCTTGAAAGATGTCCCAATCCCTTAGGGCAGAGAAAGCCATGGAGATGGGGGGAATTACTTACTCAGTCACAGGGCATGGATCTTGCTCTAGGCATTAAGGTGGCTTATGGGAGCTTTGCAGAACCTGTTAGAAGAAAATAGGCCCTCTGAGAGCAGGAAGAGCAAAAGGGCAAATGAAGGGCTGCCTGATGAGTAACTCTTAATGGCCTGCCCACAGCTCGTCTGCCGCGCTGCCAGTCCCGTCCGTGGGCAGGGAGCCTGCCCGGCTGTGCCTGCGGCAGGAGCAGGCAGTTGAGTGGAGGGTGGTGGAGCCTGGCGCCACCTGGCACCTGCCTGCCCGAGTCTAGCGCTGGGTCTGGGTCTCGGCAGCTACATCCTCCTAGAGCAATTTCCTTCATCTTTCAGGGTCCGGATTCAACAAATAGAAATATTGCACAGGGTATATGCAGACTCAAAAAGTATTCCTTATTTATCTGAGATTCACATATTGTGGGGCATCCGTATTTCATCGGGTCACCATCTCTGGGCCTCGCTTTCTTCATTTCTAAAGTGGGAATGATAAGCTGATGAACCTAGTAAAGGTTGTGAGGAAGAAATGACTTAATATAGGGAAAGTGCTTAGAACAGAGCCTGCCTCCAGAGCACATGCTGACTAAGGTGACTTTATTTTTCCACCTTCACTTCACTGTCTTCAGCATCGTTTGTCTGAACCGTAGACACGCAAGTTCTAACCGGTCACCCTGACTCTAGTTCCTTTTCCCTCCTTCCTTCCATGTGACTGCCAAGGAGATCACTTGCAAATAGAACTCTGAGCATGCTAATTTTTTTTTTTTTTCTGGCCACACAACATGTGGGGTCTTAGTCCCCCCATCAGGGATTGAACCCTGGGCCCCCTGCATTAGAAGGGCAGAGTCCTAACCACCGGGCAGTCAGGGAAGTCCCGCTGAGCATGTGTTTTCAACTCTACGCCGCGTCTTCTCGTGGCTCCCCAAGCCACCTTCCTCTGACTGGATGGCCTTAGTGAAGGACAATCAGAATGGAGCTGCTTTTCTCCACAGTGTGGGTGCTGAGGAGGTGTGGCTTCTGCACATCTCAGCCTGGATGGAATCTGAACTTTTGACCAGTTCTCCTGAGGCCAACAGCCAGAACATCTGCCAGAAACTCAAGATCTCGTCAGACCCTTGCCCCACTCGCGACAGCCTATCCACTGACAGGACCGCTACCCTAAAGCCTGTCCCCGTGAACAAGTACTCATTTCCTGTGTGAGAGAACAGCCTTGTGGCTTTTGCCCCTCTCTTTCGGTTTTATCCCCAATCTGTGTCTCCTAAATTGCAGTTCTTAAAAGCCCTCTGATAAAGCTCTTTGTTCTACAAAGACTCAAGATTGCATCATGTCCAGTGCCTACAAGACTGGCACCCGCTCATCTTTCCAGCCTCCGTTTATACCACCCCTGCCCTCTGGGCCCCACACCCAGTGTCTCCCAGACCTCTTTCCTCCCTCTCTACCCTTCCCAGGCTACCTCTTCTATCTGGGATCCCTGTCTCCCTGTGGTCCCTGAGAGACAGCCTCACATCCTCTGGAGCTCTGTGTTAGAGCGCCTTCTCTGGAAACTTCTCTAAGCCCCCACTGTGACACCTCATCCACTTCCACATTTGGGTTCTCACACCTTTATCTGCTCCTGTCATACTATATTATAATGATTTCCATTCTTACATTATATTTTCTCAAACAGTATAACAGCTGTGTGTACATTAATCTTAATCCACAGCCTAAAGTTTTTAGTTAGTATTTGAAGTATCTGAATCAGGAACTCACACATCAAGGCTGGTTATCAAACATTAAAAAATAAATAAACAAACAAAACCCTGGCAGGAGTTCCCAGCCCAGAGGGGACTTCCAACACCTTTCTCCCCATCTGCACCAGAGGCTGTGCTCTCTGGCTAAGGGATGTGGAAGCAGTTTTTCATTTCTGGAGTGGGCGGTGTTGAGGGAACATGGTGGACTTGTATGGGCACCACTGTCTCGTTGAGAGTAGAAGAAAAGGAAACCCGAGGTCTCAACCCCATTTCACTCAGTCCTTCCACTTCCTGGAGGTTTCTGCCATCTGATTTGCTTAAGCTGATTTCTTGTTGGCATACAGTTTCATTTGCCACCAGTGAAACTTTCGTGCAAAGTGTTTATTGGAGACCTTGAAAGAACAGAGAGCAAGGACTTACCCAAAATTATGGGACAGCTGGAGAGACTGATTGGTGTTCTACCTGCTTGCTGACAGACTTTGGTTCATGTTTAGGAATGTGGCCTAAGACTTGCTCTCTTTGCTACACACACCTGGTTGGGACGGGGGTGGCCGGCGGGCAGGGTGGGGAGGCAGGATGCACCTGTACCCTTCCGTGTGTCCCCAGTCATCGAGGCCACCAGCATCCAGCACAAAGGCCCAGATACAAACGACACCAAATTGCTTCAGTTTGCATCACCTTCAGAGACCGGGATCTAACACCTTTTGGACTCTGGGCCCTCCCCCTGCAGCTAGTACCACCGTGGGTGTTTACACTGAACGAGCAGGAAAAAGCCAACACCCTTTATTGCTGAGCCAGTTTTAAAGCATTGAGGACAGACCCAGACATCTGGTTAGCAAATAGGGTCAGGAAGAAAATGTGTGGGGCTTCCCTGGTTGCTCAGCAGTAAAGCAAATGCCTGCCAGTGCAGGAGACATGGGTTCAATCCCTAGGTCTGGAAGATCCCCCTGCAGAAGGAAATGGCAACCCACTCCAGTATTCTTGCCTGGAGAATACAATGGACAGAGGAACCGGGCGGGCCACAGTCCATGGGGTCGCAAAAGAGTCAGGTAAGATTGAGCAACTCAACAACGTGAAAACATGTAGGAAAACAAAGACTACACAAGAAAAGATACCTTATGATATCTTTTTCTTGAAATTGTTTCTTGAGAAACAGCTCTCCCTCTCGAAAATTCATACCATCCCATTAGCAGTAAAGGCACTGAAGAATCTTTTTTTTTTTTAAAAGTCCCTCTCATGCACTTTATCTGTTGGTATTTTTCCTCAAAACCCATAACCTTAGTCTAATCATGAGAAACATCAGACAGATCCAAATTAAGGCACATTCTACAACACACGTGGACAGCACTCTTCAGAGCTGGCAAGGTCGTTATAAACAAGGAAAGCCTGAAAAACTGTCAAAGACTGGCAAGACTATGGGGACATGATGACTAAGTGCCATGTGGGATCCTGGATGTGCTCTTGGAACAGAAGGAGGACATTAGTGGAAAAGCTGATGAAATTCAAATATGACTGGAGCTTCGTTGGCAGTATTGCACCAATGTTAACGCCCTCAGTTCAGTTCGGTTGCTCAGTTGTGTTTGACTTAGACTCCATGGACTGCAGAAAGCCAGGCTTCCTTGTCCATCAGCAACTCCTGGAGCCTGCTCAAAATCATGTCCATTGAGTTGGTGATGCCATCCAACCATCTCATCTTCTGTTGTCCCCTTCTCCTCCTGCCTTCAATCTTTCCCAGCATCAGGGTCTTTTCTAACAAGTCAGTTCTTTGCATCAGGTGGCCAAAGTATTTGAAGCTTCAGCTTCAGCATTAGTCCTTCCAAAAGAATATTCAGGACTGATTTCCTTTAGGATTGACTGGTTTGATCTCCTTGCAGTCCAAGAGACTCTCAAGAGTCTTCTCCAACACCACTGTTCAAAAGCATCAGTTCTTCAATGCTCAGCCTTCTTTATGGTCCAACTCTCACATCCATACACAACTACTGGAAAAACCATAGCTTTGACTATAAGGACATTTGTCAGCAAAGCAATGTCTCTGCTTTTTAACACGCTAAGTTAGCTTTTCTCCCAAGGAGCAAACATCTTTTAATTTCATGGCTGCAGTCACCATCTGCAGTTAACGCCTTAGTTTTGACTAACATACTACGATAATGAAAGCTGCTGAGATTAGTGGAAACAACATGGAGGAAATACAGGAATTCTGTATTTTATAATTCTATAAAAAGTTTTGCAGCTTTTCCCTAAACCTAGAATTATTCCAAAATAAAAGCTCATTTAAAAAGGAAATGTGTTTTGAAAATAAAGGTAAATATTTGACTGATTGGATTTCTTTTGGTTCAGATGGTAAAGCATCTGCCTACAATGCGGGAGACCCAGGTTCGATCCCTGGGTTGGCAAGATCCTCTGGAGAAGGCAATGGCAACCACTCCAGTACTCTTGCCTGGAAAATCCCATGGACGGAGGTGCATGGTAGGCTACAGTCCATAGGGTCGCAGAGAGTCAGACACGACTGAGCGACTTCACTTAGGAAGATTAATCAGATAATCTTCACAGTCTGTTTAAGAAACAGACGAGGGAGTGAACAGTTCCGCCTGATCCCATAAAGAGAGGAAGCCACAGGTCTGTTCCCGAGGGCAGCAACCTGGACTCCTGGCAGACAAACGGACGGATGCTCCCTGTCGTGGAAGCAGGACCAGAGCTCTGCCATAGCTCATCTTTCTCACCCCGATTGACTTCGCCTGCCCCCTCAACAGACAGTAATCACGCCTCCCTCCCCTGCAAGTCAGGGCTTGTCACTGAACTGTGGGCTCTTCTTCTGAGAAGACTGTGGTGACTCATTTCCTGGGACCCCAGAGTCTCCATGCCTGGTCTTCTGCTCTTGGACCTCTCGAGGTCAACCCTCCATCTTGCCCGTCCCTGCACCTGACATTGCTAGGGTAACAGTAGTAGTGTCTTTGCTAAAACCAGGTGTGAGCTCCCTGTGCTTCCAAACCTTCACTGACCCGAGATGCCATTCCCATCCTTCAGCTCCCCAGACGGCAGCCGCTATTGGTAACCACTATGCCCCAAGGTCCTCTCCAATCCTCTCTCTTCCTGACTCCTCATCCTCTGTACTCAGGGAACTTCATAATGTGTACACTCAACAGCTGTGGCCACCTCAGAGAAGACAGAGGTGAAACTTCTAAACGCATAAATTTAGCTTCAGTTCAGTTCAGTCACTCAGTCGTGTCCAACTTTTTGCAAACTCATGAACTGCAGCATGCCAGGCCTCTCTGTCCATCACCAATTCCCGGAGTCTACCCAAACCCATGTCCATCGAGTCGGTGATGCCATCCAGCCATCTCATCCTCTGTCTTCCCCTTCTCCTCCTGCCCCCAATCCTTCCCAGATCAGGATCTTTTCCAATGAGTCAACTCTTCGCATGAGGTGGCCAAAGTATTGGAGTTTCAGCTTCAGCATCAGTCTTTCCAATGAACACCCAGGACTGATCTCCTTTAGGATGGACTGGTTGGATCTCCTTGCAGTCCAAGGGACTCTCAAGAGTCTTCTCTGACAGCACAGTTCAAAAGCATCAATTCTTTGGCACTCAGCTTTCTTCACCATCCAACTCTCACATCCGTACATGACTACTGGAAAAACCATAGCCTTGACTAGACACATAAGTAAGACAACTCAAAATACAGATTGGCATCATGAAGGAAATAAACCAGGCTGCTTGACTTGTAGATAAAGTGTCGGGGCATTTATTACGTGGGCCTCACCTGAGGCATGAAAGGGAGCCGGCCTCATGAAGATCCCAGGAGAGTGCAGCTGGTGGGAGGCACAGCAAATGCAAAGGCCCTGGAGTGGGAATACTTGTGGCATTTGAAGGAAAGAAAGAAAAGCAGAGTGACTAGGGTGGGTGAGTGGGGGTGACTGAGGGATGTGGGGGGTAAAGGAAGAGGTAGGGAGTGAACGAGGGTGAGCAGGGGTGAGTGAGGGTGAGGAGGGGTGAGTGGGTGAGGGGGGATGGGTGGGGGGAAGGTGGGGGTGGGGTGGGGGGATGAGTGGAGTGATTGAGTGTGAGTGAAGGGTGAGGGGGGATGGTTGAGGTTAGTGAAGGGTGGGGGGATGGTTGAGGTGAGTGGAGGGTGGGGGGGATGGTTGAGGTGAGTGGAGGGTGAGGTGGGATGGTTGAGGTGAGTGGAGGGTGAGGAGGGATGGTTGAGGTGAGTGAAGGGTGGGGGGGG
>ML663566.1:34627984-34902546 GCA_007570785.1 Antilocapra americana
GATGGTTGAGGTGAGTGGAGGGTGGGGAGGATGGTTGAGGTGAGTGGATGGTGGGGGAGATGGTTGAGGTGAGTGGAGGGTGAGGAGGATGGTTGAGGCGAGTGAAAGGTGAGGTTGGATGGTTTAGGTTAGTGAAGGGTGAGGGGAGCCGGTGGGCCAGGTCCACTCACGTAAGCTGTAGAGAGGTGAGGAGACACGGGTTTCATCCTACCTGCTTCTTGGGTGTGGAGCCCGGATAGCACGAAGGCCATGAGTGCTGGGCCCTGTCTCGTGAGGGGTGTTTGGTTTTCTCCCCCAGCCTCAGGAGTGGAGCTCTGTGGGCGGGCCTCTGTCACATGCCCCACACATCACCCTGTTGGGAAGAAATCAGCTCCTGCTCCAAAGATGTGGGGAGGGGCTGCAGAGGCTGCTCACAGAGCCGCCCTGACAGGCGGGACCACACTTAGGATACAAGGCAGAGGGCTCTGTAACAAACAGCTTCCTTCTTCCTGGCTCCTTAGAGCTAGGAAACTAGCCTGGCATTTTACATCAATCAGACCATCCGGAGAAAGTCTCAGTTTCTCGGAGTGATTGAAAAAACAAATGTCTGTAACAAATGACAAACAGGTTAGAAAGTGGAAGAATTCATGGGCTGGAAGGAACTGGTTTACAATTCAGTTTCCAGCCCATTAGCCCTGAGCTTTGAGAGGTCAGATAAAGGGGTGTGATCGGTGAATTTCCTTCCTTTTTGTGATCGTAACCATAACAACAAGCATGTTTTGAACACACCCTGTGAGCCAGGCACACAGTATGTTATTAGGCAGTTTACCTGGAAATTTACAATCTTCATAACCACCCATTTTTCAGATGAAGGTTGGGAGGTTGAAGAATCTGCCCACTATCATGTCATCAGAAGATGTAAGATTCAAACACTGATTATGGACCCTAGGGTCTTAACCCCAGCCCCTGGGTGGCCGGGCACCTCCAGTGTCTGCTCCAGGCCTGCTGGGCGCTTGGTAGAGCTGCTCCCTGGGCCTGGCAGCTGCCCCGAGGCTGGGCCTGTTCAAGCAGGAGCCGCCACCCTTGGGAGCTGGCCGCCACTGCAAGGGCTGAAGGCCAAAATGAAAGGAGCCCAAAGACTGGCAGAGTTGGAATGATCACTGCTTATGTTCCCCTGAGGGCAAAAGGGGAGGACACTGTGGTTTTGATGACGCATTTACCCTGGCCCCTGGTTGACTCCACACCCTACTTAATCTAGAAGCTTCTTCCTAGGTGATAGTTGAGATCTAAGCCTTTATTGAATTTGTTACAACACTGCATCTGTTTTCTGTTTTGGTTTTCTGGCTGCAAGGCATGTCGGATCATAGCTCCCTGACCAGGAATCAAACCCAGGACTCTCATGTGCATCTGTGTGGTGGGTTGAACTGAGGTCCCCAAAGGATACATCCAAGTCCCAACTCCCAGAACCGTGAATGCAGACTCACCTGGAAAAAGTGTCTCTGCAGATGTATTTAGGATGTGAAATCGCTCTAGGTTTCAGTTGGGTCCTAAGTCGAAAGACAGGTATCCTTACAGGAGCAGAGGGAAGTATGGGACGCGGACACACAGAGGAGAAGGCACTAGAAGATGAAGCCGAGGCTGAAGAGATGAGCATGGGTGATGAGGAAGCTGGGAGAGGGAACAAGGGTCCTCTTCCTCTGGGGCCTCCAGGGGGTCTGTGGCCAGACTAGCACCACCTGGGAAGCCCCATCCCCCAGGCAAAGAGTTCCCAGATTCCAAGAAGAAATGGAATTGAGAAGGGGAAGCCATCTCTGCCCAGTGCACTGGCCCTCATAGGCAGAGCCCTGGGGCAGGATGTGGATGCCGGCGGTGGTCCAGCTTCAGAAAGGGCCCTCTTCCAGCACTGGGGGCCCCCTTCTCCCAGACGGACTCTGGGCAGCTCCCAGGGGTCCAGCCAGACCCTCCCACCCTGCTGGGGAGCGCAGGTCCGTCTGTCTTTGATGATTCCATCTCTTCTCCCCGCTTTAGCCTCCAGGGTCAGGTGCTCCCTGCCCCTCTCTGAACAGGGCCTGGTGGGGCCGCCCAGTGCATCTCATTCCTGGCTGCTTTCCTCCTTGAGTCTCCTCAGTATGAGTGAGTCCACCTTCTCTGGTCCATGTTTACCAACAACTCCCACAGACAGGTTATCCTATCCTTTCCTTTTGGATATTTCTAGTTTCCCTCAAAGTATGGTTTCCAAGCCCTTGAGGCAGGGCACCTCATGCTTGGGGCTCCATGGGGACATCCCCAGCCAGTGCTACGTGAGCCGGAGCCACGGCAACATGCCAAAGTGATGTCCGTCAGCCGGCGTTTGACATGGGCAAGTTCTTTGTGTGTGTGTGTGAGACTGAGTATGTGAGTGTTGTGAAAGTGTGAGTGTGTTACTATGAATATGTGTGTCTGTGAGAATGTGTGTGTGAAACTGAGTATATGAGTGTTGTGAAAGTCTGAGAGTATGTTGTTAGTGTCTGTGAAAGTGTGTTGTGAGACTGAGTATGTGAGTATGGTGAGTGTGTGTGAGTGATTGTGTGTGTGTGTGTTGAGGTAGGAGACAGTAGCTAGCCACCTAAGATTTTGATGTTCTCACACTGAATAAAGGGATATTTTGAAGTTCTTACTCTTTCCCATCAGCACTAAAACCCTGAGGTTCTGTGGAGCTTGTCCCAGAAGAATTTAAGACCAGAAATAACGAGTTCACAGTGCTTTCAACAGCTCTCGCTTACAGAGAACTCCAAACCCACAAGAAAGAAGAAAGAACGCTCCCTCATCAACCCGGTGTCTGCAGCGACCGACTTTGGCAGAACAGCTTGCTGTGAGGGACTCGCTCCTGTGGTTTGTTTTGAACAACATCTGTCCTTGAGCCACCTTCCGAGAGGTGAGGCTGCTGCCTGCCCACCTGCAGCGGGCCCTAGGCCGAGGCCGGTGTGAGCTTCACCGCCCACCCAGGAGGCAAGTTGTCAGGCAGCCCCCTTGCAGCTCAGAGCCCCCACCTTGCGGCCCTCCCATCCACTCACGAGCCCTCTTCTGGGCAGATTTCCTTGACTGCAATGTGTGTGTGTGCGTGCTCAGTCGTGTCTGACTCTGCAACCCCATGGACTGTAGCCCACCAGGTTCCTCTGACCATAGGATTCTCCAGGCAAGAATACTGGAGTGGGTTGCCATGCCCTCCTCCATGAGATCTTCCCAATCCAGGGATCCAAATAGTGTCTCCTGCACTGGCAGGTGGGTTCTTTTCTGCTTAGCCCTGGACTATGGTGCACGCTCACAAATGAGCTGGGATGGGAAGTCTGCTGCTGAGTGCATCAGGAAGACGGTAGGGAGAAGAAAGCAGAGGGGAGGTTCGAGGGAAAGGAGGAAGAAAGGAATTCTGGAGTAGGGGTGAGGCCAGGACACAGAGAAGGGTTTTGGGGTCCCCACAGGCAGTAAGGGAACACCATGTCCTCAAGAAACTGGGGAAAGGAGATAGGAGAGGGAAGGAGGTTTAGAATGTCTTCAAGGTTGAAGTTTGGCCAAAAGAACCCAGTCCTCCCTCCTCCTGCCAGAACCACATATGTCTCCTGCATTGTCAGGTGGATTCTTTACTGCTATTGCCACCCCAGAAGCCAGGTTTCCTGGTGGCTCAAAGGTTAAAGCATCTGCCTGCAATGTGGGAGACCCGGGTTCGGTCCCTGGGTCGGGAAGATCCCCTGGAGAAGGGAATGGCAACCCACTCCAGTATTTATGCCTGGAGAATCCCATGGAGAGAGGAGCCTGGTAGGCTACAGTCCTCGGGGTTGCAAACAGTCGAACACGACTGAGTGACTTCACTTTCTTTCTTTCCACCTGGGAAGTTCCCTCTCCAATCAAGATGGACAATAAAACCAAGGCCCTGCAGAGAAGAAAGAAATCATCCCAGAGACAGGCACATGGAGAAGCAGGAACAACGTGATGAGGGTTCCACGGCCTGGCTATCCAGCTCCGTTTCATTCACTCCTGGATCCCCTTGGAGCCCTGTCCTTCCAGACCCTCAGGATGTCAGAGGGACACTTACCCGAAGATGTTGTGACCTCACGTGCTGGCCCTCGTGGGAGAGCTTTGCGCTACTCTCCGTGCTGTTCCTTCTTCGCTTTGTCTGCCCTGTTTGTGGACGAGGTTTGGGAAGGGGCGGAGAGTGGGTGAGTAGGGACTGATCTCCCAGAAAAGGTCCACAGCTAGGCCGCCCTGGCTCCATCCAGTGGAAAGACCAGCCCAGGCACAGACCCCACCCAGTGGTTTGTGGGTGAAGTAGCTCATTTGTGTCTGACTCTTTGCGACCCCATGGACTGCAGCCCACCAGGCTCCTCCGTTCATGGGATTTTCCAGGCATGAATACTGGAGTGGGCTGCCATTTCCTTCTCCAAGGGATCTTCCCGACCCAGGGATCGAACCCAGGTCTCCTGCATTGTAGGCAGATGCTTTACCGTCTGAGCTATATCCAACTCTGGTTCCCAAGATGGATGATGGCAGAGGGCAGAGTGACAGCCTAGGAACATACATATCTGGACACAGTCTGAGAATCACATGGTCCCGTTATGATCTCGTGCTCCTGGCCTCCTTCATTCATTCATTCCATTTGGGACATACTGCCTATGCGCCTTCTCTGTGCCGGGCATTGTGTGGGAACCTGGGGGGTAGACTGCCCGGCAAACCTATCATGGACCCCACCTTGGACCCAGGCGGTTGGCTTCCTTTTCAAAGGCTGAGGAAATGCCCAGGCAGGGGACGCCTCTGTCTCCTCCCTGCCCCCAGCGCATGGACATCGGGGTTCAGGGCCTGCCTCTCAGCTCCTGTTTGAATGCACCATCTCTACCTCTGGTCTGCGGGGAGCCTGAGCTCCATCACCCCAGCACCAAACAGGCTTTTCTGGTCAGGGTCCCTGGCCTTGCTGTTAAGGCTTAGAGCGCCCTCTGTTGGTGACCTGCGTGCAGTGCCCTGGCCTTGAGCTGGAACTGGTGGTGTTTTCTCCCCCTGTGAACCCCGTGTGTGCGTTTCACCCATCCAGCCATAACTCCGTCCACCCAAACAGCCAGTGCTGAGCGCCAGGAAAATGTAAAGGGAAACTTTCAGCCTTCTCACAGGTTTCAAGTTCAACTCCCTTCCCGTGAGTGAGATCCCGGCACTAGTGGATGGATGGTGCATTTGAGGTCCTATAATCTCTTTTGGTTTTTCCAGTGGTCATGTATGGATGTGAGAGTTGGACTATAAAGACAGCTGAGCGCCGAAGAATCAATGCTTTTGAACTGTGCTGTTGGAGAAGACTCTTGAGAGTCCCTTGGACTGCAAGGAGATCCAACCAGTCCATCCTAAAGGCCATCAGTCCTGAATATTCATTGGAAGGACTGATGCTGAAGCTGAAACTCCAATCTTTTGGCCACCTGATGCGAGGAACTAACTCACTGGAAAAGACCCTGATGCTGGGAAAGACTGAAGGCAGGAGGAGACAGAGGATGAGATGGTTGGATGACATCACTGACTCAATGGACATGAGTTTGAATAAACTCTGGAAGTTGGTGATGGACAGGGAGGCCTGGCATGCTGCAGTCCATGGGGTTGCAAAGAGTCAGACATGACTGAGCGACAGAACTGAACTGAACTGAATCTCTTTCAAGGGCTTCCCTGGTGGCTCAGCTACAAAGAATCTGCCTGTGATGCCAGAGATATAGGTTCAATCCCTGAGTCAGAAAGACTCTCCATTTCCCCTGGAGAAGGAAATGGCACCCACTCCAGTATTCTTGCCTGGAGAATCCCAAGGACGGAGGAGCCTGGTAGTCCATAGTTCATGGAGTCGCAAAGAGTTGTACACGACTTAGCAACTAAACAGCAACAATAGTCTTTGTCAAAGGATGCGAGCTGAGGGACCCTCCAGTTAAGTGGACCCTTTGCAGTTGTCTTTTGCGTCCTAGAGTTTCTGACCTAAAGTGGGCAGATCTGTGTCCACTCTGACTCTGTGCTACATGTGGAATAATGGGCTTAACTCTCCTGGGAGATGAACTCCTATCCCCAAACCTACCTCCACCCCCTGCCCCCCAGGACTCCTCCTTTCCCCTCTCTAAGCAGGAGTCCAGGGACCATGGGCTTGAGGACCCACAGGCCCCAGTCCGAATCTCCTGCCACCTTCCCTCTGGTCAGTCACTGCTGCTGGGCTCTGCCTGCACCTGCCTGCCCCCACCTGCAAGATGCTGGTCCCCACCCCCAACTCCTCCATCTTCTGAAGGACAACCCGTACACCTTGACTCTCAGCAGTGACTGTGGGGAACCTGGCACCCCCTTTCTAGCTCCAACAAGACTCAGAAAAATGCAGGTGCTGTGGTGTGAGCCCCTCTAGGGCCAGCGAGGGTTACCACTTCCCCTCAAAGTGAAGACCCAGCCTCTCCTCCAAGAGACCAGCCCTTCAAGCAGGGACCAGGTCTTCAAGCACAGCTTCTCTCACTAGCAGAAACACAGAGGACAAGCTTTTTTCTGTCCTTCTTTTGTGGTATTTCTGTGGCTTAAATCTTTCTAAAAATATTTTATTGGAGTATAGTTGATTTGTGACATTGTGTTCATTTCTGGTGTACAGCAAAGAGAACCAGTTATACATATCCACATATCCACTCTTTTTTAGGTTCTTTTCCCATACAGGTTATTTAAAAATACTGAGTGGAGCTCCCTGTGCAGGTCCTCCCTACAGCAGGTCCTTGTCAATTATCTATTTTATATAGGTGCATAGAAGTTTGTGTTTGTTCATCCCAATCTCCCAATTTATCCCTCCCCCTCCTTGGTTTAACTCAATTTTAAGCTTTTAACACAGCATGTTTATTGAGATGGAATTCATATATTATACCAATCACCCAGTTTAAGTGGACAATTCAGTGATATTTTTAATGTATTCAGAGTCTTGCAACTATCACTGCGTTCAACTTTAGAACATTTTCCTCCCCCCAAAAAGAAGCTCCCCCACCCACTAGCTGTCACTCCCCATTCCGCCTCCCCCAGTATGTCCTCATCTACTTCCTGTCTCTGTGAGTCTATCTATTCTGGATAAGTCATATTGGAATCAGGTAATAGGGACCTTTTGTGTCTGACTGCCTGGCTTCTATCACAAAACAAACTTTTGTTCCTTATTTTATTTGCACTTTAATTTAGTCTAGTAATATAGATTATCAAGAAACATGAGACCCTAGTAGAAAGAGGGGTGCTTGACCGTTACCCGGTGACATCAGGCATGAACAGGGCCCTCCCGGCCCACCTGGCAAAGGTGTGGGCATCTTGCCTTCATCTGAACGCAGTCACACCCACTGCAAAGCCCCTTCCCCCAACCAAAAGTGCCAGGGCACCCTCAGCCCCCTGGGGTCTCACCTACACCTGAAGTTAATCTACTTTCAGAGTTGCTCACGCTCTGTTCAACAGCCATGCTCGTGATTGATGGAGAAATGAGGCTAATTTCCCCCAAAGAGATGAGAACTGGCAGTTGTATTTCTCATTTCAGAAGCATGAAATTTGACTGCATGGGGTACACACTGCAAAGCAAAGCAGACAGGGAAACAGAGCTGTGATGACAAACGTGAAAGGAACGCCGAGAACCTCGAGCAGTCAGAATGAGCTTCTCAGAGGCTTAATTGGGTGGGTCACGCGTCACGGCTCTGAAAAGGGCAGCATAATGATTTACTGTTGGGCTGTTAAAGGCACCTAGCTCAGTGGCATCTCTAGCTGTGCCTGTCCCTCCCTGGACAGTTTCTGGTACTCTGGGGAATGTTCTCAGGAAATGAAAAATTTACTATTTTTTTAATCATAAGTGTCTGCTGGGTGGAGATGGAATTATGCCTTTTGGACAACAGCTTCTCCCTGAAACGATTGACTCATGAGCACGAGATACGGTTGAGCAGTGGATGTTTTTAACCATCGATACCTTCCCCACCCCACCCCCTGCCTCCCCGCCCTTCCCAGTAAGGGGGCCAAATATGGAGATCTCTTATCGGCAAACATCAGCATCACTGCCTTCGTTTAGTGGCCCCCACACGAGAGACTCTCTACACACAATATCATACGGTAATCAAGAAGTCATCTTCTGCAAATCTCTGGCTCTGATCACATGTCTGCCCCAGCCTTGAGCCTAACTTCTGTAAGGAACCGAGTGATGTGTCTAGATTCGTCTGTGTTCTGAACTCACTCCCCAGGCCAGTTTGGGGCCACCTGTCACAGCGTGGCCGGGGATTGCCCCGGGTGAGAGCTGGTTTAGATTTCCTGCTTATTCAAATGCAGGCTCCATCCTGGGAGCCAGACATTTCGTCTAGACGCTTCCAAGCCAAGAAGGCCCCCTGGTGCCTGTCCAGTTCTGGGTCCCCCGAGGCACATGTGTGCCTCTGGTGTCCCAAGCAGCTTTTGTTTGTGTGTGTTTTATGTTAGAGCACATCCATCTGGCTCGCCTTCTGCCACCTTTTCTTCTGTTTACACCCACAGTCTCAATTTGTCTTCCAGCTCTTTCCAAACCAATTATGCTAGGGACAGATTTAGTCCATTTCCCAGGCCAGATGCTCAAATACATCCTTTTCTGCATTAAAAATAATCACAAGCAGGCTCCCAGCCAGCAGCAGGATTTACAGGCCCTTGGAATTCTAGGAGAAATCCGCAGAAACTTTTCTGATTCTGGCTGCGTTCCCCCAGATTCATTCATCCGGAAGGAAAAACGGCACTGATTTCATACGAGTGTGGAAAACATCTGAAGTTGTTCTCTTGCAGATAGAAGACCTGGCCCGGACCCAACAATACAGTTCTCTCCTGATGCGATGTTCCTCTCCGGTGAGGTTGCGCACCTCTCCCTAGCAGGGCGAGCCGCTCCGGAGCCATTCCCCTGCGTTTGTTCATCCATAGCCTCCAGCCTGGGATGCTGGGGTTCTCTGGTCAGCACCATGCTCTCCACCTTCTTGCTGATTTGGGTGATGTTTGTACAGATTCATCATATTCTCATCGTATGTTGGCTGTTTCAGCTGGGGCCATCCTTTCTTGCCTCATCGGAAAGCTCCGGGAAAGGGCTTGCTGATCAAAGGGGTGTGGCGTTCGGAGGAGAACAAGCTCCCATCATCATGCCCAGGGGAGGAAGCCAGGTTCTCGGCTGGAGCTCCGCAGAGAGTCACCGGGACAAGCATGCGATGAGTCGGGCTTCCTTGCTGATGGGAGCGGGGCCCCCCAGGCAGGGACCTCTCTGCTGCTCAGGCTCACATGGGGGCCACTCTTGGCTTCCCAGGGAGAAAAGCCAGTCTCAGAATCCAGTGTGGGAGAGACTGCCACCGACTCCCAGGGATCCCGATGAGGGGTCGCAGGTGAGCTCTAGGAAGCTGCAGGTGATCTGGACTCAGGACTCACCAGCGATGGAGTCTGGCCCCCCTGAGCCACGGCCTCTCTGAATCTTCCAGGCTGCTGAGCTCCGAACTCAGATGCAGTCATGCCCCAAAGGCTGTGCCCAGAACGAAGGTCCAGTGAGAGCCTGAGGGGCTAGAGCAGAGAGGGGACATGTTGCACCTGGGGGCCAGGTGGAGCACCCTGTGCTCCCACGGGTGCCGCCAAGAGCCCCTTGTCAAATGTAAAGGCAGAAAAATGCCATCCCAAGTCACCCCCTGCCCCTCCCCACCCAGGAGCCATGGGGCCAAATGTCAGAGAGAAACGGAGGGGTCAAACGCCACCCTCACTGTCCCAGCAGCACTGCCCCACTAGCCCGGAGGGTCAAGGCTTCTCCTTGACCTCATCTAACGACAGTCCCCTGACTACGTTCTTTGCTGTATGTATGACCCGCTTGAAATGAAGTGAAAGTCAGCTGTGCCCAACTCTTTGCGACCCCATGGTCTATACAGTCCATGGAATTCTCCAGGCCAGAATACTGGAGTGGGTAACCTTCCCTTCCCCAGGCGATCTTCCCAACCCAGGGATTGCACCCTGGTCTCCCGCATTGCAGGTGGATTCTTTACCAGCTGAGCCACCAGGGAAGTGCATGACCCGCTTGGTGTCATGTAATGAATGTTTACTCTGGGCCACAAGGTGGGGGTCCTTCCTGTGGGAGGGACGGCCTGCGCAGACCCTGAAGAGGATGCTGCTCCCCGTTCACTTGCTCCTCAGAGTGGGGTCCAGGGCTGGCAGCGTCAGCATCACCTGGGGACGCGTGTTAGAAACGCAGAATCCAGGACCCCCAGCCCTCCTGAGTCAGAATCTGCCTTTTAACCAGACCCTCAGGTGATTTGAGCCTTCCCAGGTGACACGACCGAGGGAATGAACACACACACACACACACACACACACACACACAAGGCAGGTCCTGCTGTGTGTACAATTTGGGATTTTCCCACAAGTAGTTTGGCACAGTGTCCTCAGTCAGCCAGACTTGTTCTCCTGCTTTTAACGGGGGACAGTCGCCTTCTTATGCCCACCCTCTCCTAAAAGTGTGCCATCACAGGCCACTCCCAGGCTACTCAGTTCTGTGGGGTGGCCCAAGGCAGCCAACGACCCCTGCTCAAGAGAATTTCATTCTCACCATATGTATAAGGGCTGACATAGCAATTTTGCAAGCATGATTTAAGTAGTGGGAAAGGTTTGTTCATTGGACAAGCAAAATGCTTAAAAAAGAAAAGTAAACATATTTTCCTTATACATGCACTATGAAATGTTCAAGGGAGTTTAATTAGCCAGAAGTTCTAACCTGCCTGTGTTCTCAGTCATGGCTGACTCTTTGCAACCCCATGGACAGTAACCCTTGAGGCTCCTCTGTCCAAGGGATTCTCCAGGCAAGAACACTGGAGTGAGTTGCCATTTCCTTCTCCAGGGGATCTTCCCAACCCAGGGATTGAACCTGTGACTCCTGCATCTCCTGAATTGGCAGGTGGATTCTCACCACTGAGCCACTTGGGGAACTTGAAAAGTTCTAAAGTCCTTTTGTAAAAAATTACTAGAATTTAAATAAATTTTTAAGTAAAAGAATAAGCTTTGTTAAGTTCGACTCATAAGCTTGAGAAAAGCTGGGTTTTACAATGCGTTACTTTTTTGAACACTGTACTAATTTTTTTAAACACCAAAGTCGCCTTTTGGTCCCCAAACACCAATTTTGGGGACTCAAATTCTCCTTTCAGGACCACAAAAAATGTGCAGCAGCAAAGGTACAGAGGAGAAACCAGGTGACATGCTTCCCTGGGGAAACATGGTTTTTCTTACCTGTTCTTCTGAGCCTCATTCTTTTCTCACTGGATCTGGTTTTGCCCTTTGAAGGAGAGAAGAAAAATGTGAGTTCTCTGTGTTGCCGGAGATGGACGATTTCACACGCTGAGCTCTATTTTTCTGCTGGAGAGCAATTCCTTCTGCCCCATCTCCTCCTAATAATTGATCTTCCATCTTGATTCCATCTCCCTGAGATATCTCATCTCCTTCTGGATCCCGTACTTCTGTGACTTCTCTTCCAAACACCAGACCCCTGATTTATACACCAGCGGTCCCCAGGATGGGCTACTGTCATCTCAAATTCAATACCTCTGTACTACCTCCTGAGCCTCCCTCCCCTTTTCCTTGTCCCCAAGCTCAGAACCTCAGGCATCTTAATGTCTCTGCCACGGTCCCACTTCTTTTTAATAAGTTCATTTTTTCTTAGAAATTTCCGTACCACTTCCATTACCACGTGTGCATGCTAAGTCACTTAAGCCATGTCCGACTCTTTGTGACCCCCTGGACTGGGGCTCGCCAGGCTCTTCTGTCCATGGGGTTTCTCCAGGCAAGAATACTGGAGTAGGTTGCCATGCCCTCCTTCAGGGGATCTTCCCAACCCAAGGATCGAACCTACATCTCCTGCAGTTCCTGCATTGCAGGCAGATTCTTTACGGCTGAGCCAGTGGGGAAGCCTACCTCCATTGCCACCATCAGAGGCCAAATCCTTATTTCCAAACCACAAGAGCTTTTTTTGGAGGGAGGGCTTTTTTTTTTTTTTTTTCATTGGTATATAATTCACACACCATGAAATTTACTCCTTAAAGTGCCCAATTCAGTGTGTGGTTTCTACTGTATCCTCAGATAGGTACAACTATAACCACCATCTAATCCCAGAACATTTTCATCAACCCCCAAAGAAGTCCTGCAAATGACTTCTTAATGAGCCTTACAGCTGGTGATCTTTGCACTTAATTAAATATACCTGAAGGTGGATTTCAGGTTAAGCTATGTCCAGTTCAAATGCTGAGAGTGCCATGTTGTCCTTACCTGAGGCGACTATGGTGCAGTGGTCCTGGACTCCAAACTCAGCATTATGACATTCACTGCTTTTGTGGCCTTACTGTTTCCTGTGCTCAGTCTTATCATCCATAAAGTAGGACGACGATGGTGTTTGTTGTTCAGTTGCTCAGTCGTGTCCAACTCTCTGTGACCCCATGGACAGCAGCACCCCAGGCTTCCCTGTCCTTCACTGTCTCCTGGAGTTTGCTCAGACTCATGTCCATTGAGTCCGTGATGCCATCTAACCATCTCATCCTGTTGCCTCCTTCTCCTTTTCCTTTATAACAGTGCTATAGTACGAGAATCAGTCATACAAACTGGTACAACGGGAGCAATCCATAAGCTACAAGTTGTTATTCTGTAGATTTCTGTCCGACTGTTTAACCTTAATGCATCTTCTTAGAATCTTAATCTTGAGATGATGGCAGATTCACTGACGTTGCAAGAAATCATACAGAGAGATTCCTCAGCTTTCTCCAGTGAGCTCATCCTGAAAAACCACTGTCTAAATCACAGCCAGAAAATCGACCTGGATGCAGACAAGATACCGACGGTTCCTGCCACCAGAAGGACCCCAGCCTCACCTTGTGACAGTCCCTACTCACCCTTCAACCTCCCCCGGGAAATCCCTGATCTGCTTTGTCATTTCAACCTCGTTAAGTCAGACTAGGTGGGCTAGCTGCTGTTTCCTCGGCCCGATTCCCTTGAGGTCCATCCATCAGTCCGAGTTGCCGTGTGTCTACGCTGATGGTGGATTCACTTTCATCGCCAAGTAGTATTCCTTTGGTGTGGATGGACCACATTGTTTAAACATCCTCCACCCACAGAAGAAGGACTTCTGAGTGGTTTCCAGATTTTTGCCTTGACAATAACAAGTATTTATTCAAACTTCACAGCTTAGAAAGCAGTCTTTCATAGACCTTGCATGTTCAGTACGGTTGCTCTGGGAGGTACATTGACTGCTGGCCTCACTTTAGAGTGAGAAAATGGACTTGGCCAGCGGCCCATATAGGGTGTGCATGACAGAGCTGGCCTCGGATCACCTAGATAAATACTCTGTGCTTTTTTTCCCCCACCATACCATTCTGCCTCCTTTACAAACTCATTCATTCAACAAACAATCCCAGAGTGCCTGGGCTCTGGGGACCCAGAAATGATAAGAGGCTGGGCTTCCCTGGTGGCTCAGTGGTGAAGATTCCACCTGCCAACACAGGAGACACAGGTTCAGTCCCTGGGTCAGGATGATCCCCTGGAGGAGGGCATGGCAACCCACTCCAGTATTCTTGCCTGGAGAATCTCATGGACAGAGGAGCCTGGTGGGCTATGGTCCATGGGGCTGCAAAGAGTTGGACATGACTGAGAGACTAAACAAAGACAAGGTAATGGCACCCTTACCAAGTTTGTTATCCAGGGCTCTGAACCCTGTTCCTATCCAGCCAGCACTAAAGAGGAAGGAAGCATCCTGGGTTTCTCAGGGGGCAGGATCGCATTCTGTTGTAGGTCACAGCCCTGCCTTGGGGCTTATTCTCCACGAGTCTCTGCATCTTTCCTTCTCTGCAGCAGAGGGTCCTTCCGGGTTTCCTGTGGAGCGGCTTCTGCAGTACACTTCCTGCCCACATCAGCTTGGAGGTCCAAAGCCTTCTTTCATTTTTGAACCATCTCTGCCCCTTGAAGTTCACACTGGTGATGCACTCATCAACCCAAGCCTTATAAACATGGTGTGGGTTTCCCCAGATTGACCAGGAATTTATAAGTCATACTCACAGATTATTTTGAGACAGAGTCCTATTTGGCTTGGGATTTGATGGAGGACACTGTGGGACCCTACCCGTGAGAGTCTTAGAAGCCTTCTGACCAGCTGAGAGGTCTCAGAGTTGTGCTCTAAATATTCCTGGAGTCATGAAAGAGGGGATCTTCCCCCTCATGGCCATCTTACTTTGAGAATAATTTGCCTTTCTGGAAAGACTGGGAGTGTGAAGCAATTTAATTCTGAGCCCAGAAAATCCTGGCTTTTGAAAATTATATTTGAAAACCGAAAATTTCTACTTTTAGTTCCTTTCTGTCTGTCCCTTACCTGCTGAAAGACATTAGCTTGCACTTTCCACATTCTGCCTGACACTTCCTTAGCCAAACCCACTGTCCGTTGGTCATCGATAGCTTTACTTTATTTTCCACCTTTCATTTCCACGTCTGTCACAGTTTAGCAGGTGACAGCTTTGCTAAACTTTCTGCTGCTACATCACACACATTTTTTTCCCCTCCAGCTTCCAATAGCAATTTCCTCATGGCTCTTCCAGGGCTAATAACAATCTTCCTGAAATTTTTTAAGCCATGGTATAGGCTTAAAGCCAAGGCCTTATGATTTACATTTTTAAATGTCAACACCCCATTGCTGGTACCAGTTTCTATTCTGGCTATCTATCGCTGTGTGCCTCACTGCCTGAACACGTGGTGTGTTAAAACAACCACGTTTTGTATCTCTCATTGTTCCCTGGGTGGGCTGGTCACAGGTGAGTGACACTCACTGGGTCTTTCATGTGACGGCAGGCAGATGTTCCTGGGGTGTATGCAACCAGAGAAAAAGGTCAGGGTGTGACCCCAGAAGATATGTGTGCGTGATTAAAGAACCTGAACTTCAAAACACAGTCAATGGGGATTCCTGGAAGAATTTTGAGCAAAAAAAAAATGAGGTTATTAGCTCTTCCATAAGAAAATAAAGAGAAGCCTGTGGGGATGGGCATGGGAGCGCCCGAGAGGTGCAGGTTGTTAGAAGGCTTGGGGGTGGGCAGAGGCCGTGGGTGGGGGTGAGAGCTGAAGAACAAGGACACAGCCACTTTGATATTCAAAGGCACCTCACAATCGAATATCTAAGACTGAACCCATCATCTCTCCCGAATGAACCCCACTTCCGGTGTTTACTTTCTCAGTGAAGGGCAACCACAGTTTATCTAGTTGTGCAAGCCAGAACCCTAGGGGCCATCTGCAGCTCCCAAGATCAAGAGCGTCATGTTCTCAGATTCCTCCTTGCCCTCACTTTCCTAGGGCAGAGTCCGATTCCCTGTCCCACCATCTTTGCCCTTTGCCACTTGGTATCCCTGGGCTGATGGTGTATGAGCATCTTTTCAGGCCTCATCTCACCAGTCCTGAAATGTGCTTTTGTGTTTCGGCTTGACCTCTTGTTCTTCTGCTGTCCACCATGGAAGAGCTTACTCCAGGTAACTGCAGCCTCTAGAATGAGAAATACACGCATCGGGACTTCCCTGGTGGTCCAGTGGCACTCTCAGTGAAGGGGCCTGGGTTCATTCCCTGGTCAGAGAGCTAGGTCTCACATGCTGCAACTAAAGATCCTGCATGTGAAGCTGGGACCCAATCAGTTCAGTGCAGTCGCTCAGTCGTGTCTGACACTTTGCGATCCCACGGACTGCAGCATGTCAGGCTTCCCTGTCCATCACCAACTCTCAGAGCTTGCTCAGACTCATGTCCATTGAGTTGGTGATCCCATCCAACCATCTCATCCTCTGCCATCCCCTTCTCCTCCCACCTTCTATCTTTCAATACATCCAACTAAATAAATTTTAAAATTCTATTTAAACAAAAAGAAATACAAGGATCCCAATCAACCTGAGACCTATAACAAGAAAAGGAAATGATTGCTGTAACTTTGGAGAATTTCGGTTATCCAATATTACAGTGGAAACCACTGATAACTGTTTGTTATTCCACTTCGGTGCAAACCTAATCAGTATAATTATCTTGTTTTTCCGTGTCTACTCCTCCATTTAGTGCTGTCAGTTTATCTCAGTAACATCTGGAGCCTAATCACATCTCTCCATCTGCAAGACTGCCACTATCTTAGCCCAAGCTCTAGCCCCTTTTTCGCCTGGACCTCGGCAAAGCCTTCGGTCTGGTCACACTCCTCTGGCATAGAGCTGTCCACCCTGTAGCTAATACAACCTTTGAAAAGGACCAACCTCATTCTCAAGAATCTCTCCAATCTCTTGGCCCAGCTGACGCTTTCATTCTCACTCTCCACTGCCAACGGGGGCTTCCTGATCCACAGCGCCCCTGTCCTCATTGGGGCACACCCAGGTTACCATTTCACTATGACCTCTTGGGGGCAGAACTGGCACATGTCAGGAGCCTTTGAACCAAGGGGGGCAGTCTGCATGGGCTGAACAAAGGGTGAAGTCCCTCTTGCTGGGCTCAGGATGCGGGGACAGCATGCTGAAAGATGTCCCCTTAGCCCAGGCAGCCCCCAGCCGTGCACTCTCTCAGGGTATAGACAGGCTGCCACGTGGGCCAGGGTCCCATCTGGCTCTTCTGGGGGAAGAGCCCTCTTCTTTGTACGGTTCCCTCAGGCCAGCAAGTCGCTCTGGCCTCGTGCTCAGGCTCCCCCCCGCCCCCCGCTTCCCCGACCCTGGCCCCCCATACAGTCTGGGTTAAGATCTGCTCACTGCAGATGAACTTCAGCCCCTGATCTCCTGGGACATTGCCTTTTGATTCCCTGGATGCTCTGCGCTTACAAATCAGAGCTCCGGCTCTCACAGCTTTTATCTCTGGACCAGAAGCCTGTGGTCAAACCTTGACCCTGTCTTATGTCTTTGCCATTCAAGAAAGTGTAGCCTGCATCCTCCCCTAGGAAGAGCCCGGCTGGTTTAGGAGCTCAAAACAGAAAGGCACAATAAGACATGAACAGGTCTGAAACATATCCTAGTGCCTGATAACGTCACTGTCCGTCTCCACTTAAGACTACTCAATGGCTTCCTGCTGATCTTAAGATAAGAATGAAATCTCAATCATGGCCCCAGAGAGCCTGAATGGTCTGGCTTCGGGCTTCCCCTCCAACTAATCATCCCCTCCAGCCTCTCCAGCCTGCTTTCCTTGCCTCAAAGGAGCCACACTCCCTCAACTATTCAGTTTTCCTTCCTCTGGAAAGCCCCTCTAGCCCTCCTTCCCCCACCCCTACCACCTTCCCTCCAACCCCCTACTCCTCCAAATCCTCCCCTCCCCTGCCCACCAGGCAAGACTCTGTGATAAACCCCCATAGCCTCTCTCCTTTTGAGGAATTCCTTTCACTTGCTGGGTTATTTGGCCACCATCTCTCTCTCCCTGAGTCTGTAAGCTGTGAGAGAACTAGTATGCAGTTGTCTTTTTCATCATGAGTTTTTCTTTAGTGAGTGAAGGATAGATGGATAAAAGGATGGATGCAAGGGTGGCAGTTAGTGGTTAAAGGCAATCTCAGTATCTCTGGGTCCTAATCCAATTTGGTTCACCAGAGAACAGACCCATCCTGATGAATGAGTGGAACATTAGCCTATTGGAGTTTGAAATAGAAAACTTAAGTCCTCCTAAATCACTTGGTCCCACCCACTGGACATTTTACCACTTAGGGTTTTTCTTTTGTGCTGGTCCTCAAGATAGATCTTTTACTAAAATTTCAATAATTCTAGGAGAGTTCAGTCCTTGAGGGCTATATTTCAGGCAGCAGAATTCATAGCTGAGCCCTGGAGATGAGAGGAGAAGGAGGATGGGGAAGCCAGAGAAATGAGAGGTGGGAAAAGGGGACAGATGACCAGGGAGACTCTAAGAGGGAGTAGAGCCAGCGAAGGCATTGTCAGCTTCTCAGATTTGCCAAGATCCCATCCTCTTACTTTAAAGCTTCACGACCCTGAGAAAAGTCATTTTGCTGGTTTGAATTTTGCCCCAAGGGACAAGGGTACAATAACAAACAAGGGAAGCTCCTTTCAAGGTAACTGGAAGCACATTTATCTATTTTTCACTATTAGAGAAATGTTGTTGTTCAGTCATGTGCCTGGCCCTGGGCAGGGCACTAGAAATAGAGAATGAATGGAACAGACAATGTTTTTACCACATAGGATAGTGGGGACTTCCCACAAGGTCTTTAGAGAAAAAGACATGCGTCATTTGGGGTCCACCCAGACTCCCCTGGCTTGAAACTGCCTGGAAGTAGTGGGGCAGGGGTGGGGATCAGGGGACAGTTGGGGACCATATTGTTGGGAGTCACAGGAAGCATTGAAAAGGAAAGGAAAGAATATTCTCCTTTCCCTTCTTCTTAAATTTTTGGTGCCAGGACGTGGGAAGATGAGGGGAGAGGGGGATATTGGAAGTTCCTACCGGGAAGTTTGGTTGGAAGCCGGACTTCAGGAAGTGTCATCATTGTGGCTGGAATCACTCTGATGGCCTGAAGCCAGCCTGTAGCTTTGAAGCTTTGCTGCAAATAGAGAAAACATGTCTAATCTGCAGAGGAGAGTTTAACTGACTGGAGGTGGGACAGTCAGTTAAATTTGCTGCATCTTATTTCGTTTCTCTTATTTCCCTTTGTTCCCGATTTTCAATTTCTACCCTTCTCCAGTTACGTAGGAGCTGGAATCTTCATCTTCTAGCATCCTACCCTTAATGAAATCCCTTCTATTCCTTTTCTTACTTATATAACACATTCTTCCACCGCCCCGTCCACCAGACCATTACAGACGGCACGTACAAAATACAGCGATTCTGCAATTTCAATAAAAGCCATGTAATCGCTTCCTAAAGCACCGCTGTGCTTTGAAAAATCAATATTCCTCCATTGGCAATTTCCCATAATGTGGTTAGTTTAACAAAATAAAATTTGAAAAAAAATGTGAGAACAACTGCATTCTTCCCAGTTCTCTTTAATTTCCTACCCTCCAGTGTTTCTTAGACTCTTTCATGTCCTACCTCACTGGTGGTG
Organism: Antilocapra americana; assembly: GCA_007570785.1. Classification (NCBI taxonomy): domain Eukaryota; kingdom Metazoa; phylum Chordata; class Mammalia; order Artiodactyla; family Antilocapridae; genus Antilocapra; species Antilocapra americana. The sequence continues at coordinate 34,646,973 of ML663566.1, forward strand.
AAGGAGAGCTGCCTTTGGACCATTTCAGAAGAAAAAGTATATTAGTCAGTGTTGCTTGGTTGTAAGTGATAGAAACTCACCAGGAGTTTAGCCCAAATGGGAAAGGTGCGGCAGGAGGAGGTGGGCTTGTTAGCAGAGGGAGGGGAGAGGGGCCTGGGTAACAAAGCAAGCAGACGAGCAGACATCTCCCCACTGAGACCCGAAGCAAGTGGTCCCTTGGCACCCCCACCCTCAGCTGGGCATTGATGAGGGTGGTGGGGATGAAGCTGGAGGAAGACACTCTCCTTTTTGGAGAAGGTTTCTGGGCTCAGGGGTTGAGGGTGGTTAATTGGGGAAAATCATCATCTTTTTGCCCCAGGGTCCTTCTGGGTCCCGTTCTGGACTCCCCCACTTGGCAAACAGGAAGAGATTTCAGCAGAGCTGTCTGCAAGAACTGCATCCACCTTCCTACCAGCAGAGCTCCCAGCCACGGGTCTCTACCCTGGAACTGTGTGTGGCTTGATCACCCACAACCTCCATCTGCCAACACCAGGGCACTCTACTGGACATACCTGGCCTTTCTTGTTCTTCTTTTTAATTTGGCTGCCTCAGGTCTTAATTGCGGATGTGGGATCTAGTTTCCTGACCATGGGTCTAACCCAGGCCCCTTGCATTGGAAACTCTGAGTCTTAGCCACTGGACCACTAGGGAAGTCCCGCCTGTCTTCCTTCTTGAGACACTATTCCCTGGGCATCTCCGCCCGTCCCTGCTTTCTCCCCTGCACTGGCCTCTCTTTCATGCTCTTCTGCTGGCTCCGCCTTCCCTGTTGGTCCCCCAGTTAGATCTGGCTCAAGGCTGGGTCCTGGGCCCTCTTCTAGTCTCCGTGTCCTCTCGTGAAGCAATTCCATTGACAAACATTTCCACTTAGGTGTGCCCTGGGTGTGTCAAACTCAACATGCAGAACAGAGCTCTAGAAGCACCTCCTTCAGCTGAGTCTGATCTTCTCCTGCTACTCCCCACCCCCCCCCCTTCACTATCACCTCTGGTTACTGGGATCCATCCATGACTCCTTGCATTTCCACTCTCCACTACGGAACTGGATCTGTTGTTTAGTTGCTAAGTCGTGTCCGACTCTTTTGTGACCCCATGGACTGTAGCCTGCCAGGCTCCTCTGTCCTTGGGATTCTCCAGGCAAGAACACTGGAGTGCGTTGCAATTTTCTCCTCCAGGGGATCTTCCTGACCCAGGGATTGAACCCAAGTCTCCTACATTGACAAGTGGATTCTTTACCTCCTGAAAAGGGAAGGCCCTTAGCTTGTAATTACCTCCTCGCAATTCCTTTAAGGAAAAAAAACAAAATGTGGGAGAGCTTTTTTAGTAGCTGCAAATTTTTCAATAAAAATAAGCTCACCCTTAAACCATGGTCCCATTGAACCACTTTTTTTTTTGAGATTAAGCTCTGATAAGAAGGTCAAATAAACTTGCTTTATTTTTCATTACTTACCATGAAATATTCTTCATTCTATGTAGCATTTGTTTACTTTTCAAACCCTTCGCTTTTAATCAGGTTGTATAAAAGTTTTATGTTTGCATGATAAAATATAACTATAATAAAAGTTTTCTTTAGTATTTGTATTAAGTTTATAATTTCTCTGATGAGCAAATATTTGTTTTCCCCCTTTTTTTTTAACTTGGTAAATTTCACACTCATAAAAGAGAACGCCAGAACTTCATGATAAATCTAAAGAGATGCTGACTTGACCACATTGTTATTCTGAACCATCACAGGACACATGCATTGTGTCTCAGTCATGACAATAACCCCATGAATAGTACTGGTACTATTAATATTTTTCAGCTGAGGACACTAGGGCTTAAGGAAGTTACAGAAATCCCCTAAGATCCCACAGCTAGAGAGTGTAAAGTAGGAACCAAGAGCTGAGCCTATGCAGGTCTGACACCAAAGTCCATTCCACTCGGCCTCCCAACCCCATGGCAGAAACCACCAGAAAATGTGCTTTGGCAATAACTCAGCTCCTGGCTTTCTAAGGGAAAGAGGTGAAGGGATTAAGTGGTGTTGTGATGTACTAGACCTGGGATGGAATTTCAGAACCAAGCCCAGGGCTGCAGAGAGCAAAAACTGGTCCTGGCAAGTGAGCTGGGTACCCTGTGGTGACACCCCCACTTTCTGCATATGCTCCTAGCCGGACACACCCTGGAGAAGGGTTTTTATTGCCTTTCTGGTTCTTGCCTCCAAGAAAGGTTAACTCATTAGGAGAGAGGAGACCGGCATCTATGAAAACACCTACAGAGGCTTTTCTCAAGTTTCAATTCCTGTAAATACCAAAAATCCTGTAAGAGCTTAATTGCTGATGTTTCATGTATTAAGTTGGATGATAAATACTCTTGCTATTGCTGTTAATGCTACGACTAATATTACCCCACTAGTTAAGGTTTTCTGATAGATCTAACTCCATTGTCTTCTATTGCAGTTTCTCGGTGGACCTGTCATCTCCCGGGGCGTGATGGAGCTTTGGAGAGAGGTATGTGAGTGTTGATGACAATTTACAAGAAAGTTTTACTGCTTTTTATGGCTTCCCAAGTGGTTCAGTGGTAAAGAATCCGTCTGCAAATGTAGGAGAGGTAAGTGTGATTCCTGGGTTGGGTAGATCCCCTGGAGGAGGAAATGCAACCTCCTCCAGTATTCTTGCCTGGAGAATCCCATGGACAGAGGAGCCTGGCTGGCTACAGTCCATGGGGTCTCAAATAGTTGGGCACAATTGAGCACACGCACACAGACAGATGGACAGACAGACACACACACACACACTTGCTTTTTATGTTCAGAATTATAAAGTTCGCATTTTTAATTGGTACTGTAATATTTGAACAAATTACCTTTAAATTGTCACTGTTATTTAGTTAAAGTTGGATATTCTAACTATAAACCAATAGGTACTTAACATTAACTTACATCAGGACTTTCTGTACACTGTATATCTCAAACTGATTTTTAAATAAAATTCACATATTTCTTTTCAAAGGACAGAGCACACGCACCTGGACGTGACCCAATCGCTGCCGGGTAGCCCCAGAGCTATTTTTTAACCAGCACACATCTGTTCAGATTATTGTATTTGCTTTTGTTTTGGATTTCAAATACAAGCTATTTGCTGCTAAATTGAATGGGTAAAATGTACGAATAATAATTGACAAAGCATTTATGGCTATAGTCGAAGTAAAAATCCTTTGGAAATGAAATAAAACAATTGGATGCACCAAAACTATTGTGAAACACAGTTAAATCTCTCAAAGGTATTAGGGGGGCTGTCACATCTGGTATGTTGCTCTGTGTCCAAAATAAATGTCATCAGCTTTTCTTTGCCTGAGGGTTGATTTTAACTCAAAACATTTTGGATCCATACAAGTTGCAATAAAATGCAAATGGTCATCGAGCCTCGTACAGTCCCAGGGCTGCAGCTAAAGGCTAAAGCAGAGTCCATCCCACCAGGCCTTATGGGCAACATTCAATTGACGTTTTAAGGAATTTAATGCTAAGAACGGAGAAGGCAATGGCACCCCACTCCAGTACTCTTGCCTGGAAAATCCCATGGATGGAGGAGCCTGGTGGGCTGCAGTCCATGGGGTCGAGAAGAGTAGGACACGACTGAGCAACTTCACTTTCACTTCTCACTTTCATGCATTGGAGAAAGACAAGGCAACCCACTCCAGTGTTCTTACCTGGAGAATCCCAGGGACGGCGGAGCCTGGTGGGCAGCAGTCCATGGGGTCACACAGAGTTGGACACGACTGAGGGACTGAGCACAGCACAACAGTGTGAGTTAGTTTGCTAGGACCATCACAACAGAATACCAGAGACTGGGGGACTTAAACAACAGAGATGTATTTTGTTTTCCCACAGTTCTGGAGGCAGGAAGTCCGAGTTGAGGTGTTGGTAGGATTGGTTCCCTGAGGCTCCCCTTCCCTGGCTTGCAAACCACACCTTCTCTCTTTGTCTTCAAACGGCTTTTTTCTCTGTGTGGGGTTGAATCCTAGCTTCTCTCCCCATGTGCCCCCGATTCCCTCTTTTTATAAGGACACCTGCCACCTTGGCTTCCGGTCCCACCCTAACCTAAAGACTTCATTCTAGTTTTAATCACCTGTTTGTTGGTTGACCTTCTCTGTGTACAGTCACACTCTGGGGTATTGGGGATTAGGGCTTCAGCGTAGGAATCTGGGGACAGACACAAGTCAGCCACAATTCAGTATTTTTATTTTATTATTTTACTTTACCTTATGTTATGGGAATTACTAAACACAGCACAATTTTAATAAACCACATTTGGAGAACATGTTTTTGTGAACATTTGAACACTGATAATAGACTTAATTGGGTGAATTTTCTAAACTATTTAAACTAAAATTATGGTCTGACCATGAATCATTCAAAACTTGAAGTATTTTTATTTTAAATTCTAGGCCAGATGGCTTATGTGCCACAGTGTGTTCATTTTAACAACCATATGATTTTACACCATAGAAAGGCTAAGGATACACTAAAGATGACTTTGAAAGTGGATTTGGGGGCGTCCCTGGTGGCTCAGTGGTAAAAAAAAAAAAAAAAAATTAGCCTGCCGATACAGGAGACACGGGTTTGATCCCTGATCTGGGAAGATCCCACATGCTGAGGAGCCCCTAAGCCCTTGTGCCACAACTCCTGAAGCCCGTGTGTGCCGAGAGCCCGTGCCCCACAACCAGAGAAGCCACCGCAGTGAGAAGCCCATGCACCACAGCCAGGGAGGAGCCGCCACTGACCACAGCTAGAGAAAGCCCACGTGCGGCAACGAAGACCAGCACGGCCAGACACAAGTAGAGTTATTAAAAAAATAGAGTGCATTCTGTTGAAATCTCCTTCATCAGACTGGGACACATTTTAAAGGTTGTGCCCCGTACGCAAAGGTCATTTCTCTCAGGCGCCCTCCTTCACGCTCCCCCGGAAGGTGACTGATCCTTCCACGGTCCTGCTGGTGGGCTGCAGCCCACCTGCAGAAGGCTCTGCTAGACACGCTCCAGTGTGGATCGTGGCAAAGGCTGCGTATTCACACATCTTTCCATCTCCCAGCATCTAGCAAAGCTGTATCCCCAACAGGTGTCCCCACAAATTCATGCATGGAAGCTCTAACTGCCGGTACCTCAGCGTGTGACCTGACCTGAAACAGGTCATCATGGCTGTAACTGGTCCAGGTGAGGTCCCACTGGAACGGGGGCGTGGGGGTGGGCGGGGCAAGTCCTTGATCCGCGATGACGGGTGTCCTACACAGATGTGCAAACACCTTGTGAAGACGGACAGACACTGAGACTCTGTTAGAAGCCACAGAACATCAGAGGTAGCCTGTAGCCTTGGGGAGGCGAGGACAGAAGTGTGGAACAGCTGACAGCTTGGTCTCGGACTTCTGGCCTCCACGAGACCATCTCGGTGTTTGGGGCACCCAGCTTGTAGTACTTTGTTAGGGCACTTCTAGGAAGCTGATACTGTGAGGCTCAATGAGGGAAAAGGAGCCTGAACAGAAGTGCAGCCAGGGCCTTCCCCTGGTGGCCCAACGGTGAAGACTCTGTGCTCCTCACAGCACAGGGAGAGAGATGCAGATGTAGAGAATGGACTTGTGGACACAGGGGGAGGAGGAGGGGGGACAAACTGAAAGAGCAGCATTGACATTGGGCTTCCCAGGTGGCTCAGTGCTGAGGAATCTGCCTGCAATGCTGGAGGAGCAGGGGATTTGGGTTTAATCCTGGGGTTGGGAAGATCCCCTCGGGAAAAAAGAGAATGGTCGCCCAGGCCAGTATTTTTACTTGGAGAATCCCGTGGACAGTTGCATACAGTAGGCTACGGTCCATGGGGTCACAGAGTCGGACATGGCTAAGGTGACTGAGCACAGCAAAGCGCTGGCATACACACACTACCATGGAGAGAATAGATAGCCAGCGGGAAGCTGCTGTATCGCACAGCGAGTTCAGCTGGTGCTCTGTGATGACCCAGAGGGGTGGGATGGGGGTGGGGAGGCGGAAGGCTCAAGAGAGAGGAGATAGATGTACCCCCGTGGCTGATTCACTTTGTTACACAGCAAAACCTAATACGACATAGTAAAGCAACTGTGTTCCAATAATAATATACAATAAATGTCCTCCACAGAACAACAAACAGAAACCCTCCCAATACAGGGTGCCTGGTCAGGGAACTAGCTCCTGCGTGCTGCAGCTAAGGCTCAGCACAGCCACGTTAAACAACAACAAAAAGAAGTGTACCCAGTATAGCAGAAACTAACAGAAGATTGTAAATCAACTAATACTTCAGTAAAATTAAAAAGAAAAAACGTTGTATCCAGACAACAGGCATCACTGGGCCATGTGGTTCTCCTTCCTATACATTATTTGTTGGACTTGAGTCTGTTCAGTTTCTTGTCCCCTTTCTGCTGTGTCTCCTCCTGACAAGACCGCACAGCCTCTTACGCGACGGGAAGGAGCCTTGTTTCCCCGTGCTGCACACACAGTCCCCATCTGTCTCGGATGCAGCAAATATTTCTTGAGAGCTGCCGAAGTCGTCATTTGCCTGGAGGAACGCACATCCAAAACAAGAGCTCAGATGAGAAGGAATGAGCTTTCTAATCCAAATTCACCAGCACAAACTCATTTGCAGACCCATATTTTTAACCAGCCCAGCCTCTGTTCCCCGGGCCAGGCACAAACTGTTGGATTCTGGTTCCCAGACTTGTTTACGATCTTGGAGCCCATTCTCGACTGTTTACAGCAATGGCTGCATTTCTTCCTTGGGAACTCATCTTGGAGATCCCCACAGCCGTTTTGGGGAACTGAGACAGAGAAACAATTTGCATTTGTGGCTCGTGCACTTACCCCCTCCTGTCCCATGCCAGGTCCTGACTGTCCTCCTGTTCACAATTCAGGTGTCCTGGCTGCTGGGGGCCAGGCTCCACAGAGGCCCTATCTTCTTGTTTATTTCTTTGCTCAGTATGGATACCCAGCCTACCTCCCAATGTGTTCAGAAGCAAAAAAACAGCTGGGATGGGTCTGTTAAAAGAAAAAAAAGAAGAGTAAAGAGAGTTCACATCTTTTGAGCACTTACATGTGTGGTTTCTGCATGGATATTAGCTCATGGGAGCTCAACAATCATCCAACCACTGGGGCACTGGGTGTTCTACCCCTGTTCACATGGAGAAATGATGTGTAGAGGAGTGAAACTGCCCACACTCGTCAGACTGATTTATGGTGGGTCTGGTGCCCAAAGCACGTCTGTCTGATGATGGGGCTTGTGTTTTTCCATGTTACCTACAGGGGTTATGTAGCGCCTGGACAGCTGTGTAGACAGTAAATGGAAATGGAGGCTAAGGGTATAAACAGCAGCCAGTGGGTGTAAAACAGAGCTAAGAGTTTTCAAGCACCAGGAACCAGGAACAGATTGCCCGCTCTTGGCCGATAACTAGGTCAACACAATTCATGAAGAAGACACTTTCTTGAGAAATTTGCTGCAAAGACCTTCTGTCATTATGGGGTCAATCCAGTGATGTCCAAGGTCTTCCACCATTCAGGAACTGTCAAATCTCCCCTCTTGGAAACTGGGGCTGCACTGGTGTGGGTTTGGTTGTGATACGTGTCCAGGTATGTGGGCAGCATGGGGAGGTAAGTGGCATCTAGAAGCAGGGCCTGGACACCTGGACTCCAAGGAGCTGCCGGGCCAGAGTCAGAAAGAATGGGCTAGTACTGGGTTTCCAGGACACGTGAGGCTGGGCCCAGGGGTGTGCGTGTGTGTGTGTGTATGGGACCAGTGCTCAAAGAGGTCAAGCAGGTGGGAAACAGGTTAAGCCTGGAGTCATTCCAACGTATCCACTTCTGTGCTTCCTTTTTTTCCCCCTCCTGGATATTCCTCTTCTTTTAATTGGCGGATAATTGCTTTGCACTGTTGTGTTTGCTGCACAACTGCATGCATCAGCTATACATACACACACGTCTCCTCGCCCTGGGACCTGCCTCCGTACCCGCATCCTACCCCCTAGGTCATCACAGAGCACCAAGCTGAGCTCCCTGTGCTATGCAGAAGCTTCTCACTAGCTCTTTTACACACCAAGTCAGTGCTACTCTCTCAATTAGCCCCACCCTCTCCTTCCCACGCTTCATCCATATGTCCCTTCTCTATTCTTGCCATCTAGATAGGTTCACCTGTACCAGTTTTTTCTAGATTCCACATATGTGCACTAATACACAGTATTTGTTTTTCTCTTTCTGACCTACTTCTCTCTGTAATATCCAGATCACGTTCTTATTCACGCATGATGGGCTTGGGGTAGAACAAAAGTGAAAAAACAGTTTTCATCTCTTCACGTGCAGGACGCTTTTGAATTCTTTATAAAAAAAAGTCTTTTTTAAAAATACAACAGCAGTTTGGTAATTCGTGATTTATTATGGTAGAAAGGTTCGAGGGGCCAAGTGTCTTCCAGTGGGTGTGGATGTGGGTGATCTCAGTGCTCCAACCCCCTTGAAGAAAAAGTCCAGATTTCAGAATTGGCGGGGGCTGCTTCTGAGTTTCCCCACATTGCGCTTCTGGCTGGTTTTTTTTTTCAAGGCTCAAATTTCTCGTTTCCTCCCCCTCAAAGTCAGGGACCTGGTGTTCCAGCCACACTGCGTGCATGCTCAGTCGCTCAGTCGTGTCTAAGTCTTTGCGACCCTCTGGACCGTAGCCCACCAGGCTCCTCTGTCCATGAGATACTCCAGGCAAGAATACTGGAGTGGGTTGCCATGTCCTCCTCCAGGGGATCTTCCCAACCCAGGGATCAAACCCGAGTTTCCTGCAGCTCCTGCACTGGCAGGCGGACTCTACGGCTGAGCCAGCTGGGGGCTACTCACAGTTTCCTGGCCAGCTCACCCACTCTCTTCCTGGTCCTTTGCATTTCCGTTTGATCGCATCACTCCCCACCACCCCGCCATCTTTCTCTCTGACTCTCTACCATGCTTCTTTTCCTGGATAAGGCCTACTCATATTTCTGGGGGGAAAATTATTTTTTTGTTGTTGTGGTAAAATATATATAACACAGAATTTACCATATTAACTATTTTTAAGTGTATAAGTCGGGCATTACATACATTCATCTTGTTGTACAAACTTCATCGCCATTCATCGCCAGAAACCTTTCATCTTCCCAAACTGAAACTGAGTCTCCATCTCGCCAACCCTGCCTTCCCCCACCCCCTGGTCACCTCTATTCTACTTTCTGTCTCTGTAAATTTGCCTACTCAAGGTGCTTTGTCTAAATGGAATCATCGTCATTTGGTGATTTCTTATTTCACTTAGAATAGTACCTTCAAGGCTCCTGTGTGGTAGCACGTGTCAGAATTGCTATCCTTTTTAAGGTTCTGTTGTCTGACAGTACCACGTTTTGCTTCTCTACTCACCTGCTTGAGGGGTTGCCATCTTTTGGATACTGTGAATAACGTGGCTATGAAGACTGACCTGCAAATCCTTCTCGTTTTTATGATTCCACTTGGACACTGTCTACTCCCCAAACCAGTTCTGATCCCCCACCATTCATGTAACCTTCCCCCTTTGCAGACCAAATATCTGATTTTTTTTCTCATTCCTATTTTCCTGGGGTGAAGACAACCAGTAAAGCCTTAGCATGTAGGTTTTGCCTCAGTCTCTGCTCTGTAAGGAACCTCAGCTCAGAAATATATATGGTAAGTTCCCTACATACGAACTTTCAACTTCTGAGCTTTCAAAGATGCAAACATGTGACTTCATGCCCAATCAGTAAGTGAGCTCATGAATCTGGTGTACGTTGTCATGTGTGTGCACCCTCTACAACCATGTATGTGGTTGTGCTTTTCTGTACTTCATGCACAGTACTGTATAGAGTGAGGCTTCCCTAGTGGCTCAGTGGTGAAGAATCCACCTGCCAATGCAGGAGACACAGGTTCGGTTCCTGGTCTGGGAAGATCCCATGGAGAAGGAAAAGGCAACCCACTCCAGCATTCTTGCCTGGAAATCCCCAGGACAGAGGAACCTGGTGGCTGAGTCCAACGAGTTGCAAAGACACAACTTAGTGACTGAACAACAACACTGTACAGGGTACGGTAGTTCAGTATCTTTATTTCAAGCTTTGGCAGGATGTCTGGATGTAGCGATGTAGCTGGCACTGCTAAGTAGTGACAGCTGGGATCCTGCACTGCTGTACTTTTCAAGGTACTGTACAGTCTAAAATGTTTTTGTATTTTATGTATTCTTTGTGTGAAAAGTACTATAAATGTATTGCAGTGTAATAATACATAGCCGACTGTGTTAGTTGGGTGATCAAGCTAATTTTTTGGACTTACAAATCGGATCTACAAACATGTTCTTGGAATGGAGGGCTTTCCTTGTGGTTCAGCTGGTAAAGAATCCACCTGCAATGCAGGAGACCTGGGTTCAATCCCTGGATTAGGAAGATCCCCTGGACAAGGGAAAGGCTACCCATTCCGGTATTCTGGCCTGGAGAATTCCATGGACCGTATAGTCCATGGGGTCACAAAGAGTCAGACACAACTGAGCAATGTTCAGTTTCTTGGAATGGAACTCGTTTGTATGTAAGGGACTTACTGTACTAAGGGATGGTCATATTTCAGCTAAAATGCGGTGGTAGTTCTTTGGAGACATTGAGGATGTAAGGAAGTCTTGGTAACTATGTAGGGGTCCCAAGACCATCCTAATTGGTAAGAAAGGCCACACTGGAGGGGAGAAAGGAGGGGTGGGTGCCTAGAAATGAATGAGGGGTGTGATGGGGGTGGTGAGAGAATAACCCTGAAGTGGAGGACAAAAAGGAACAGAGAAATTCAGGGGGGAGGGAGTCAGATTTAGCTCCTGTTAACTAATCCATTCTTGAACCCAACGCGTGATTCTCCTCTGCATCTTCCCTGCACGAAAGGGCCTTTGTTCCGACAGCCTCTGCCTGAACACTTCCTATAACAGTAGTCTCACTACTCAAAAAGAGCTGCTTTCATTTCTGCGGTTCAGAACCAAACGGAATCAAAATCTGCCTACTTGCAATTTCTGCCCGAGTTCTGTTCTGACCACCACAGCGGCTCACATGAGCTACCATGCCTTTCCTGCATCACAGACCTTCAAACATGTGAAAAGTTATCTGCTTCTGTTTTTGTTTCGGGGTTTAACAGCTCACTAGTGATGTCATTTCCAGGTCCCTCGGTACCCTGGTTGGTCACCTTTGGACACACTCAGGTGTGTCACTGAACCTTCAAACGTGGGGCCCAGCACAGGACCCAGACACAACGCCCCAGGAGTGGCTCTGAAGTGAGGGTGGGAGGTGGGCAGGGGGGTGATACTGCTCAGCCATCATGCATAATGGCTCCTACAATCCTGCCCGATATGGTCATCCGGCTTTGGTGACTTGAACCCAAGGCGACCGGGTCCCTCATTTCCATCGTTAGCCTCTCGCCCTGTTTCCATTTCTATTTTAACTCCATTTGTTGCAGTCTTTCCATTATTTTCCTTTGTGTTCTTGGTATTTTAAGTGGTTCTGTTTCTGGCCATCTGCAAGGTGAGCATTCCAATCCACAAGTGTTCAGGTTTTATTCAGTTGATGTGAGCAGCTCAGACATTAATATGAAAAAGTAAAATATTAAAACAAAGCTCCCCAGGTGGTTTCAGCGTGCAGCCAGGGTTGACACTCAGCAGCATATTGCTGCCCTGTCCTTTTTCAACACAGTAAACATGTACTTATTTCCTCTCAACCCAGCTCATTCTAAGCGAACATCATTCTCTGGGGCCTGAGACACTCCTAGACTCATCCTTGATTTATGTAGCCAAGCTCTTGGTCTGCTTGTGCTTTGTAAGTTGAGAAGGAAGCTGACTTGCCTCGATAATCTTATCAATGTCTCTTTTCCTTCCTCATGATGGTAACTTGTGACTATATGGTCATATTCACTTGTGAGAGATCTGCATGCCGAACTTTCATTTTTTCTCTCCTTTTCCTAATCTACTTCTTGGGGACGCCTAGAACCACGTGGTGTCTAGCCTCTACTTCCAACAGAAGGCCCTTGGACAGCATTGCGTGTTGGTTAGGTAAGTTCTTTGGCCAACCAGTGCTCTATAAATATTTACCTTAAAATAATCCTTACAACCCTACAACATAGGTATTATTCTTACTCTACACATGAAACAACCAAAGCCCAAAGGTTAAGGAACTGGACCCTGAAGCCCTGTGGTTTTCCTGCATGGTATCCTGCATTCTAAGGGGTGAGGGGCAAGGGTAGCCAGGATGGAGATGTGTTAAAATACTTAAATTTTTAAAAATGCCTGAGAAGCACTGGTAGAAGGCAGCATACTGATTAGCGGAGCACTGTTAAGAAACCCCACCTCCCATCCCAGAGAGAAAATGCTGGTGTGTGATGAAGGAGGGGCTATGAGAGGAGTCAGGCTCCAGAATGCCAGAAAAACCACCTTATGCAGCAGACAGCTGAGAATGGAATAAATCCCTCTTTCATCATCACATGAAACATGTGGCCAGTCCAAAGAGCAGCATGGATTAAACCTGGAGGTTCCAGCTCTGCTTGTGGTCAGCATCGTTCCCCTCTACATCCTGCTCCGTTACTGAAAATGAGCAGTTTCTTCTACTACAACGTAGACTCCCTGTCCATCAAAATAAGACGTCTGTAGAAAATACAAATCAGAAACTGAATGTCTGAATGTACAGTAACTGCACTCTAGAATTAAGTCTCTGAGACACTGTTTTCAAAACAAATCACTTCTAGATCTACATTAAGAAATATGTACATTTACCCACAGGTATTTTTCATTTTCTAGCTGCACCAGGTGCATGAGAGACCTCCCAACCAGGGATTGGACCCCGGACCCCTGCGATGGCAGCACAGTGTCCCACACGGGACTTCCAGGGAAGTCCCCCAATTCCTGCTTCTCATTGGTTGAATCAAAGGAAAGACTGGCATCCCCCTTTTCACAGAATTAATGTACAATGCCTACTGTGTATTTTCTTTAAAGTTGTCATCTTGAAGACAGTATAAAAAATAATATTATAAGACATTTGATCTCACTGTCAAGAGCCACAAAATAACTTGATGAAATGTTCTCATGTTCTAGAGTACTGCATTAAACTTTACCATGACTTAGATGTTGATTTAATTTTGTCCATGAACTCTTTCAGAAGTCAGCTTTCCAGTCACCCAGTCTGTGAAAGGGCTTCATGTAGCGAGAGAGGCCGGCTGTGACAGACTGAGGGAGCCACTGCCAATATCCACTGCCCACAGCCAAGAGGCCCACTCTGCCAGGACAGGGAAACTGCCGAGGAGAAGGCCAGCAGCCTGCGGTTTGGTTTCAACCACAAGTATAGGCTATGCGCCCTCCTTCAAGCCCTCCTCCCACCCTCAATCACTTGGTTTGGCTAACCAGTGACTATATCACAAAAAAATAATGGGGAAAAAATATTAAACGCCTGTGACAGTTACCAATAAGGATGGTGTGAAGGCGTACTCAATTTTACTTGATCACTTTCTCTTTGGTTTAGGTAACACAGAAGAATAAAGGGCTGACACAATACTAACTTTAGTGAAGAATGTAATGAAATAAACTGAAGGAAAAAAGAGGAAAACAGTGGAGACACAAAATTTTTACACCAAAATTATGAACAGAAGTCATTTAAAAGAAGAGAAATAATCTACAACAGATGAAGAAAGTTTTAATTTCTTTTCACATTGAACATCGTATACCACAATCAGGTAACAGAAATTACTATAACATTGGTCAAGATGACATAAAACTAAGGATAAATGTTTGTTATGAGAAAACCTCATTTAATGTGAGTGATGTCAGATACTATATTTTTCATAAGATACAATTTATTTTGAAGAGAAAGTAAATAAGTCAGATCAAGGAGACATGCTGAGGTTTTAATAAAGAAGAAAACCTTTGCCTTTCCCAGAACACTTAAAGTCCAGGACAATTTAGGTAAAAGACAGGAATTAAGTACCAAGTGCTAGGAGGGTCACAGGCCCGTAACTCAGGCTGTGTTTACAGACTGAACCTCTGCAGCCCTCGCCTTTTGGTGAGCGAGCTATTGTTTTTGGCAGAGGGATCTTCACTGGGATGTGGTACCAATTTTAACTGTCAAGCAGTCCAAAGAACTATTTTAAAAAGGGACAGTTTAGTATTTTCATGTATACACTATTAAGGCATCTAAATTTTTGGTGTTTTCAGTATATAATTTTACTGCTATTTTTTATTCTTTTTTCATTTTGCACAACAATGATATTAGGTATTAAGTGACACATTTCTTTCTCTACTAATGATCCAGTTTATCCATTTTACAAACTCCAAATTGCAGTCTTGTGAAAGGAAATTTATAAAGTGGGAACACACAGAAGAATACATAGAAAACCAGTAGGGAATGTGGTTAGCCATCATAAAATTTCAATCATAATTTAACTGATAGTCTTTAACTTTGAAAAAACTGAAGAATAATTAGAATTAAAATAGGTATTAAAAATAATTACCAGTAGTTTATATTAGCAAAGAATACAGCCATAAATGGCTTAATTGCCCAATTAAGTAACTACCAGATTCTTCTTTAGTCAACACTAACAGAATTCACATTTGAGCCAGTGAACAAAGCATATAAATATTTAACATCTCTTAAACAGAACATCTTAATGATAACAGAGACTACGTAATTCTACCCATTGTCATGACTGTGCACAAATTAACCAGGGTAAATATCAGAGATACACCGGGAATCCTCCCAAAACTAACAATAGAATATTCAACAAATTTTCTTGAAGATTCAGAAATAAAAATTGAACAATTGTAACATGGATGAGACAGTACTTAACAACTATCAACCTAATCAAAGACCTTTAAAATTACCACCAAAATGCACTATGATATTTTTTTATTTAGTGTACAGAAAGAATCTATAAGTACAGGTTGCAGAAAGAAAATGTTTAGTGCTATTTACATTCATTTAAAACTCTGCTCTATACAAATTTAATTCTGATCAGTATGAACAATATTTTTGTAGATCTACTGCATATAAAGCCTTTTCATCAAAGCATTAACAACGAATAAAATAACCTGATTACCTTTAAACAAAGCTGACTGAAACCATTTACACTTACTGCTTGTAAGGGCCGTGGACACTTGTTTCAGTACAGAAGATTATGTCAGCCTGCAACTTCATTTTTATAAAGGCTAGAGTTATTTATATGGAATACTGTTCTATATACTACACGCCAATCTATATTTAGGTTCTATAGTTAGGTATTTTATGAGGTTTTTATTAAATATATTCTACACATATTCGCAATTTCACCCAGGAAGAATTTCTTCCCAGTGAAAAAATATAAAATCTTTTATATTTTTTTTTACAGGTTTAGATGAAACTAGCTCATGCTTTAGTGCTGTGCAAATTGTTTTTAGCATATCAATTTTTAAATTATTGGTACAAAACAAAAGAATGGCATCCCTAATCAAGTATGTCTTGAAAATCAGCTTTTGATTTTAATACAATTGCAAGCACTAATACCCAAGGCAAACTACATAAAGAAACAAAATTAGTCCTATGGAGAATTTTTAACTTTAAGAATTCATCTGAGTTCTCATTAATGTGTAAGTATGACATGGGACACAAGAGATGAGCAATAATTACGGAAAATTCAATTTGCTGATATTCAAATACATAAAAGTAGTGAATCAATGAGGTTTTCTAATATTTCTGTGCAATCATGGAAATCTACGAGTGACTGGAATTCCCCCCCGCGTTAAGGCTAGGACACGCGCTCTCCCTCTTGTGCTGTGTGAACAAGCCCCCAGTCTGACTGGAGTGCACGTGTGAAGGAAAACCAACTAGTTTCATGAGCCCTCTGCTGAGCACGTCCACCAGCAGGCACACTGTGTCTTCATTTGTTGCAGTGAGAATAGCCGCGCTCAGGGCAGGATTCTGTGCCAGTGCAGCCGCCATGGCTGACTTCGGTAGAATTCACCCAACATTTTAGTTTCTTTTCCATTTTTTCCTCTCAAGTTGGCCCAGCAATTAACTTCATTAATTGCTGAATGTCTTCCAGTGTGGATTTGCACATATGAGTATTTCTAGGTACCATAAACCATGTTATAAATTCTGCTCATGAAGAAAATAACTGTCAATTGTTTTTAGTGCAAAATTGTATTTGGAACACTGATTTGTTAGTTCTGGTGATGAAAACTTTTGTGGCAGCAAAATGGTTTCTGCTATGAAAAATCACTTGTTAACCTTTCCCCTGGAGATTGACTTGCATTCAAAAATCAATTTATATTTTAAAACTGCTTAACATAAACAAAACTACTAGAAATAAAAAGTCATAGTGAAAAATGTTCTTGGTTCTTTTTACTTTCATGAGGAAAGATGACAGTGTTCACGTGGTAGTTGAGGTCCATGGGTCTACAGGCAGACTCTTCCTGAAGGTTCTGAAGTGATGCCGGGTCTCCCCTGGCCCAGCAGCATGAAAGACAAAGACCACGCCACACCGTGCCAGGCAGATGGGTTACAGGATGACACAACAGTTACTCTCTCCAGTCTTTTCGCGATTCCTCTGACCTAAGGAAAGTGAAGAGAAGCCTTGTTTATAAAGATGCTTGGGGGAAGCAGAGGGATTCCAGCCTAAAAACAGGGATCTTTTTTTGCTTACTGTTGGCATTTTTTAAAATTAAAAGGCTATTTAGTTTTAGCCTGTTTCCAAAATGCCTGCTTATCCGCTTAGCGAGCTGACTATAAACTGTGAAAACATCCTTTCCCCAGAATGTCCAAGAGAACTGGAGCCATCTGTGAAGTGGTACAAGGCAGAAAGCTCCCACCACACGGCTCACCTTGGGAGTTTGGCTCTGGCAAGGTCTCTCTGGCCACCAAATGCATCACTGTTGTTTTGCCAAAAGGAAGCTTTAACGCTGTGTGAATAGAAGACAGTTTGTTACATATACATCAACCTGTTGGAAATACTCACCGGAACTGAGACCACTTTAAAAATGGACTGCTTTCTGTATGACTTCCTCAACAGATAGCACTTCTTACTAGATATAGCATTTCTTACATAATGAAATTAGGTTAATCTTATCAGAAGCAATTTTTATAATTCAGAAATTATTTAGCTTTGACTATTAGTTTGACATATATAAACATATTGTGTAAGGAAGGGGAAAGAGAAAATACATAATTGGTTAACCTAATTTTAGTCACCTAATAAAATTCCTGCATCAAAGAGGTCACCACAATGTAGAAATAGAAGAAATGACATATTAATGATTTAAAACATAGTAATAATAATACATAATTTTATTATTTTACCTTATATTCTTCAGTTAGAGAACAATTTTCTTTAAAAGGTTACTTTAAATAAATGAATCACTGTTTGGCATTATTAGCAATCACTATTTTCTAATCAAGCCTTTAAAAGGTTTTTCTCATACATAAGTAACAATTTTTATTATGAAATATTTCAGACATAGAATATAATGCACCCATGTATCTATGAACCAGTTACACAAAGTAAATCCCTTTGCCATTTTGTGTATAAAATGAGAAGCAGACAGTGGAGCTATGGCCTGGAGTTGTTTCTGCAGCTGCAATGTTCTTGTTCTGAGTTTCAATCTACTCCCTTCACCTGGAATTCAAGGCAGACTCAGATCAGTACTCAACTAGCTCGGTCCTCCTGCCACCCACTGCTTAAATCTTCTCTATAGGATGATGGTTAGCAAGAGCCCTAATAATCTTCAATATTCCTAATATTTCGTATGATCAAGGTGACTTTCCATCTTATTTAATGCTAGCCAGCCACTACTTGGTCTA
This sequence comes from Antilocapra americana, assembly GCA_007570785.1. Lineage (NCBI taxonomy): Eukaryota > Metazoa > Chordata > Mammalia > Artiodactyla > Antilocapridae > Antilocapra > Antilocapra americana. The sequence continues at coordinate 34,664,834 of ML663566.1, forward strand.
TTCTCTTAACTTCCAAAGTTGAAGTGAAGCCTTATGGCCCCAAATATACAGTAGGCTTAAACAAGAGGAGTGAGTGCCCTTACTGGATAATCTCCTGGGCCTGCTTTAACACTGAAATGCAAAAAAAATTTTATATTACCAACATTTCACTAAATGTATTGGGAAAGCCTGACTGAATCTGCAGCGTCCACATACCAAGCTGCGGACCACTCTCACACTGCTTCCTGACTGCAGGCAGCCAGCCCTGAATTAAGAGCACACATCTTGCCACTCGCTGACTGTGAGATGGGTTCTGAGTGCTATCTGCCTCCTTCTGATGCCTCAGCTTCCCCCACCCAAACTGCGAGACGAATTTGAGCACCTGCCCCCTACCACTGTATTGATAAAAAGAAACAATGCAGGGAAGTGCCTACCTCAGGGGTTGGCCCAAAGATGCACCCCATATATTTTACTGCGATCACCATTATCATCATTCTGAGCAGCAAGAAAAATGGGTCTCAGAGAACAGGTGTGCAAACTGAGATGCAAATGTGGAGAAACACTGTGGTCAGGCCTAGGAAGCTGCTGAGGCGCTTACCGATTTAGGTTACACATCTGATTAATGGGGACAGTTACTGTTCTTCTCCATCTGAATTTTAACTAGCAAGAGCAGACACTGACACCATCAGAGGAGAAATGGTATCAGAGGAGAAAAAGGAAGAGGGATACGAGCCCTGAACGCCCTCTCTCCTTCACTGTGGGGGCTCTGCCTTCTGCTGTGGCAGTGCACAGCATCCAGGACACAGGTCCCCATGCTTCACACAGGAGCCACTGGAGGCGGCACACCCCTAGCAGACAGGAGACCGCAAGGGGGACTGGGCGTACAGAAATCTGCATTTAAAGGAAGATTCCGACACCCACGGAGTGGCAGGGTCACAGTAAAGACCAACCCTCAAGCCGCGTAGAGTGCGCCCAGGCCTGCTCTGCGCTGGCCATTCAACTGTGTGACCCTGTGCGCTGTCTCCTCATTACTCACATTCAGGGACATAGGAGACAAAGAAAAACAGTAACCAAACCCCCCAAAGGGTGAGTGTCATTACCCAGATTTACTGATCAACTTAGACGATCCAGGTTATACTCTAATGTTATTTGTCTAAATCACAAGACCAGAAAGATGGTTTGGTTTTGAAAAGACTGACAGCAACACAGTAATAATGTAAGTTAATCTATTAATCATTCAAAAACAAATTCCAAAAAACAATCAATGATTCGATTTTAACACAAATTCTATGATCTTTAACATGAATTTGGAGCTTTAGGGCCACAACAGAGAGGTAATTAAATTAAGTAGGTGACAAAATGCTCACACAGGTCAACACTTAAAGGGAAGTGGAGTCTTAAAACGCACTCGTGGAGTCAATAGGTTCATTCAATCCATGTCTCCCAGTGACATTCCAAGAGTTACTTGAGGCACAGATAATCCAAGAAAGACTAAAATATGGTCCCATTTTCAATGAATGTGAAATAAAACCATGGACAACACTTGTGATCACATACCAAAATGGTCTGTCTGTCATAATAATCATTTGCATTAATCTACTCCAGCCCTTGTCACACAGTATATTGACAGTGAATTTTATCTGCTTCTACTATCTAATACCAGAGTACCTTGAAGGAAGAGATTCTATCTTTTTCAATCTTGTATCTTTAACTGTTTAGCACTGCTGTCACATAAGAAATAAATACATGCTGAATGAGTGAGTGAATGAATGAAAATATCCTACCTTTAAGGAAGATCAGATTAAACATTTCAGTTGTTAGGTTTAGAGGAAAAAACTCATGACTATATGTATACAAAGATACATTAAGGTAGATCACTTCCTCTGCCTACAAATATCTATTGATAACTATCATAATATATTTGAAATACTTGTACTTAAAGAAAGAGATTCTGCTGATGGTAGAAAATGCACCTCCATGAGGGGGCACTATTGAGCCACGTCTCTGCATTCCCACATGAAAGGCAGTAATGACTAACAAGTGTGACACGTGCCAAGCACTGTTCTGAGGGAGGCGCTATGGTTATTCTGACTTACTGATGAGGAAACCAGCATACTAGGACAGAGAGCAGGGAAGTGACCAGCTCAAGGTTAAGGAGCTGGTGAGTAGTGGAGCTAAGCTTCCACATGGACAACCTGGCTCTAAGGTCTGCTCTTCAGTTACAATACTTCACTGTTTCTCTAACATAACTCACTTACCTGTATTTCTGCATGATTAGCAATTCCATCAATTACAGTCAAAATGAAAACATCCCTTCAATATTGTATCTGAAAATCCACCATCATAAACTTCAGAGTTTGTGTGTCTGGCTTTAAATTAAAAATATGACATCTAAATTATATCATCCAGAAGTAAAATTAAATTACATTTATAAAATAATAAGTGTGGACTCCCATCTCTAATGGCTTAAGAGTTTATTTTACAAGGTGGTAAACACTTAAGCATAGAGCTGAAATTAGAATGCAAAATGCAAAAATGTAGACATACCAAAAACTAGGCAAAATTCATAGAGTTTGAAATTGTATGTTTTTAGCAAAACCAGACATGAGCATCTAAACAAACAAATGAGTGATGCTGCCGCAAGATAGGCACTAAGTCCCATTACGAAGATGACCATTACCTCCTAATGTGACATTTCCGTGCAGAAATCGTCCTTGATAAATAAGGCGTAGAATATTTGGACTGCTGACCTGCTCTTCTTCCCAGTCTGAAAAGAACCAGGGAATTGTTAGGTGCATTTCAATGTAAAATTAAGGTATTACTGCACTGTTCTAAAATTCTGATCCCAATCAGATGAGGAGCATCAGAGAGGACACCTAGAGCTTCCTGCTGACTGGAGCAATCCTAACTCTCGCAAGCACTGTTCTCACTACATAGTAGGAACCGCTTAAGATTAGTCTTTGCTTCTTAAAGAACACCAAAATGTGCTAGAACATAGTCCTGAAGTTTAAAAACTAAAACAAAGGAGTTGGGGAAAATCTAATACTAATTAAAAAGAAGTCCGTTGAAAATTAATTTCAATTATCAGTAAATAACAGAAAACACTGCAATGTTCCGGTATCTGTACCTGTTAAAACATGTATTTGAGGCTGGAAACAGTAGGTTTAACAAAGATTTTTAAAAGCATTAGTATATTGATAAAGAGTATAACAAAAAAAAATTATACCTCAGTAACTAGAAAATAAAAATTTTAAAAAGCAGAACAGTGTCTATTTTTTGATAATGTGGATAACTTTATTGCTTTTTTAAAGCCAACTGATAAACACTACAGAAAATACAATTTTAGTGTACTTTACCCAAAATTCTCAGAATGAACTTGAAAAACAACAGATATTAGAAGGTACTATACAAGTATGAAATCTACGATAATGTACAATCGAAAGACAACTGGTGTGCACAATGGATAACAAAATACTTCAGTTTAGCGTATAACTTACCTTATTATGGTAAAATATGGAATAGGATTCTGCCAAAATAGTGGTTTGAGGACACTGTACCATGACAAAGTATGGGGTTAGTAATTTTTACTACCTTGTAGATATAGAATTTAAAGTTGTGATTCTGATAGAGACTTGAGAATTCCATCATCACCTTTCTTAAAAATTCTAGCATCATGTGTGTGTTTCCTACAGAAGTTCCTGCTTTCATGAGCTGTCAACACAAAAACTAGTTTAAAACACCCTCAAGAGCAAGTGACAGAAGATAAAGGAGGTGAGTGGAGGGCTCTCCCTTTTGCCTTGTTTTGACTGTTCAAAATGATGAACATGAGTTTGATACAACCAGTGACTGTCGGTGACTCAGCATGACAGGAAAGGAGAAATGAACCTCAGTCCCACCCCAGCCCCGCCCCCAGCCTCTCCTCCCATCCTGGCCCCTTCAGTGCCTTCTGACTCCCATGATCCCAGGTCCCTCTTCTCCAAAAGGAAGATCAAATAAGTTGTTAACACTTTGGTATGGATTACTTTGAATTCATCACAACAAAGATGATTGTGAATAGAATATTTCCTTCTGCATTGTTCATTTTGTCAATAAATCTGGAAAACTCAGCACTGGCCTCAGGGCTGGAAAAGGTCAATTTTCACTCCAATCCCAAAAAAGGGCAATACCAAAGAATGTTCAAACTACCACATAGTTGCACTCATTTCACATACTAGCAAGGTAATGCTCGAAATCCTTCAAGTTAGGTGAACTGAGAACTCCCACATGTACAAGCCGGATTTAGAAACGGCAGAGGAACAGGATATGACACTGCCAACATCCACTGGGTCACAGAAAAAGCAAGATTCCAGAAAAACATCTATTTCTGCTTCACTGATTACGCTAAAGCCTTTAATTCTGTAAATCACAACAAACTATGAAAAATTTTGAAAAGAAATGGGAATACCAGACCACCTTACCTGCCTCCTGAGAAACCTGTATGCAGCTCAAGAATTTTACATCAATACTATATACTACCACCCTGCTTATTTAACTTATATGCAGAGTACATTAGGTAAAATGCCGGGCTGGATGAAGCACAAGCTGGAATCAAGAATGCCAGGAGAAATATAAAACTAAGATCATGGCATCCAGTCCCATCACTTCATGGCAACTAGATGGGAAACAAAAGAAACAATGACAGACTTCATTTTCTTGGGCTCCAAAATCACTGCAGATGGTGACTGTAGCCATGAAATAAAAAGACACTTGTTCCTTGGAAGAAAAGCTATGACGATCCTAGACAGCATATTACAAAGCAGAGGCATCACTTTGCCGACAAAGGTCCATATAGTTAAAGCTACAGTTTTTCCAGTAGTCATATATGGATGTGAGAGTTGGACCATGAAGAAGCTGAGCGTCAAGGAATTGATGCTTCTGAACTTGGGATTTGGAGAAGACTCTTGAAAGCCCCTCGGACTGCAAGGAGATCCAACCAGTCAATCCTAAAGGATATCAGTCCTGACTATTCATTGGAAGGACTGACGCTGAAGCTGAAGCTTCAGTATTTTGGCACCTGATGCGAAAAGCCGGTTCACTGGAAAAGACCCTGATGCTGGGAAAGACTGAGGGCAGGAGAAGGAGGCATCAGAGGATGAGATGGTTGGATGGTGAAGGACAGGGAAGCCCAGCATGGTGCAGTCCATGGGGTCTCAGAGTTGGACACAACTTAGCCACTAAACAAACAACATCACTCTCAGACATTTAAAAATGCTTCTCACAGTCTTACTTATCTATCCTGCCTGGCTGTGAAGACAATCCAGTATTCTAAGTTTAGTTACTTCAGCTCTTCTCAAATTCCTTCTTATCTATGACCTTCAGCTCCAGTCTCTTTCTGATTCAGGAGCTAGTGTTGACTTGTTCCTTGGTTATCAGTGAGAAGAAAGACCCAGTCATTTCAAAGTATTTGTCTAAAACAGTATTTCTTAAACTCGGGTCTATGAATCCATAAGACAGGTTCTCTGGGTCTGAAAGTCCTTGTCAAGAATTTTGAGATTGTGTTTTCATTTTAATGATAACCTGGATGAGATTATCTAGATAATTCAAATTATTACCTTACAACAAAGTACAGCCTTGGGACTTTAGTGCTCATCCATTTAAGCTTACGACTGTACTGGTGCCAAGCAGTAATTCTTTAATTGTCAAGAGGTTAACAAGAACAGAACAAAGGTTGACTTAATACATAAATGACACGTTCCTGTCAGTGAAGGCTGAATGACAATTTGGTACACTGTGTGAATGAAGGGTTTGAGGTAAATCCACACGTAAGTGGGTTCTCATACAGCCAGTGGGAGAGGAGGCACGCTATATTCCACAGTACCATATTAAATACATGGGGCAAGCAGTGAGTGGGTTTTAGCAAAAATATGCACATTAAAGTTGTGAATTTAAACATTACTGGTTTTAGAGCTATATTTGCATTTTCTTTATAGATCTGTTTTAGTTTTACAGTTGTATAGAAGTTAATAAGGATTAAAGCGTTTCTTCTAAAAGAGTTTCATATATTATTATTTTAGGTTGAGCAGTACTGATCTAATTGATTCATTTTGTATACACTGTGTTCTTTGTTAGCACAAGTCTTGTGCTTTAAAAGTACAAACTGTTTTGGCTAGCTCCTCGGTCCATGGGACTCTCCAGGCCAGAATACTGGAGTGGGTAGCTGTTCCCTTCTCCAGGGGATCTTCCCAAACCAGGGATCGAATCCAGGTCTCCCGCATAGCAGCTGGATTCTTTACCATCTGAGCCACCAGGGAGGTCCAGTAAAATTAGTGACATCAGCACAGTCATATCACTAGGTACATGCAATTAAGAGGATCAAAATGACTTGGGTTAGCTTCACAGGAAGAACATAAGCTGAAGACTCATTTGAGGACGGCACGAGTCTTATTATATGGAAAAGAACCAGAGAAATGATCTCTCTCGATCTCTCTCTCTCTCTCACACACACACACACAAACACACACACTCCAAAATTCTGTCATGGATATTGGCTTGAAAATGCAAAGCATAAATGGATTTTATACCTTCTTGACCTGGTAGTAGTTGAGAAAACACAGGAAGTGACATGAATTGAGATATTCACTTTCTGTCAAATGCCACGCTAAGCAGGCTGTGTATAGAATAGATCACAAATTTTAAAAAATGTGTTATATTTTGTTAATGATAATTTTCTTTGTCTTTACTTTGTGCTTTGGTATAAAGAGGGTTACTGATATGAAAGTGGGTGTGTATGTTTTCCTTTAAAAAATAATTTTCTTTTACATTAAAACAGCTGCAAGGCTACCAAGCGACCTGATGATGCCCAGGCTCCTTTACCATTCTGCAGTGAGGGAGCTGAAAGGCCAAACCCAGTAGGGATGCAGCAGCTCCTTCAACTTTAACCCTTGTACCCTCAATCATTCACTTATTTTCTTATATTTTACTTACAACTTTTTCAAAATGTCTGTGAAACAAGGCAGGGCATAAAGAATCAACATTATTCATTCTCAAGAGAAAACCACCACTCACCCATCGGCCAGTTGTCATACACGTGCTTTGCAATGTCAGAAGCAGAATCATTAGGAGAAAATAGGAACTCTTTCGTTTTCCCGCTTACCAAGATGAGGCGCAAGTTTATCTGAAAGAAGACAATGATTCTTTTAAAGTTTTGAAATTTTTAACGTAAACTAACGACTCATAGCCTTTTCATTTCAATCACATTCTCAATTATTACTAATGCCATTTTCTGTTTTTTAGTTACTTAAATTCTGAAAGGATTCTTTTTAAAGGACAGGAATTTGAGACATGATTTTATTTTCATTATTTAATACGTGTGTGTGTGTGTGAGAGGATATACTTACCATATAAATGAACAAAGGGAAATCAAAATTCATTATGCTTTTAAATTTACTTCAGCAATGTTCAGAATTGGACTTTTACAGGTTATCACTATAACTATACAATACACATTTTCCATTGAACAGCTAATACAAGTTGTTACTCTGCAGATCACATCACTAAATAATTTAGAGAAAAAAATTCAGTTGCTAATATGCTTCTTAGAAAAAAAGAAGAGAAAAAATAAACTATATACAACTTTTGATCCTATAAAAAAATCAATCAAACCTAAACAAATTAACCAGAAACTATAATTTTGAAGAACTATATTAGAGTTAATTGGAAGATTCAATAACAGTAGTTACTTTAATCCCAATTACATGATCATTCACTTTTGTGGAGCTCTGTGTAACAAAGAACACAGATTCACCCTCAGTGGAAAACCTAAGATGGACAATAGAATTAATATTTTTGAGAGCCACTGTATTTACATTTCCAAGTCAATATATATTTGCTTATACCATTCTTAATATAGTTTCCAAAATGTTTTTCTTTATCCACAATTAACAATTTTTTTCCAACCACAATATTCATTCATCTCCCTTATAAGTTACAGATATATAGGTGAGGTTTTCTATACCTACAAGGCATACGAGAGGAAATAACAGCTTCCTAAAAAAAAGGGTACAGCTAGAGCCCAGTTTCTCTACACACACAGCACAGAGACTGCCAAAGCACCAGGTTACCCAAGCTCTCCTCCTCAGTTACCAACATCTTTTTATTATTATTAAAAAAAAAAAAATACCAGAGACTCTGTAAGATGACAAAGTCTACAATGAATAAACTGGAATCTACTGCAGCACTGCCAAGATACTAGGTCACTCATTTACTATCTGCCAGCACCATGGCCACTGCTATTTCCAGTACCTCAAAATCACCACTTTGAAAATGTACTGACAATTATAAAATATCTTCTCTAGGAAAATACTATACATACTCAACTCTGCATTCAACAGGATGTAACTGGATTTCACAGCAGATGGAGTAGAATCGGGTTCCATATTAGAAACTGTATTCTAACTGCTACGTACCCTATTATCTGAATTTTTAAAAGTATTTCAAAAGATAAAAGAAAAAGAAGTTACATTTCAGGTGAAAAGCTCTTTCGATATGACCTGTGAGAATTTTTTGCTGCCTTTCCTAACTAAAATGAAATTATACCAAAGAACTAATAGAGGAAGAGGTCTGATGAAATGACACTGCTGGAAAGAAGTAATTTGATCCAAGAACTGTAAGCTCCATTAGAACAAAATTCAAGGAAGAGTTTACAGTAATGATTCAGCTGTAAGAAAGCACCACCTCTTTCCTTCCCACAACAAATGAGTAATGAGTGACTGCTAAACACGGAGCCTAATGCCTACACAACACAGAGTGGGTTTTAGTTCTCACACATACGTAACTATCCAACACTGTCTCTTTAGGGGTGAATGTGGGTAAATATATATTTGCTCTGAACTTACAAGGAATCTTTTAATAGCTTCAAACTACTGTGGAAGGGCCCTTCAGCCATTAATGCCCAAGAAATTATGCCTTTCAAAATATGGGTCAGCCACACGTCTGCTTCGCTCAGAAAGAAATATAATTAAATCCAGGCTTCCTAAGAGTTATGTAAATGATAGGAACCTACTATTTCCTGGGATCAACTTTTAAGTTAAAAATTAATTTCTACTGAGCTTTTATTCAAGTTATAATATTTTAAAATAACAAAGAAAATAGGAGAAGAGGACTTACCCATTATTTTCTGCAAAGGTTACACTAACACATACTTTAGATCTTCCCTAATATCCATCAGCAAGAAAATGGAAAAATAAATAACAGTGCATCCTTATCATGGAAGCTTCCTACAATCATTAAATGACATGAGATACAGACCTATACGATTTGATGTGGAAAGACATCCACAATGTATTAAACAAAAAATAATACATACACCTCCACCTCATAAATACACAATGCTAACTGCAGTCATGCTGCAAAGTTCTCGGCTTTTCCTATTTTAAACCTGATACAATCATTGTCATTAATAAACTCTTTCACATTTCAAAATCAACGGTCTAACAAATTTATGTTTATCAAGATGACCAGAATGTTGAAAACTGGCCTGTGGATGTGTCTGACACACTTAATTTCTGTTTTAAATCATCCAAACATCTCGCTATATAGGCTGGCCAGTAATTAATTGTTCTTATAGTATAGTTAGGATTTCCTTAGCAGGTAAAGAGGGCAATGCAGGAGACAAAGGAGATGTAGGTTTGATCCCTGGGTCAGGAAGATCCTGTGGAGAAGAAAATGGCAACCCACTCCAGTGTTCTTGCCTGAAAACTCCCATGAACAGAGGAGCCTGGTGGGCTACAGTCCATGGGGCCGCAAAGAGTTGAATACCACTGAGCAACTAAGCAAGCACAGTATAGGTAGACTCTATCATGCTTATTCAGATTAAATGTTAATTATAGCTCCTCTCAGTAAACATTTATATAGCAATTCCTACAAATGTAAGCTAGCTTCTTTAGAAACATTATGTATTAATTATTTAAATACTTTTTAATGAAAGACCTTTTTTATTCTTTGAAGCCAAGGTAAGTCAACCTATAAAATACCTTAAAAGAATCTCTGCTTGTGAGGTACTGGGATTCTCAACACATCATCAGTGGGTTACAAACAACACTCTTACTTACAGCTTAAAATGTGATACATTCATATACATACTCATCTAAAAACAAAACCGTTCATCAGGACTCTGAATGACTTGGTAGGAGATGGAGTTCTTATTATGGAATAACATACTCAAGGGATGGCACTTAGACCATCCAAATAAATGAATGACATTTATTTTATAATTACTTTGGAGGCAAAACAAATCAAAACAAGACTATCAGTGAAGCAGAACTATCATGATCATTTCCTGTAAAGCCAATGGAAACAAAAGAAGCTCTTTCACACATGTAATTTCAAGTTTGTGTTTTTTTTTTTTAAAGATTTTCGGTCAAACTGATTACGATTCCTATTTATTGGATTATATCAGTTTGGAGAAATTTTATCTAGAGGTTAATTCACTCAATTTATTCTGAGTATATCAGGATGGAAAAAAATTAAGAGGAAAGCAAGAAGGGGAATGGGAGATGGGATTAACTGGAACAGCCTTTGGAAATAAAACAGGAGATAGAGATGGATCACGCCTTCTGAAAGAAATATGACTGTTTTTCACAAGGAGATCAACACACTGATCAAAAGAGTCTCTGAGGAGCAGGGTGAGCCCCAGGGTATGGAGGAGAGACCTCTGCCTGTGCCTTTGTGGGGCTCATTCCTGCCCATTTTTGCTAAAGGACAAGTAAGTGGCCAGTGGGAAAGAGGTTAGACTTTCTTTGCTAATCACTTTTAAAAAGTTCTCAATTTATCTCAAAGGGATTATACTGAGTTTATTCAAAAGACTATGTTGTATATATGATTCCATTTATACAACATTTTAAAAATTATTAAATTAAGAGAGGTAGAGGAGTGGTGGCTGGGTTCTAGGAAGAGGGGAAGGGAGAGAGTGGCTGTGTCTATAAAGGGACATACGGGGATCCTAGAGGTGGACTGCAACGTGTGATGTTGGGTAAGTGGCCCGTGGATCAGCACAGAACTACATACACACAGCCACTCAGGAGGGCATGCGAAACTGGAGAGCTCCGAATAAAGCCTGTGGATTTTATCAGCGTCCATTCCCTGAGGTTACTGAACTAGCTATAAGATGCCAGCTATCATTAGGGAAAACTAGGTGAAGAGTGTATGGGAGTTCCCTGTACTATTTCTTACTATCCCATGTACATGGGATACTAAATATCTCAAAAAGATACTAAATATCTCAAAAAGATTATTTTTAAAAATTAAGAGCTTGACTTGCTAAAAATGTATATGGTATTATATGTTTGTCTTTATTTATCTTTCTTATTTTCATCTGAAGGTGAATAGTGCTTTTTAAAAAATAATCCTGTAACAAAACAGCTACTTGACCTAGAGGGAAAATATAAACTATCAGTGACTTAAGGTATGAGGCTGAAAATAGATAAGCGTATTTTTTTTCCTAGACCTATGGACTTAAATGGCATGTTTTGAATTTCTGTTAACTGCATCTTAAAGAAGAATGGAATGAAGGAGGGATATGTTCATGCTTCTACACAGGACTGATTAAAAACAAATTATTCAAATAACTGCAGTGTTTAGATATGATAACTACATATTCATAAACTTTCTTTTAGTTGTTCATTTATTCAGACATTTTCTGAAACAGATACTGTGCTTGGTGCCTGATTACAAAATATTTAACATGAAACTTCTGGAGGATTTCATCCCCTGGAAGCTAGGAGACATACAAACAACTGATTGTGGAGGAACAGGTGGCTACAAAGTGCTCAACAAGTATTTGCCAAATGAATATAAAAGAGAAAAGAAAGGTGAACCCATGAGTTGGAGATTCCAGGGTAGGGTGTGTATGTACAGTGGCCAGAAGTAAAACTGCTACCACCCATGCACCTAGTTAGTGCTCAGCCTAGCGGACTCTGATGCTACCACCCACATCTCAGAGTCCTGGGAAGGACAGGAGAGATGTTAGCAAGTGGGAAGCTGAGAGCTGAACCCAGGGCACCACCACCACCAATACCTGCTGTGCACCACCCTGCTCAAGTGACCGGTGGCCCAGGCAAACTCCTTGGCAAGGTCTCCATGATTATCCTCTGTCAACCCGACCACTCTTGCCCCCACCATGCCCCAATCACAGGGACCTTCTTGCAGTGCCTCAAGCTGCCAAGTTCTTTGCCTCAGGGCCAATATCCAGGTTGTTCCTTCTGGCTGAAATACTTGGTGCCCCACTCCAATCCACACACACTCTAGACTCACATGTTTGAGAGGAGATGGCATAAAAAACTTCTCCTGCGCCTAGTCACCCTGGATGAAGTGATAAAACTATATTTTCAGACAAAGAGCAGGAGAATTTCAAACTATACCTGAAGAAGCCAAGAAAGCATTCCTACTGTTTTATTGGAATGAAGGGACAGTCCTATTTGTGAAAAAGTTATTGTAAGGCATCCATGAAAACAGATTTTAACTTCTAAGAAAATACACCTGGACTCTTGTCTCCGAATTTACGTGTATTATGTACTCATAAACTAAGGTACACTGAGATTTGCTACATGGATTAAAACTATGGGATCTTTACCTTCTTTTTAACACTTAAAATGATGAAAATGATGTAGATTCTAATGTAGGTGAACTATTATAATTGTAGAAACATCTACTCTGAAAAATAGGTAAAGGGGAGGTCAAAGAGTCCTCTAGCTTAAGTTCCCAAGTAAAATTATCAGGGAACACAAGCCGTGCAACAGACCACAGTGATAAAAGAAAAACAGTTGCCCTGAAGAGGGAAAAAAGAACAACGCATTTAAAAAATCATCCTATTCTTTACAATATGTTTGTCAGTCAACTGATTATTCAAACGTGATAGCCAGCTCTCCTGTCCAAGAAGAACTCATTCTGGGCAGCCATGAAGACGGCGATTGTCCCCGGCCGCCTGGACCCGCAAGCTTATTCAGCCGCAGACGGCTCGCGTCGACCTGTGACTAGGGGTCCTGTCTCGCAGTGGTGCCCCAGAGAGCCATGACCTCATGTGCTCCTGACACTGAGGTTTTCATTTATAACTGGACGTCTCTGGAACACTCGTGAATTCTTACTTGAATATAATTGCTTTATTACTTATTATTTATTAAATTTAAAAGTCACAATAAATGATTTTACTTAGGATTAGTGTGGCAAATTACTTTGCTGTGAAACTCCACAAAACGAGCAGAAAATGAAAAAGGCAAACATGATAAATGCATCTATATCAGTACAGAATGTTTAGTACAACTGCCAGTAAAACAGAGCACAAAAAACACAAAAGTCTGCATCTATGCAGGATATGCCACCTGAGCTAAGAATGTCTATCGTTTAGTAACATAACCATGGAGTGCTCCTCATCAGGGGTGAATGCATCAAGGCTATTCATTTAGAAAAACACAAGACCTGTGTGTTACTAAAGTTGTTACTGAGTATAAATCCAGCAGCATCAAAACATTTAGCATTACAATACAGAAAGCAAATTCAATAGCAGCGATGGCTTCAATTAGACTGTAAACTCCTGAAGGGCAGAAATCACAAAGCCTTGGATTGCAGGAGACTCTGGTTCAATTCCTGGGTGGGAAGATCCCCTGGAGAAGGGAAAGGCTACTCACTCCAGTATTCTGGCCTGGAGAATTCCATGGACTGTATAGTCCATGAGGTTGCAAAGAGTTGGATATAACTGAGCGACTTTTACTTTTCTTTCTTTGGATTCCTTCTATGTCTTTACTTCCTTCTACTTCCACCATCAGCCAGTTTTTTTTTTTTTACAGATTAGGTATCTGTGGCAGCACTATGCATTAAACATCCTAATGAAGGCATGCTACAAGTACTGAAACAGCTAATCATACTCCCTAAAGTGCGTCAATAAAATCATCAGGGGGCCATTAGAGAGGCAGAGAAAGATAGCAAGATCAGGATGCTGTCTCAAAGAAGCCATAGCAACACTGAAGAGGTACCATGACACAGTCCAAGTGCTTACTAACAATCCTTATCCAAAGTTTAAGAGCCCTCTGAATGTCCGCTATCGCTCTACACATTTTTCTGTCTTTAAACTGCTATTATTTTGGTAGTTTAAATCTGAATAAGGTAGCGTGAGCATATACAGTTAGAAAATACATGGAAAACAAAAACTTCTAAGCAGCCTTCCTAGGCTGCAGCACAGCTACTGTACAACACACCTGTATATGTGAATTACTTCTCAAATGAGAATTTAGCAAGGATTCAAAACTGTAGGACTCAAACTGCTCATAAAACTACCATCTGGTCATTTTTGTCGTGCTTGACGTTATTGCTGGTGGTGACAACAAAAAGATTTACTGGCTACTTAGCATGTGTCAGAAACTGGGCTAACTACTATTATATAAAGCAGATAGTATCTTTATTTTCCAGATGAGCACACTGAGGCTTCACTGAGGTTAAACATCTTGCCAGAGTTAAGAGGGAGATTTCTCCAGTTTACTGCTCACCAGCTGTGATGTCCCGGACACCGTGGGGCACCTCACTGTTCTGGGAGCTAGGTTTGTTAGTTGTAACACCACTACTACCAACATGTTTCATACTGCAGAGTTCACAAAATTATATATATAAAGTCTCTGGATACTCACACCACCCTCATTTTCTCACCTACCCAAGGTCACCTGCCTGGTGGCTTACATACAGAGAATACCTTAACTACTCAGAATCTACTTTGAAGCTCAAATGAGACAGTATATGAAAGTATTCTGTAAACGCTAAAACTTTCTGTGAAAACATAAAATAGCATATTATTATCCATGTTCCCCGATTAGGGAGGAAGTGATTGTTTTCAATGATCTCTAGAGTTCCATTTAGATGTAAAACTGCAAGTTAGAGGAGTTTTTAAGTTTTCCTTTGCCATTAGAAGCTAATTTTAAAAAACAGATTCCCTCCATAGGACTATAAACATTTTTTATACAGTATGATCAAGCTCAACAGAATTTTTCTTCCTTTTTCTCAAATAATGTTAAGAATCTCTTAACATTAGAGAATGATAATGTTATATGATATGTTAATATCATATAAGAGTGACATTAACCATGCATTCAGCTCCCCCCGCCCCCCCAAAATTAGTATCGACTATGGACAACTGGGTATGAAAAGAAGCAAACGGACAAAAAATCACCTGTGAGAAGGTGCCATGAAACAACCAAGACTCTGGAACAGGGAGTTTCAGGGGGGCTTCACTGAGGGCCTCGCTGAGGACCTGAAACAGGAGCCAGAGATCCAAGAATAGGCAGCAGGACACTCCAGGCAGTGGACCAGTGCGTATGAAGACTTCAAGGAACAAAAGGAAGAACCTGACAAGTGCAGGCACAGACTAGCGACTGAGGAGGGTGGCACAAACGAGGGCGAGAGCTCGCAGGGGCCGGATCCTCTCACACAACCTGGGAGGCGTCTGGATGTTCACCATGAGCTGTGGAAACCATTTAACAATTTTAAACAGAGAGGCTCATGATGCAAATTCCACTGAAGATCACCTTGACTGCTGAGATAAGATGAAAGCCCAGACTGAGACCCGAAGAAAGCTAACACCTTCAAAGCAAATCGAGAGCTGGCAAAAGAAACTGAGAGGGGGAGCTGAGGAGACAAAACAAAAAAGCTATGCATGTGGGGTCATGGAAACCAAGAGAAGCAAGTGTGTAAAGGGAAGACCAGATGCTCTCCTATTTTAAGTTCTGCTAAGAGGACAAGTACGGTGAAGACAGAAAAGCATTTTCTGGATTTATATCCTAAAGATCACTAATGACCTAGAATAGTTCCGGGGCATGCAGTCCATTCTGTGCACAACCTTTGTAAATATTTAATGACTACTTAATTTCCCACTAAGTGAAAATACAGCCATTTTTTCCTATAAAAATGAGTTTCCTACATAGGAATTAGATATTCTTAAATTCAATTAAAGAACATGATTTACCTTATTTGAACTAACATTGCTTATAATACAATCCAGGATGGAGAACTACTCTCAACACAGGAAAAGGAGCTGCACAAAGGACACACAGGGACACAAAGCTCCTCTGTCTGAAAGGCTGGCTCCTGCGCTGGTGCTGTGTCTTCCCTCACCGCTAAGACTGATGACTTTCCAGCCTCTACAATCAGGGCCTGAAAGGGCTACTCAAATCCCCAGCACCATGTGTGCCCGGGCCCTTGACAACTTCAGGTCAGTGGGACAGAGGTCACAGTACCTGGGGAAGAAGGCCCTTCTCAAATAAAGCACTGCTCAGGAAAAGCCTTTTGCCTTTCCATCTTTTCACCACCTGGAACTTAATGTGACGTTTGGAGTCACCTTTAGACCACCAGACGGAAACCCACAGGCTAAGGAGAGAAGAGCAAAGACAGGAGGAGCCTGGTCCCTTGAGAGCAGCCTCAGGCCACTGTACTAACCCTAAACGGTCACCATCCAGATTTCTTGCTGCAGGAAGCATGTAAACTCCTCACTTTTTTTACGCCACTAAGTACAATTCTGCAGTGACGTAACAGTTAAACACAATGCTAACAGATTCATGCAATGTTCATTTCTTTCATTCCTCATAAAGAGTATTAGAAACAACACAAGAGGACATCAGAACTATAGCAAAATTCACTGCAACTAAGGGAGGCCGTGTATCTAGTTCCCACCACTGAGGTGCACGGAAGACTGTCCCAGGCGGCCTAGTGGTAAAGAATCCACCTGCCGATGCAGGCAATTTGGGTTTGAGCCCTAGGTTGGGAAGATTCCCTGGAGACGGACATGGCAACCCATTCTAGTACTCTTGCCTGGGAAACCCCATGGACAGAGGAGCCTGGTGGGCTAGTCAAAGGAGTCGCAAAGAGTCAGACATGACTGAGTGACTAATTCTTCCTTGCTTTAGAAAAATGATGAGTTAAAACACCCAAAACCTGGGAAATGTTTTGCCTAATTCTTTATACAAAATGGACCCTGCTTTTTGAAAACTGACCCTTACAAAACTGTATTTGTTTCAATATGGAAATGGTATAAAAATTAAATTAGCCTATCCTTCCATTAATTAATGTTGCACAAATAAATATTTTAAAAATATTACTATTAGTTCCCAACCCACATGAACTGACCAACCCTCGGCAAAACAAAACAGCAACTGAAATGCCAGTCCAGTGTAACCCAGCACTACCACAGAAACCCTGCGTCATCCCTCAGGCACACAGGGCCAGCAAGAACCAGCACAGACCCACAGGGCGCAGCACAGCCTCCCAGAGACAGGCGCTATCCTACACTGAGAGGGCAGGGGCGTTCATCTGGTGCAAGGTGGATGAGGGGAAGCACCTCTTAAATACACCTTCTTCAAACTCCTGAGATCCTCTCATTTGGATGCTACAGAGCCATAAACGCACATACTTTGAGAAATTATCATGAATTGCCAATCTGCCATAGATCAAAGGAATCAAGGATATTAACGTTAAAATTACTTTACCAAGTTAGAAATTTCCTGAATAAATTTGGGAGGCCCAGAAACCAAGGAATATATTTAACCCACTGCAAAGCTAAAAACATATTCATTTTATTCTCAGTTTTCTGAATACTATTTAATCCCCAAATATATACTACCTTCTCAACTCAGAACCACAAAACAAAAATTCAGATGACATTACTGGCATTTTGTGGAAATTCTCAGGAAGTTGTGCTTCCTGAATTGCACAGAGATCTAAGTTACTAGATGAGTTCCATACCAGGGCAAACAACTGGCTTTACCATTCACAGGCTGATTAAACTATTCCAATCCAGAGAGAGAAGCACTCAGTGGAAGATGTCTGGAAAACTCTCTTAAGGCAATAGGGGAAACCCATATAGTCCTTTCTTAACTTTATTTTCTGGGACCAACTCGTGAACAGTTTCATGAGCCATACATGTCTAAGGGAGATAAGCTTAGTGTCTTTCAATATACATCAAGTAACCAGTCTCTGCAGGGTGCCATTATAAATATCGTTTATCAAACAATAATACTTTTCGGATCTGTTAGGTCGATGCGCAGGGAAGTTTCCCCCCAAACTTTCAGGATGCTTGCTAGGAATTCTGCCACTTTTTAGGATTTTTTTTTTTAAGCCAGCAGACTCTCTGAATTAGAAGAAATAATCTACACTTCCCTGGTGGCTTAGTGGTTAGAATTCCAGGCTTTCACCATCATGGCTGTGGGTTCAGTCCCTGATTGGGGAACTGAGATCCCACAAGCTACGTGGTGCAGCCAAACAAAAACAAAAATGAAAAAAAAAAGAAAAAAATCCATTAAATAAAACATTAGGAATGAAAGCATTTTATTAACTTTATGAAAAGCACTCCATAAATATACTGTAATTTTATCAGTATTAATGTTACTGTTATTATGTTACTAGTTCCTTCTTCCCCTCAGTTAAAGCACTGAAGGTACTGAAGAAACTAATTATGAAATATAATCACAGAATTTAGGGAATTAATTTTAGAAATTAATAGTAAAGAGATTTCATCACAGAAGTTGCTTGTGGTGGCTATCCAGAGAGCTTCTTTTTTGCTACAGGCTGAAATAATCAGTTTTAAACTGTGTCTAAAATAAGAGCAACTATGCCATCAATGCTGACCTCTGGAAATCTTATAACCAAAGTCAATTTGGTTATGAAATCTGCTGTTTGGAGGCCTTCCTTGTTATTTTCTTGGTCTTAGCAGAGACTGCTATAGAGACAGCAGTCTATCGCTACATAGACCGCTATACAGACAGGTAAACTAGGGGTTCTCTATCCCGTGCTGCTATATCCTGATTCAAGATACGGAACACAATTATTGTAGGGGCATGTAGCAATCCTCAAGAGCAAGGCGACACCATGGCAATGCTGCTATGTCATGTCCTCTCTGTCCCTGGACATTTTGTTCTGAGGACTGTTCAATTCCTAGCTACAGTGCAAAATGCTAAACCACTTCAATTTTTAAAATCAGATGTAGAAGGTGAATACACAAATTTAATTTGTCTGTTTTATTCTTTCTAGAATAAAAGAACAGAAGCATTTTCTAGTTTAGAGTCTAAATGTCAACATGGGGAAAGGCTAAACAGCTAAACAGCTCGGTATGCTATAATGTTAAGAATAAAAGTGTAAGGTACAATAAATAAATTTCAGTTCCTCTGTTTTATTGTATCTCCTGTTTGACAGATTTGTAGAGGCAGCAGAAATTTTTTGAGTTTTTAAAAATCTGATTTAAGTTGTTCAGGCTTGCTCTTGTGGTTTACGTTTCAGTCCCCTCCCCACCCTTGGGGGTGGGGTGTGTGTTGAGAAGGACTATTTCAGTAATGGTAATAAGAGACTGGGTCTCTCAGGGGAGGAACAGGGAAAGGGCCATAAACGAAATTGTTTAAATATATTAGAAAGGAAAGGGTTTCCAGGGGCTTTTGATATTTTAATGTCAACCTGTGATCCAACTCTACAAGCAGAAAGTAATCATAGGAGAAAAAACATCTCCAGCCAACAGAAGATCATCAAGTTTGTTAAAAGGGATATTCAAGTGCAAATCCACAGGTACACGTGTACAGGTACGGATAAACTTGCACATGGGGCCAATCCCTACTCAGATCTAAAACTAGGTCAGGGTTTTGAGACAAGAGCAGGTAACTGGGTGAATGGCAACCAAATGCCTTCTCTGTAAGCCAGGGAAGCCAGTGAAACTTGGATTCAGAGAAGTTTTTAAACTTCTGCTTTTATTCAGTTCAAGGATTACAGAAAAATAACTTCTAGCTTGAACTGTTTGCAAATGTTTATTTTTAGCTCTCCATTTACCCTTAACCGCATAAAGGAGTGAAAGAAAGAAAAAAAGGTGGCAGGAACAGCAAAACAAAGCTAAAAAATAAGAAAATAGCCATACTTTACCTCTAGTTCAGATACACTCACAAACTTTCCAATTCATGATGAAGAAGTCTAAATTTAGACAGAGGAACAAAGATTCTATCCTATACATCCTCTTCAGTTAGGAAGAGAAAGTTAATAGTGTCTGTGAACCACAGGATTCAGAGACACTTAACATCAATTATTTAAATAACTACTAACCTATTACCGAGCAAAGGAAAAAGAGAACAAACTGTTTAGGTCACTGACCAGAGGTACAAGCACAATTTTCTTCCTTTTCCTTGTAATAAAAAAGGAAGAAAGCAACTTAATGATTTCCCACATTAACGCCAATCAATCACCTGAAATATATTTCTCTGTCCAAGAACTATTTTTACATCTTTAGGCAATTTTCTTAGATTTCAAAAATAGATTGTTACTTATTGAAAACTTTACTTTACATAATCTGTCTAAGTGATGCTCAAAATCTGTGATCAATGTTTAAGTTTGTATATTCTGACTGCAAAGTCAGAACATTTTCTACTTTTTTTTAGAGGTAAGAGAAAAGCTGAGAATGAGAAGAATATTGTCTACAGCAGGATTAGAAAAGAAAGTTGCTACACTATGCCTTTTCAGGTCTTAATGTTCATAGGACAAAAAAAAACTATAATGTTAAACAGCCTTTGAAACGTTAAATTTTTCAGCATCTTCAGTTCAAAACTACTAAAAAGTGGCATAAATACTTGTCTTTATATGCTTTGTATCTGTAAGGTTGATAATGTTAGGTTATTATTGCTAATTTTGAAGCTGTAATGATTAATGTGGTTGGTAAAAAAGTCATTATCATGTATATTTCATTTATACATATCAAATGTCATATGTAATATGATCTGTTTCAAAATCATTCCAGAGGAGCAAGTAAACATGACTGATCATTAGTTAATAACTGTTGAAACTGGAATGTGGATATATGGGGGTTTATTACATTTCTCTCTCTACTTCTGTCTGCAATTTTTCATAAAACTTAAAATAAGTATTTACAAAATCCGACCTAAGGGACTCTTAATGTTGTAATCTAAAGAAGCTGAGTCAAACTGTAAAGCTGGTCATTTAACTTTGGGACAGAAAATGAGAAACTATCATAGCAGAAGTTGGAAGAGAAAGGCCAAGTAAGGTGTTTTGTTGCATCTATATCAGAAGCCCTGGAATAACAGTTTTAAAGTTTACAAGAAATGCAACTATCAGGGAATAAAATATTCCACCAAATCCATGAACTATGAGGGATGTTATAACAGTACTTTTACAAATCTGGAAGAAGTCAACCTCCCTATTCAGATAGTTAGAATACTTAATAAAGCAACTATATACTTTATCCAACCCATCCCAGATAATCAGTTTCTTTGTAAAAATGAATTAATTAAACTACGAGGGTCTTGCAAATTATGTGGCTTTCTTTCTTCTGAGCAGTTTTTCAAAATAAAACAAAATGTGCTCCTTTCCACCAGAAAGATAAATGTAGTGTTTCAAAGTGAAAGTCATTTAACCATGTCCAGCTCTTTGGGACCCCATGGACTGTAGCCTGCCAGGCTCCTCTGTCCATGGAATTCTCCAGATTAGAAGACTGGAGTGGGTAGCTGTTCCCTTCTCCAGGAGATCTTCCCAACCCAGGGATCAAACCCAGGTCTCCCGCATTGCAGGTGGATTCTTTACCATCTGAGCCACCAGGGAAGCCCAAGAATACTGGAGTGAGAAGCCTATCCCTTCTGCAGCAGATCTTTCCAATCCAGAAATTGATCCGGGGTCTCCTGCATTGCCCATGGATTCTTTACCAGCTGAGCTATCAGGGAAGCCCTTTCACTAGAAAAGACACCATTAAAAGAGAGAGAGAGAGAGAGAGAGGAAAGTTAGAAGAGAATCTGATTAGCAATTTGGAAAGAAACAATCTAGTAAGAATCCAAGGACCACCCTCCCACGAAGAATTAACGAACAACACTCACTAATGTTAAAGGTTGACTAAAAGAGTGAGATGTCCACCACAGGGACTAAATCAAGGGTAATAATCCCTTTTCCCCACTTGTTTTTCTACAGACAACTGCGAGGATAAAATGCCAACCACTTAGAAATGCGGAAGATTCTACAAAGCTTAACAGAATGATTTATGTTGTTTGGATATGCTGAACAATGCCTCCTAACTTATGGTACCCCAACACACGGTATTTTCTTTTCCGGAAAGAAGCTTCTCTAATGAAGATAGTGAGTGGTATGTTAGTGACCCTGCAGAAAAGATGTACTGGAGATAAGCAGAACCTCACTGAGAAGTCCTCAGAATTTTTTATAGTAAGAGAGAATGAATTCTAGGTTTAGACTACTCTCAGATTTCTTGCAGTCTTAGAGTTTATTTTACATTCATGGTTCCTATATCTGAAATGTATATTAGAAATTAAAAATTATTAAATTCAAGTTGTTTTCTCCTTGAGTTATCTTCCACTCTTCATTCTTTCCATTTAAAGAATCAGATATGGACACTGTTCAAATCAACATGCTAGGTTACAACCATGATATAAACAATAAACTCAACTGCATAATAAAGACATTAAAGATGACCCTTTACCTGGCTTGCTATTATTTGTTAAATAAATGCTACCTTTATTTTGTATACACAAAATGAACTGGTTCATTTCTAATACACACAGTAGTACTAAAGAATACAGTATACATTCCCAGAATTCCCCGATAGCTCAGCTGGTAAAGAATCCACCTGCAATGCAGGAGACCTGGGTTTGATCCCTGGGTTGGGAAGATCCCCTAGAGAAGGGAAAGGCTACCCACTCCAGTATTCTGGCCTGGAGAATTCCATGGACTGTATAGTCCATGGGGTAACAGAGTCGGCCACGACTTAGCGACTTTCACTTTTCCCAGAATTCCAGAGATGTTACACTCATAGCATAGGCTCAGAATACCTGGATCTGAATCCTGGTCCCACGAGTCACCAAGATATTGCTTGATTTCTCGTGTCTCGGTCTCCTTATTTGTAAAGTGGGGACAATAATAATTCCTGGCTCACAGCATTGTAGGGAAATTCCTCTGACTGAATGTGTGTGAAGCATGCGGGATAGGGCCAGCCTGGACACTGAATAGTAGGATACACTGCACTGACACTGAAAACAACAGAAACTACACAAGGCGGCTAATCAGCCTAGGCTCCAAAAGGACTGTGTTAATAAGACTGAAATCTAAGCAATGTTCCAATACATCTGATGTTACTTGTGTGTTTTTTAAAAACCTATTATTTGTAGTATCTGATTTATTACACTAAGTTCATTAGAGAAAAATAAAATACCTCTGAGGTACAAAACTGTAACACAAATCAGGACTGAACTTGTGTTTATTATTTATAACTATACTATGTCATTTCCCAGTAGTCATGGTTCTTGGGTAACTAAACAAATTGCTTAGGAAGCTATTCTGCCAAAGTTTCTTTCTTGGTAGGTCTAACTTTGCTGTTTAGTCACACAGTCACGTCCAACTCTTTGTGACCCCAATGACTGTAGCCTGCCAGGCCCTTCTGTCCATGGGATTTCCCAGGAGAGAATACTGGAGTGGGCTGCCAATTCCTTCTCCAAGGTCTAACTTTAAAACTCTTAAAACAAAGTAAGAGATGGTATTATTATTGCTTTGCAGATATTAAATTTTACCTTGAACTTGGAGATTCACTCCTTTTCAAAAAGATCATGCTAATTTCTTTGGTTGTATTTTCTACCATTTTCTATTGTGTATTTTTTATTCATTGAAGAGGTAGTCCACAGACAGCAAAGTTTAGTATGATGATAAAAAACTTTTAGTTGCTCTGTATTTCTCTAATACAAGGTCATAATAAAAACTGACTTTCTTCAAACTTACTTTCAGTTTATATTAGTACTGTGTACTGATTTTGTAAAGAAATACATGTTATGAATTTACTGCACATAAATCCCCAAAACAGAATCATTAACAGTGGCTCTCAAGGAATTTAAATGAAATTAAGAGTGTTTTATAAATAGCTGCCAGGTGATTGCAACTGGTCCTCTACAGTCTTATTAAATTACTTAAATTAGAAGATCTAGAAATCTGATCTCATTCAGGACTGTTGAGAAATAGTGTTGATGTTCTTAATTTTGATATAATTAATACCATCACTAGAATACATTACCTTGGTGGAATACATGTGGCAGACAAAATAGCTTATAAACTAGCAGAGCCTGATCTCAGTAAGTCAATAACCTTACACAAATGTGATTTCTGAAGAGCAAAAAAAAGTGTACATTTTATAAAGTACAGTTATTTGTACTTTAAAATTTGTAAAGTACAGCTAGAGGCTCATTTCTATTTATTTTTGACAAATGACTAGAGAGTAAATAAACTTTAAAGTATAAGGTTCTTTTAAAAAAACCATAAACACATATATAGATGTTATTATCTTTATATATATATTTCCAAACCTAGAAACGGGATAAAACAAAGTACTAGTTGAAGAAGGGAAAAGCTTTAAAAAAAAAAAACTGCTGAGATCTTTTGTAAGATCAGACAGACATTAAGTATTCCTACAAATCTCAAATATTATTCAATAAACTCAAACTCCTCCTTCTTTGATTCTACTGAAATAAACTACTTTGATTTAAGTGAATTTTTGTTTTGCTTTCACTTTAGGGGAATTACCGAATTAAAATTAGCAAAGTGTTTCTAGTCATTGGTGCTCCATATTAGACTCCACAGAATCCCCGAAGATGACGAATGCATTTTAAAAAGCAAAAATGTACACTTCAATGTTCCCAGCAGCACTATTCACAATAGCCAAGACATGGAAATAACCTGCAAGTCTATCACCAGAGGAAACTGGTAAAGAAGACATGGTGTATGTATATGCGAGCAGGGATTTCACGGCAGACTGAGATGGCCACTTGAACCATTCCAGGAAGACTTCAGCGTACAGCCAGTGGTTCTACTTGAGATTTCAGATATGACTTGTGAAAATAAAAATATAATAAGCTTACATCTGCACCCTGCAGTATGAACAACCTAAGAATGAGCCCATCTCCACTTCAGAACAAAGATATTTAGGGAGAATGTTTTCCCAGTTTTCTGTTTTCACTGGCATCCTGTCCTAAATCCCACAGGCGTGACGCAGGCAGGGCTTGGGAAGTCTGAGAACTGCCTGCTTCCTTGGCCAGCTGGGAGTCTGAGAGAACCACCGAGAGGCTAGATGCCTCAGTCTCTTAGTAAACCTGTCTTTCTCTGGGTGTGAAGAGTTAAACATGAAACACCTCTTAGTAAACCCTGCATCAAAGCATGAACTCAGTGGCTGCTACTGAACCAACAATTCTCCCACCAGGTAACAGAGAGACTCACCTGGGCAGGATTAAAAGGATCAGCTTCAGAGCAGAAAGCAAGTATTATTAATGCTTGTCCAGATTATATATAATAGCAAAGCAAAATATTTTGACAGAGAAGGTTGAGAAAAGGTAGATATGGACACAGAAACTGAAAAACTGCAGTGACATAAAAAAAGTGGACATGCTGAATTCTTCTATGTCTAGCACTTCAATATGGAAGAAAACTCTATGAATTATAATGAAAACAATGTTTTGACTACAGTAAAATATCTGACAATGAGTTAAGATCCATGCAACCTTCACCAAATTACACAAAATGGACTTTAACTGGTCTTTATCCAATTGTCCCTGCAATCTCTGCTGCTGGTCACTGCTGCTCTAGCTTGGGTTTCTCCTTGGATGGCTTTCCTGAGAGTCAAACTTTAAAAGACATTTTTTCACCATAACTCCGTTCTTTTTCTCATTCAAAAAATTATCCTGCCTCTAACTAGAGGCACTATACCTTTGGGCTGCTCTCTCATCTCTTTAGTGAATTCATGTAATGTCATATAGGTATTTTTTCCTTCAATTTAATGCCCACACTAATTTATAGTTTTAGCTTTCTCTCTCCTTTTCTGAGGGCTATTCCACATTCTTACTTAATTCTTATTCCACATTAGGAAAGGTCAAAGATGACTTCCAGGCCCCTATGCCATTTGCTCTTTTTAAAAGAATTCCATTAATTTGATTACCTGTCTTCCTATGTCATGTAGACTAAAATCCAAAAAGTTAAAAGAAAGTCGACAGTGTACACAATGACAGTAGCAAAAAATGCTGACAGTGAGAGAACAAAAATTACAAAAAGTAAACCCAAAAGCTGAGCAGTTTGGGACCATCTGAAATACAAGCCAAAAAAAATTTAAGAGAGCTCTTTGGTCCAGTGAGAGAAATGATTATGTAAACTATATAACTGCACTTGAGAGAAATAATTATGTAAACTATATAAACACACTGTCCAATACCACCTGTAACTATTCATATTTAAATTTATTAAATAAAATTTAAAATTCTGTTCTTCTGTCACACACCACTTTCCAAGTGCTCAATCGCCACATGCAGCCAGTGGCTACTCTACTGGACAGGACAGATACAGAATATTATGACCACTGCAGAATGTCCTATTGGACTAAGCTGAAGTGCCAGCTCAACATTCACCTGGTATTCTCTATACAACAGGTGCAGTGCTATTACAGGAACAGGGGTATAGAGAGATGAGGAAGATAAGGCTTCTCTCGGCCCTCAGAGAATACACAGTCTGTCTAGTGGACAAAACAAAAATATTTACAAGTGCTAGAGTAGAGGTAATAACATGGATGAGAGAAGAACTGACTGAGAGGCCCATCTCTCGAAATTCCAGACTAATCAGCTGGAACTGCAATCCTTCCACCTTACTTAGTTTCCTGCGGACCAGACCTCATTCCCCGGCTGTTATGATGGTACAACCGGTAACACTGAGACTCCTCACCACCTAGCAATTCTGGGCTCACTGGAACCCGAGATGCTGAAACCTGAACAGGATGTGTGTTAGCTCTGCCCCTCTGGACTTGGTGCTTCACCTTGCTGGCAATCCTGAAAGGAAAAGGCCACGCCCCCCTTTTTGCCCTTGGTCCTTCCTAGGGAAACAGCTGTGCCTCCACTGTCTCTGGTTTGGCGCTCCTAGCATGTGTTACACTTAGAATGACCAAGCGCTTGACCAAGCAGTTAAGGCATTACCAAAGAATTAACACTGCCACGGAGCACAAGTCTTCAGTGCAAATAAAGCAAGAAGGGAGCGGGGAGGTGCCCCAAAGCAGAAAGGGTAGGCTAAGCAAGGACGAGAGAAGCAGGAACGCTAACTGAGGGTCTGTGGGCCAGCAGAGGGTTCATCATAGCCCCCTACAGGGCACACACAGCGGGCAACTGCAGCAGATGAGTCTGGATGGGAGCCCAACGCCAAAAGCCTTAATGCCACCACCTAAGGAGCTGGGCGTGGACTGGCCAACCATAATTAAGTAGAAGGGCTAAACCACAGATCTCTGAAATGAGATCTGTGTTTTCAAAAGACAAACCTAGGGCAGAGGTGAAAGGCAGATAAATAGAAATAGATAAAGGGGGATGATATCTGGATGAAAACCTGGCTGAAGGCAGTGGAGATAAAGAACAGGAAATTCATTCAAAAGACACTGTGTATGTGCTGACATCAGAGAAAACTAACTGGGTCTAACTAACTACTGACAGGGTCTATCTGGCACCCGGCAGGTGATAAATGTTTGCTGCACAAATTAGTGAGGAAGATACCGATCACGAAGCTGACAGAGAGGGGCAGGGAACAAAAACTATGAGAAACACAAACTTAAAGGAAGGACTGACAGTGAGAGAAACTGAAAGGAACAAAGGAATCAGACAAGGACATACGCCTTCTGCCTGGCATGTGATCTCCACGACACTGGCTGGCCGGCAATTCCCTCAGACCCCTTCCCACTATGTACTGGGCAACACAGCAACTCTCCCTCAGCACTCTGAAAACCCTCTCCCTTATTCATCCCTGGAGAAAATAGTGCCACCGCCTCACACACTATGTATTTTACCTATTTATTGTGTTTAATGTCTATCTCCCTACTACTTAAATGTAAGCTTCACTCACTGCTGTACACCAGAGCCTAAAAATGTACCTGGCCTAAGCACATGCTCAACAAATACTTGCAGAGTAACTGAATTAGGAGGATTATCACGCATAGACAAATAAGTATGGAAGTAAAGTGATAGCTAACATGGAAATTATATCAATTATATTGAGCGCTAAAGGTAAAAATCTACGTAATAGTCCTTTAAGTACAAAAGGCTCAAACACCATTTTCTTCAAATATATGTTTTTATATATATCAAATATATGCATTTAATAGTAACACAGGCTTTCTATTTAGTCACAAAATAATGAGAGAGATTTTATGGCTTGAAAAATCACTCATAATACTTGGTAGCCACACTGCAAATCCACCAATTCAAGTATTTAAAACTTATTAATACTTCTTCAATTTCCATTACAAACTTCTAATTTCCTTCTGAAGTTTTGGTTATTTTAAAATGTTAAGCAAGTACAAAAAGCTAAAGTTGAAATACCAAAATATAAGTTTAATCACAGTCATTAGCTTTAAAATATAATGAAGATGATATAACACTAAAATGGTAAAAAATGGTGAGAAACTAGAAATGCAAAAGAATACAAAACGGGACCACCCAGCTGCCTGGCTTCAGGAAAGTGACAAAATATCACTAATTCTCACTCTACTCATCAATAAAATGCAGCTAACATGAGCACCTACCTACCTGGTAAGCTTGTTCTCAGTTTTTTGTTTTTGTTTTTTTTGAGGATTAAATCTGTTTCAAGTCATTAGCTTAGCACAGTGCCTACAATATAAATACTTATGAAAAACCTACTGTGTAAAAGGCATCATACTTACTGGCCACAGTGGCCAATGAAAGAGATATATCTATCCTAACAGAACTGATGACAATTAAAACAAATCTAAAGACAAACTAATGAATTACCAAGTGTGACAAGTGCTACAGAGGGAGTCCATGGGGTTCTGAGTCAGAAATTGAGGGATGAGGGAATTCAGTTTTAGATGTGAGCAGGAAGAGTACCTCTGAGGAGAGGAACTGCCTGCACTGCCCACAGATGTAGGGTACAGAATGACACTGAGGATGATTTCAGGCTCAGCCCAGGGGTTGGAAAGAGCCTGTGACCTGTCTGAGAGGACCCAGGATAGCTGAAGCATAGGAAGTCAAAGGAGATAAGATTATAGAGACAGGCAAGAGCCAGATTATGCAGGACTCTGAAGAGCCACTGTAAGGATCTGTGATTTTATTCTATGGGGATTTATTCTTCAGTGGAAAGCTGCTAAAATTTTGTTTGCTTTTTTTTCTTTCAGAAGGAAAGATGATCCAATTTATGTCTCACAAAAATCACTTAAGCTATTTTCGGAAAGTGTATCACAGGGTAATGTAAATAGAAGCAGAATAATTAGTTTCAAGACTAATGCCATGTCCAAGAGAGAGCGATGGTACTTGCAATGCGGTGGTGGCATGGAGAAGAGAAGGAGTGGATGGATTCCAGACGTGGTTTGAGATGGATTGAATTTGGGGGATGAGGGAAAGGGAGAGATCAGAGATGACTCCTAGATGTCTGACTTAAGCAATTGCCTGGCTGATGGTGCCATGGTAAGTAACACAGTTAAGTACTGAATTAATTTTAGCTACTCATAGCTACTATCAGGATAGAAGAGAGAGAGGGGAAAAAACTTGGTAATCCTAGAGCCAAAAGGGAGGGAGGGGAACTAAAGCACACACAGAAAGGGCAATTAGGTCAAGCCATGAGGAAGAGCAATATCAGACCAAATTCCTCACTGAAAGCAACTACAAAAGTGACATAAGACACCAAACAAACAAACAGAGCTACCTGAAGGCACACAGAAAACCATTGAGAGAGCCAGGACATCACGTGCTGAGAGAAGGGAATCCCACAGACGGCCCCTGTTTTCCCCCTGAGGCATCTGCCAGTTACCAGTACAGGGCATCCAGGCCAGGCAGAACAGGAGCCAGGAGCTTGTGGCAGTCCCACCGGGCTGGGAAGGCAGAAACTGGACTTCTGTGCTACACCAGAGGAGCCAGGATTGAGGATCCCAGATAAAAAGGAACTGCAAAGAACAGCCCAACATCCTGCTCAGTGTTTGCCCTCCAGGAATGTGCTGAATCATAAACAACATGGATTGAAATGCAGAAAAGCTCCTCAAAAAGATGTTGCAAAGAGGCTAAAAAAGCTAAGCAGAGCTTTTATCAGCCTCATCATATTTAAAATTCAGAGCTTGCCAAGGAAGAAGCATCTTGATAAACACTTCAAACTTTTAAATGAGCCCTCAGAAGAGCTATGTGTTAGAAGGCTATTTGAATTTCCTGATTACCCTGAATTCAGGCTTATTTCTTATTAATCACTAATGAATCAAAATGATCAATGTTTACCTAACTACCTGCCAGAGAATATTAATATTTTTATCTGAAGAAAGATAACATCATTCAGATCCACTATAATGTTTCATCACAATGTTATTAAAACATTACCAGGCATATTAGGAAAAAGGATCAAATGATCAAAAGCTAGACAACAGAAATGGGCTCATGGGTGATAGGGATAGTATCAAAGTTATCAGACAGAAACACTGCAACAATGTTTACATACGCAAGAAAAATAGGTAAAACATTGTGAGAACTTGAATCTGTATAAGTTTTAGGACTGAAAATATAAAAACTGAAATTAAGAACTTAATAATTGGGTATAACTGGATACTAGACAGGGAAGATAAGCGAACTTGAAGACAGTTCAACAAAAATATCCAAATAGATACACAGAGGGGGAAAAAAGAATGAAAACTGAAATGACCTAACACACATGCATTTGTAGTCTCAGAAAGAAAGAACTGAATAGAAACAATGCTTGAAGAACCCCAGCTTATGGAGAGGATGTGCAGAAAAAGGAACCCTCCTACACTGCTGGTGGGAGTCTAAGTTGGTATGAGTATAAGTTGGTGTAGCCACTGTGGAAAACATTATCGAAGTTTCTCAAAAAGCTAAAAATAGAATTACCATACAATCCAGCAACCCCAGTTCTGGGCATATATCTGGACAAAACTAATTCAAAAAGATATATGTACCCCTATGTTCACAGCTTTATTGACTATGCCAAAGCCTTTGACTGTGCGGATCACAATAAACTGTGGAAAATTCTTCAAGAAATGGGAACTCCAGACCACCTGACCTGCCTCTTGAGAAACCTGTATGCAGGTCAGGAAGCAACAGTTACAACGAGACATGGAACAACAGACTGGTTCCAAACTCAGAAAGGAGTACATCAAGGCTGTTTATTGTCACCCTGCTTATTTAACTTACATGCAGAGTACATCATGAGAAACACTGGGCTGGAAGAAGCACAAGCTGGAATCAAGATTGCTGGGAGAAATATCAATAACCTCACATATGCAGATGACACTACCCTTATGGCAGAAAGTGAAGAAGAACTAAAGAGCTTCTTGATGAAAGTGAAAGAGGACAGTGAAAAAGTTGGCTTAAAACTCAACATTCAGAAAACTAAGATCATGGATGGCATCTAGTCCCATCACTTTATGGCAAACTGTGGAAACAGTGACAGACTTTATTTTTCTGGGCTCCAAAATCACTGCAGATGGTGACTGCAGCTATGAAATTAAAAGATGCTTGCTCCTTAGAAGAAAACTTATGACCTACCTAGACAGCATATTAAAAAGCAGAGATATTACTTTGCCAACAAAGTCTATCTAGTCAATCAAAGCTATGGTTTTTCCAGTAGTTATGTATGGATGTGAGAGTTGAACTATAAAGAAAGCTGAGCGCCGAAGAACTGATGCTTTTGAACTGCGCTGTTGGAGAAGACTCTTGAGAGTCCCTAGGACTGCAAAAAGATCCAATCAGTCCATCCTAAAAGAAATCAGTCCTGAATATTCATTGGAAGGACTGATGCTGAAGCTGAAACTCCAATACTTTGGCCACCTGATGTGAAGAACTCACTCATTTGAAAAGATCCTTAGGCTGGGAAAGACTGAGGCAGGAGGAGAAGGGGACAACAGAGGATGAAATGGTTGGATGGCATCACCAACTCACTGAACGTGAGTTTGAGAAAACTCTGGGAGTTGGTAATGGATGGGGAGTCCTGGTGTGCTGCAGTCCACGGGGTAGCAAAGAGTCAGACACACTGAGCAACGGAACTGAAGTGAACTAAATGTTCACACCAGCACTTTTCACAATAGCCAAGACATGGAAACAATCTAAATGTGCATCAACAGATGAATGGATAAAGAAGATATGGTACATATATACAATTGAATACTACTGGGCCATAAAAAAGAACAAAATAATGCCATTTTGCAGCAACATGGATGCAAATAGAGATTTTCACACTAAGTAAAGGAAGTCAGAAAGAGAAAGACAAATACTGTATTAATACCATTAGTATATGGAATCTAAGATAAGCCACAGATGAACCCATCTATGAAACAGAAACAGAATCAAGCACATAGAGACTAGACTAGTGGTTGTCAAGGGGAAAGGAGTTGGAAAGGTTTGGATTGGGAGTTAGAGATCAGCAGATGCAAACTGGTAATATATAGAAAGAACAAACAACAAGCTCCTACTTTTTGCACAGGGAATTACATTCAATATTCTGTGATAAAGCATAACGGAAAATATGAAAAAGTACATATACATGTATCAATATAACTGAGTCACTCTGCTATAAAGCAGTAATTAACACATTTTAATTCTACTAATTTCAATAAAAAAATTTAAGAAAGAACTCCAGCTTAGAAAATTCACAAAATGACAAAAATAGCAAGACACAGACTCAAAATGCTCTACAAATTCCAACCATAAAGAATACAATAAAAGCTATGCACAAGCACACGACAGAATAACTGCTAAAATCCAAAGACAAAGATAAAATCTTGAATATAGCCCAAACACATTAAGTTCAATAGAAGTTAAACAGAAAAACACATTAACTTCAAAGGAAAAATAGAAAGACTACAAGTTGACTTACTAAAAACAGTAGGAGCCAGAAATTATAAAATAACTTAAAGGTGCTAAAGGAAGAGACTCTTCTAAAGATGAAGGTAAATAAATACACTTCCAGGAAAACAAACCTAGTTATTACTAGAAGACCTGCAAGACAAGTAATCTGAAAATTGACACTGTGGAAGTCAATAGAGAGCAAGAAGAAGCACAAATTACCAACAATAAGATTTTAAAAGCACATTTCATTACAGCTACTATAAACATCAAAAAGATAATAGAGATATTGTACAAAAAAAAAAAAATCTTAAGCCACACTGGAAAATTTAAATAGATAAATGCCTTGAAAAGCAAAACTTGTCAAAATTGACAAAAAAGTAATAGAAAACATGTACAGTCCTACATGAATTGAAGAAACCGAATCAATAACCGCCCCTCACCACAAAAACTCCAAATTCCTTCACCAGTGAACTCCTCCAAACATTTATGGATGCAGTAAAATCGATTTTTACAAACTCAGAGAACAAAAAACATTTCTCAAGTCCTTTTATGAAGTCAGAATAACCCTGATAGCTAAATGTGCCAAAGACTGTACAAAAAAATTAAAAATCACTATAGTCAACCTTTTTCATGAACAAAATTGAAAACAATGCAAATGAAATACATTGTAGCATATTAAGAAGATAATTCATAATGAAAAAGTTAAATTTATTCAGAAAATCAAGGATGCTTTAAAATTAGTAAAATGTGTATCCCTACCTCACCTCAGTTAACACATATCTAAACACACAGCCGCTACATTCCTAAGAATTTTATCCTATGAAAATAATCAGACAAGGCACAGAGACATACTTTAAGATAGGCATTACAATATTGATTTTAATAGCTTTTAAATGCTTTATGAATATGGAATAGCAAAACAATTTTTGTACATCTATCAGAATCAGTTAAAAATTATAACATGGTTCTATACTTATTTGTATGGATAGCTGTTAATGATATATGACTAAATGAAAAACGCAGGAGCATTTCTATATCAAAAACACTAATTTTATAAGAGAGTAAACAAAATCAAACATGTCTTGAGAGAGTATTTTGTCTAGACATAACGAATTGCCATGTTAATTTATGTTCATAAACAAACGATATAATGCCTAACTTAAGATAATTTTCCTCAACAGAAAGAACAAAACCTAGTTATAGAAAACTGCCCATGTATATATTTTATTTAGACCATAAAAAAATGCTGCTAGACTGTAATCAATCAACAGAGAATCTGCATCATACATAAGCAGGTACTAGTAGGAAGACAAAAACAAAATACCCTGAAAGCACTAAATCAACCTAGTGTCTGTCACATATAAAATGCAATAATAGTCTTTGAATTCAAAGTGGTAAGTTTATAGGAAAATAATTCTATTGTATAATATATATACAAGAGGACTCAAAGCTCCAACAAGTTTAAAAAAAATTCCTTTGAATTTAAGCAGTAAGAAAAGTGTGTTACCCACTGCTGAGTCGTGTCCTACTCTTTTCAACCCCATGGACTTTAGCCCACTGGCTCCTCTGTCCATGGAATTCTCCAGGCAGTAACACTGGAGTGGGTTGCCATCTCCTTCTCCAGAGGATCTTCCCAATCCAGGGATCAAACTTGGGTCTCCTGCATTGCAGGTGAACTCTTTACCATCTGTGTCAACAGGGAAAAACCCACCTTCATTAAAATCACTCAACCCAAAGGTTGCACAGCATTTTGCAAAGATACCTGGAGCAAGATGTTAGGAGGGAATCCAGGTATTCTGCTGAACAGAGGGCCTGAGGAGTTAGCACTGTCTGCTCAGGTACCTAGAGGAAAAGCTTAGAGTGTTTATCACTATTGCCATGAAACCCAAGTTCCTACCTTTGCTCTGTATTTTCCTAGCTATGTGATTCCAAAGAAGTTCCTTACCCTCTCTGAACCTAGAAGGAGAGAAAGTAAGAATAGTTCTGCTGACAATCACTTTGTAACAGAGACAGACAAGGCCAGCAGAAGACCAACAGATAATAAACTCTCCCAGGCATCCGGTCCCATCACTTCATGGGAAATAGATGGGAAACAGAGGAAACAGTGTCAGACTTTATTTTTCTGGGCTCCAGTATCACTGCAGATGGTGACTGCAGCCATGAAATTAAAAGATGCTTACTCCTTGGAAGGAAAGTTATGACCAATCTAGACAGCATATTAAAAAGCACAGACATTACTTTGCCAACAAAGGTCTGTCTAGTCAAGGCTATGGTTTTTCCAACAGTCATGTATGGATATGAGAGTTGGACTAAAGAAAGCTGAGAGCCGAAGAATTGATGCTTTTGAACTGTGGTGTTGCAGAAGACTCTTGAGAGTCTCTTGGACTGCAAGGAGATCCAACCAGTCCATCCCAAAGGAAAGCAGTCCTGGGTGTTCACTGGAAGGACTGATGTTGGAGCTGAAACTCCAATACTTTGGCCACCTCATTCGAAGAACTGACTCATTGGAAAACACCCTGATACTGGGAAAGATTGAGGGCAAGAGAAGAAGGTGATGACAGAGAATGAGATGGTTGGATAGCATCACCGACTCAATGGACATGGGTTTGAGTAGACTCCAGGAGTTAGTGATGGACAAGGAGGCCTGGTGTGCTGCAGTTCATGGGGTCGCAAAGAGTCGGACACAACTGAGCGACTGAACTGAACTGAGGGCCACTCTACAGCCCTGCAATGGCTGAGGAGCTCCGACAGCCTGCTTCCTTTTTCCTGTCTCCTAAACAAAGACAGCTGAAAGATCCAATTACCAACCCACTTCCACTCTGTGTTTGCAGCATTCTACCCTGAACTAATCTCCTCTTCCCTGGCTCCCTTATCAGCATCATGAGGCAAACCCCAGCGAGAACCTCTGCGATACCCTCTTCTGTGACTGTGTGGCTGCACCACGTCAGTAAATTTGACTTGTTCCACTACAGATGTATTCCTGGTGCTCTTCACCAGGGAGGCAACAGCGCCTTCTTTTTCTACATACCAACCTATTTCTCCAGGGTCACTGAGAGGATGAAACTAAATGTTATCCTGTCAAATGCAAAGCATCTGCCTGGGAAACGGCTAGGACACAACAAATATTAGCATCTCTCCCCTCTGAGCTCAAAATAAAGCTACTCGTGCAATTTTATTTTTTAAATTATCTATCTAGTTCATCCCTGCAAAAATCTCCATCTCTCCAAAACTAACCCAGGAAATAAGCCCCTCAAGTAAAGAGAACTCTGAACAACCAAAACAGACATGACCAAGTCCATGAAATAAAAGACTATGCACTTTCCCTTAAGAATGCCTGAAAAATCCCACCTGGACATCGTTTACTCATTTTTAACATACTTTGTCCTAATAAACTTTGAAAATCTGATTTCTACACCCACAGCAAATTATAATGAGTAACTATGAAGTTAGAGAGGAACAGTTAGGCATCCAGACCACAGAAAAATACTCAACAAGGCAAGGAGACAGGAACACTATATCAAACAGAACTCAAAATACTTAGAAATCTGAAGTCATCTTACAGCTTCTAAAGTTTGACTGAACATCCCAACCATAAAATACTTCAGCATACGATGCCAATATATAGTATATATTCATTTATAAACCATACATTTTATGCAAATTATAAAACATACTAAAACAAAATTAAGATTGAAATATTGTTTTAATTTTAATTAACTATCTTAAACATTGTTTTCATCATGCAATCACTAAAAATACTATTACTCTTAACATTATGAGCACTGTTACTAAATATGGCTATTTTTTGACCAGCATCTAAGATATTCATCTTTAGTAAAATAAAAATGTGTTGTTCAATTTTGAGTTCTACAACTCTTTGAGGTACTTTGACAGTGAACCTCTGCTCCCCATTTCCATTCAAAGTATCATAGAGTCTCTTAAAAAGTACCTAGGGCTTCCCTGGTGGCTCAGTGGTAAAGAATCTGCTTGCCAACACAGCAGACGCTGGTTTTATCCCTGGTCCAGGAAGAATCCACATGTTGTGGTGCATGGACTTAGTTGCCCTGTGACATGTAGGTTCTTCCCTGGAGGGCTTCCCTGGTGGCTCAGAGGTTAAAGTGTCTTCCTGCAACGCGAGAGACCCGGGTTGGCTCCCTTGGTGGGGAAGATCCCCTGGAGAAGGAAATGGCAACCCACTCCTGTATTCTTGCCTGGAGAATACCATGGATCGAGGAGCATGGTGAGCAAAGAGTTGGACACGACTGAGCGACTTTCCTTTCTTTCACTTTCTTTCTTTCTAGAGCCTGGAAGCCACAATTACTGAAGCCCATGCTCTGCAACAAGAAAAGCCAACAAGAAGCCCGTGCACCACAAGTAGAGAGTAGCCTCTGCTCACTGCAACTAGAGAAAAGCCTGAGCAGCAACAAAGACCCAGCAGAGCCAAAAAAACGAATAAGTAATTTTTAAAGTATTTATATAAAAGACAATCATAGAAAAACTGCAAAAACCTTGATAAACTCATAGCCCTGCTGTCTCTACATTACAAAATTCTCATACTGTCCGTCAGGAAAACATTAATTAGAATGTGGACCTAGAGAAGCCTGGAGATTTTTTCAGACACAACCCATGTATTAATAAAAAAAGTTCAATTTCTTCTTTTTGGAGCAAAAAATAAATTAGAAGTTCTAATATTTTTATTCTCAAATCGCAATTGACTTGCCTCATCTCACTTTGTCAATTACTAGTAGTGAAGGGGCATAAAGATGTATTAGATGCTGAGCTAAGACAGCTGTAGTTTATACAATGATGGTACATTACAGAGAAACAGTCAATGAACTTCATTGAACTGAATTAATATTATTCAAATGATGGCTCTAAGTCACCAAAAGTAAGTTAAATTATGTGTTGCATATTACATGTAAGCAAACAGGACAGTAATCCAAAATAGATTAGGATATTCCCCAAAATAACCATCATGTATTCAAAAAATTTACTGATTCAAAATATTTACCCAGGGTCTCCAGTTACCATGAATGCTAGTCACTTTCAATTTTCCTCCTCCAGAGAGGAATTCTTAAAGAGCATATTGAAGTTCAGTCTCCTAAAACGTAGTTACCGTTTCATGTTATGAAAACTAGAAGAGCCATCAGTACTTTATCCACTAATTTAAAGTAACCTCAAAACTTACACTAAAAATACATTTTTCATATTCAAAGTAGTATCAGACATCACAGACATCACTCTTAACACCATTATTATTATTAGTAGTAGTAGTAGTACAGGACAATATTTATGTTCCCCATAAATAACAGAAAGAGTAATGCCTTATGAGTTAAGAAAATCACTCAACAGTTTTTAAATGTTTTAGAAATTACAGTAGATATAATAAATACAAGACATATATTCATATAAATTTGACATCACGTAAGAATATGAAATGGACAGAAAATGTTTCATAGGAAGGAAAGACCACTATGGACTAGAATGGACTAAAAACCGGTTTCACAAGAGAGGGACATGAGCTGGAGTAGGATTCAGAGCTGGAAAGGAAAAGCCATTCAAAATGGAGAGAAATACCATGTTATTTGTTTTCTCAATAAAAATGAGATACCAAATTTTAAGACACATTCAAGTAAAATAATTTAGAGAAATATACCATAAAAAATATGTTATTTAATATGTTGTTCATCAAGTCACCTACATATGCGTGTGTGTCTATGTATTAGCATATAGATATTAATATATAAATGGTACTTATCTACCTTTAACCTTCATAAAACCTTCCAACTTATATTAGGTACAAGAGCTCCAGCAAGAGAAAGAAAAATTTAAAAGAGCTGTTAAGAGAAAAATTTAAGACATTTGGATCTTAATATAACTCTTTTTCCAAAATTAAAACTTTTCTATTCTCTAACCTTTTTCAAGCATGACATTTCCCCCCTGGTATACTCTATATCTGTCATTTAATTTAGAAAAGTGATAAAACTTCATTTTGAAAAGAAATTTATTTGAATAATTTCCTGTCCACTAGAGGGCTCCAATATTTCTTTCACAAATGGAAAAGACATTACAATAAAATTATTCATTAAGCACTGAAAAAAATCAAATTATCATTAGCTCACTTAATCCCAGACTAAACATGGTTACATCTGCTTCAATTTCACATTCATAGCTTAAAAAGGTACAGGATTCCTTATTACCCAAAATGCTTCAAATAACCAAAACTGCTTTGCCATTATTCTCACACTGTCAATGTCTCTCTTACATAGGGTTTTCAATTTTATAGATATCATAAAGTATAGTTTCAGTCCAAAGCTCCAAACAGTAGTTCCAATTTTTATATAATAATTTTATAAATATATTAATTTACATCTTGAAAACTTTCCAAATCCAGAAAACAAAATTACCAGCTTATCTAACCAGCCTTAGGCTTTATTACTGATAGAAAGACTAAACATTTTCTTTCAGAAAGCCTAAATCATTAACATATTTCATGCTACAAGTATAAACAATGAATATAGCTGCATCATGAGCTATGATTTGGGCTGAGGGGGAAAATGAATCACTCAACTATACAATGCATTATAATGATACTCGGTTCAGGATATTTTCAGATTTTTCTCACAAATTAGTTATTACACTGAAATGTCAGTAAATCTCAATTCAAACTCAATCTCCTTTAGCAAAGAAAAAGCCAACATTTTAAGTAAATACATTTATACTTATAGGACATCTTTACAGAATGTTAACTGAAAAAGTATCAACTGCAAATTATTTTTTATAAAGAATATGGCAAATTCATTCACTAGGGGTACCATTCGTACCCTCCCCTAAAAGACTGACTTGCTAAATTTGGATTATAAGAAAAAGAGACCCCTTATGGTACACAAAAAAATATACTGAATGTTTAAAAATAAATTTTAAATGTTAGTTATATTTACAAAATAAAAGTCATGCTAAAAAAAAATCTATTTTAAAAAGTAAGTCATGATAATTGCTATAAGGAGACTTTACCAAAAACATCAACTGCTTTAGCAATTATTAGAACTCAAGAATGAACTATCTCTATTGAAACCATGACACTGTTTATTATAATTTCACTGCCCCACCTCATCTCCCAAATAGGATTTTCCTATATAGTTGACAAGCACCATTAACAGGTGAAAAAGCGTTCACATTTGTTTCTAAATAGCACACACTGTCACCAATGAGAAACTTAAAATGCTTACTGCATCTAGCAAATGTATGTATTTATACTTGCAAGAATATGTATTCCAATCAAGAGTTATGCTTCAAGGGAAGTATCAGATTGTGGAGAGGTGGGGCTGAGAAGGCTGATGCTTTTCAAGAGTGGTGACGTTTTCCCCACTTTAAGTCTGAATGTAAGTGCAGACTGTCAATTATTTATAATGAAAACTTTAACAAACACGAAGTATTGAGTCCACGACTTCTAACTGGTATTTATCATGTTATATTTCAAAAAGCTGTAATTCTAGGTACATATCAAAGGAAGACACTTCTTAAACAAAAATGCAATGTGAGTTATAGCAAATGACGGTTTAAAAGGTTTTAATGCTGGGAAAAAAAACCTCAAGGCCTCCAGCGAGTTGTATGGCTAGAATATGAAACATAAAAATTATCCAAAATCACCTAATCTGAGCTGTACCTTAGACACACTCTGAAACAGCATCACCAAATAATTATGTTTATTACATAATACTGCTTTGCCCTTGCCTATCACCTTTAATCAAGGGATCTCAAAGCACCACAGAATCATCAAGGCCTTAAAATACAGTCTAAAACAGAAATAGTTGTATTTGATAACTACAGCTATTAATACAACCTTGCTATCCCTTCCCAGTACCCTGATCCGAACACTAGCTTCCAAACCTCCTCTCTGACTTGGAAACGGTATTCTCCAAATCACCCCAATTTGTGAGCGAAGCTACGCACATTCAGCTCCTTCAGCCCATTCAGTCACTGGGCCTCAATAAAGTTATTGCACTGTTTTAATCTCACAGACCTATTGCACGACAACTTCTGTGACAGATATATAGTACGTAAGGTGATCATATCGCAGCGTGCACGATGATATAAGATGGAGGTTTTAGCCAAATAGTAAGTCTTTGCTGGAGGGTATGAGCCCACAGAGTATCCATCGGGGAAAGAGGGTTTTTCTGCTCGGTCCAGAGACCTATCTAGGCAACTTCACCAACAGGGTGAAGGAAATTCAGTCTGGCTAGCCTTAAGCCGGCAGGAGACTATGCTCTGGTGTGTACCCAGGAGGGAAAGGAAAACTAAAAGGACAAAGCTCGAGTTTTAAGACTCAGGAAGGAGAGTGTTGGGTTGTTCTGAGGCCACCCAAGAGACATAACATTGTGGTTCCTTTGCATTTAAAAGTGCACTGAAAGCGAAATCAAACACAGGCAAAATGTCTTTACGCCAAGGTCAAAATATGCCATTTAGAGCCATTTAATTTAATTTTACAGCCCGTAAACGGGGTTCACTCTAACTGAAACGTGACATTTTTAAAATTTAATCCTCAGCAAAGTTCAATTATGTTTTTTCACTGAAATACACAAAGGCTCAAATGTTAACTTCGTATATATGAGTGTAACTATGTTAACTTAAATTCTTTCATAAAGGAGATTATTCCCCTTCCTGTTAATTGCATTACGTTTGTCCCCACGACAGCAGAGTAATTTCACCTCACACAAACCCACCTTCCCAGCGCTGTAAGCCTACACGGTTCCTGTTAGTCAACAGTCTCATAAGCTTAACCTTCCTTATGAACAAAAAGAAAAGCGTCAATAAACGAGTACTTTGGTTTCCAGTTCTTAACATTCCAGGATCAAAGTTCAATCAATAATGTGTTTTATTAGCCTTTAAAAGCCCAGTGATGTCATACAACTAAATATTTGCTACTAAAAGTCCTGGAATATTCATTAAAAGTACCAAAATACAGTCAGCCTGGATTTGTGAACCTTCCAAAACGTCTTTCTGTCGCCGTACTTGTTCTCCCAAACGTTTCAAAAAGCTCACAGCAAATCCTGGCCGAGTTTCTAAGAGGTAAGACGTCCCCACTTCTTGGAAATATCCGGCTTGCACCTACTGCATTTATGACCAGTGTCACAGGGCAAGATTCCCGATTTCCTGCCCACCTCTGTATCTAGCACGGACACCCGGCCTCAGCTCTGCCGTTTTCAGAAGCTTTCAGACACAAGTGTTCAGCGGCTTCTAGCAAAGCGGAAGAGATTTTTCTTCACTTCAAGGCACCTTGCTACATGTTCCCAACTTCTCCATTGTCTTTAACCATTTAGAAAACGCAACCAAGTGAGAAGATCCGTATTAAAAGCAGCGCTTTCAACGAGAGCGACACCAGACCCTCCAACTTCTTCCACAATCTCCCGGCATCGTGCCTTCCCCACCCCCACCCCGCAAACCTTCACCCTACGCCTGCATCCTTTCTGATTAAATGAGACTGGAAACCACAATTAAATCAAAGGCTGTCGTTAAGTCTTCATCCTTCACTTACCATATCCGCCGGGACATTACTGGACATCTTGCCGTTTGATATACACCCAGATGTTTACGCAAAGAAAAAAAAAAATTTAAGACAACAACAACAAAAAAAAGAGAGAAGTCTTCGAGCTAACAGAAATCAATCTTCAAGATCTTGATTGGTTCGAGACGCGCTCTCCAAAAATAATTTTTTAAAATAAAATAGTAAGTTCTTTCCGAGCCGAAGTGCCGGCCTGGCCGGGCGCAGAGGCACAATCGCCGGCAGAGCTGTGGCCGGAGCGGAGCAACTCCCGGGTCGTCGAAGTCAGCAGCAGCAGCCCCAGGACCGGCCGCGCCAGGTGGACCGAGCCGAGTGACACACGGACATGGAGCGGGGTGGGAGGGGGTTAAATCGTCTTCCTCCTTTCCCAGCCCCGCCGTGATTCACACTCGCTCCCGAGTCGAGTCCTCATGAAGCAGGAGGAGGATGCCCGGGCGCCGCGGCACACAGAGAACTTATGTGGCTACACATGGACGCGTCCCCGGCGGTGGGCGCGGGCCAACGGCTCTCAACTCGCGCGGCCGGGGCCGCGGAAACCCGCGCTCAAGGGCATTTAACTCGTCGGCAGCCGAAGCGCGAGCCCGGGCCGGGGAGCCCGGGGCGGCGAGCGAGGGGTGGGGGGGAGCGCGGGGCGCTCGGCCCGCCAGGAGCGAGACCCCCACGGCCCGTCGGGCTCAGGCCGCGGGCGCCTCCGGGCAGCCGCGGGGCTCGGGGCGCATCGTCTCCGGCTTCCCAGCGCTGCTCTCCCGCCCCCTCCGCCTCCCCCCACCGTCTCCGCCTTCCGCTCCCCTCCCCGGCCGCGAGAGCTCCCCGCGACGCCGACTTCGGCCGGGCCCCGGAAGAGGCCGGGTCCTCCCTCTCCTCAGCCGGGGAACCGTTTCCTCTCAGAGCTCCGTCTCTCTGCCTCCTCCTCCTCCTCCTCCACTTTTCAGTCCCCGACGCCGCAGCCGCCTCCTGTCATCACCCCTCAAGCCAACATGGCGGCGGCGGCGGCAGCTGCCGGAGCGCAAGCCGGGGACCCGCCGAGACCAGGCCCCCCTGCCCCCCGCCTTCCTCGCAACCACCGCCCCCGCCCTCCTTCCCCCTCAATCCCCCTTTCCGCGAACACCGAGTGCGTCACTACGGAGACCACCCTGGAGCATCACGGGAAATGTAGTCTACGCGGTGGGGGTGGGGTGGGGAGTAGGACACCAAACGCGTTCCAGCCGGACTCCGAAGCCACGCCCCTCTTAGCAACAGTTGCTAGGAGAGGAAAGCTCTCTCTAGCCCAGAGACTGCCCAGGAGTTTAGATCACAGACCTGCTACCGGGAGGACTGTGATTCTGCGAATTATTGGGGGTGAGGTGGGGATAGGGA
Organism: Antilocapra americana; assembly: GCA_007570785.1. Lineage (NCBI taxonomy): Eukaryota > Metazoa > Chordata > Mammalia > Artiodactyla > Antilocapridae > Antilocapra > Antilocapra americana. Next base: position 34,708,577 of record ML663566.1, read on the forward strand.
AATGATTCTGCACAGAGAAATTCCCTCATGCACAATATACTCGCAGACTTAAAACATGGTTTACCTCCAAGCAGAATCATTCATTTTAATGACAGCGCGCTCTCCACATCCTGCAATCTCAAAGCATTTCGTATAGTGATTTCATCTAGGTCTCTCCTCAACAATACATTTGGAGGATCAGAAGCAATCATTGATTTCCAATAAGGTCATAGAAGTTCAGCAAGAGTAAGGATATCATTAAGCAGGAGAATGTTTGAACATGTGTTTCTTGACGACCCAGGGCCATAAAACTATAATCTAGTTAATTGAAATTACCCAAAACTACATTCAAGACAATAGTGTATGAACCAAAAACTGTGTTAGATACAATAGTGTATGATGCACAATCTCTATCAGGAAACAGCTACGCCAAACCACATGGGGCGACACAGGGTTACCAGGCTAGCCCTGAAATCTCATTTAACTCAAAGAGTGATTGAAAACTTGTATACCTGCAGTGATTAGCAAACAACAGAAAATAATACCATCGGTGAGAGCCTTAGATGAAGAATATGTCTACCCTAGACTTAGGAACAAAATGCAGAGACTGCAAATGTCTATCTGACTCATATCTCTCTTAGTGCTCCGAGTGTTTTAGAAAAGGCCATCTCAATAAGATACCTGTATAAAAATGCCAACAGACTTAGAGTCTGAAAGCCACCTCTCTAACCTCCTGCTCTGTGACCTCATCTGTCAAACAGTCTTGCCTACCTTCCAGGGATCAAGTAGGAGCGGTTGTGAGGGTGAGTCCATGCATGGGAAATAAATTACTTTGTAAATAATATGCATCATTTGATGTGAAATGTTACTACTTATTCATTCAGCAAACACTCCAGGCCCTGGCGAGGGACAGGAAGTTTAAAAGATGAATAATCCAGTCAGTGTCCTCCATTGGCTAGCAGCCTGTGTCATTCCCCCAGCAATCTCTCCAGTCAGGTGTGTCTATCATGATGGAAACTCTCAGGAAGTTTACAGTACCTACCTCTCAAATAGCCTGGCTGGAGAAATTCCAAACACTCGTGGGGGTGTACATCATCCTGGGGTGAGTTAGGATGGTAGCCAGGGAGGAGGAGAGTAGGTCAAATTCTCAGAAAGACCAAAGGACAGAAGACAAAAGAGACCCAAACCTTGCTTGGAGTAGGTTTCAGAACTGAATCTAGATTTGTCCAAGTCTTTATCTGCGTGAGTCTCCCTGGCCTCATTCCCCATGTGTAGCAACCTCAGCGCTCTCTCCACCAGCCCTCCAGGAAATAAGGACTGCCGAGGATGCTTCAAGGAGCTCACCTAGTTCGTCCTCTACCCCACTCCAAATCCCAGCTTTCATCCAGCTGCTGCCCTGGCCAAGCCTCTGCTGAGTCTGAAAGTAGAAAGACAAGACAGCAGGATGTACAGAAGCCTCAACCCACTTCCTCTGCTCTTTCCCAATAATCTTACAATGACAAGAGAGGTAATGACCTCCGCAGCCAGCCCAAAACCTTGGCATCTCTGACACATGGTGCTCCGTTTGCTGCCACAGCAAAATGCAACATGTTTCAAAAGTAAAGTCCCTGCACCTGGCTGTATTTCTAATCATTCTTCTAAGAGAGACTGCAACATTATTCTCCATAAAATTCATTATATCTCTTCCCGAGTAGTGTTAAGGCATAAGGAAGCCTGACCGGACACCACTGCAGATTTTTGCGCTCTTCTGTCTTTACTTCTGATTCAGGTGGGTGAGATGAGAGGCTGGAGAAAGAGCCCCCGTGTCCACAGTGGAAAAGGGTAGCATCTTTTTGATACCTTCAATCCACTGTCAGCATCAATCTGAAGGAAGTGAATGACACAGCATTTTTGTATTGGGAAAAGCAACTCCGTGGTAAATCAGAAGCCTTGCCTCTACCAATGAATTTGCTGTGTGACCTTTGCCAAGATGCTTTGCTGCTCTGAGCCTCAGTTTCTTCATCTGCAGAGATTGGACTAAAAGTCTCTAAGCCGCTTCTAAGAGTCAATGAAGTCAAGTTCCGGAAGAATAACACATGACACCCATGATCTGTTAAAAATATCTCTCCCATATGACTGCTCACATGTATAAGGGTTGTTTTATTTATTTTTTCTGAGGTGGGGTGGGGTGGAGCTGGGTGTGATGGCAATATTCTAAAATTAGATAATGGCAATGGCTGCATAACTCTAGAGTAGATACACTATAAACCACTGAATTTCACATTTTATGTGGATGAATTTATTTTTTATTTTTAAAATTATAGTTAAATATACATAATATAAATATTTACCATCTTAACCTTCTTGGGGCACACAATTCAGTGGTCTTAACATTCACTTTGTTGTACTACCCTCACTACCATCCATCCACAGAACTCTTTCATCTTGTGAGACTGAAACTCCAAATCAATGAACAACCTCCCATTCCCCTTCCCTCCAGCCATTGGCAACCACCAGCCCCTTTGCCACCTCCATCCATTGTTATCCAAGGCTGACCCGGTCTTCTCTGGTTCCAGTGTAAGTCAGTTTGAAGTTTTACTTTGTAAATGTATACTACGTTTCTTTCTTGTGAGAACACCTACATGAAGTCCACTAATGCCAATGTGAAAACTATCATAGACATGTCCTCAATAAATGTTTATTTCCTACCATAATAAAAGATCAAGGACTTTTTCTCTGAAACAGGAGATAATTTGATAGTAACTGGTTTAGTAATGGACTTTACCCCTTTTAGTCATATATATATATATATATATATATATATATATATATATAATTGGCTATGCCAAGTCTTAGTTGCAGCATGAAGGATCTAGTTCCCTGACCAAGGATCAAACCCAGGTCCTCTGCATTGGGAGCACAGAGTCTTAGCTGCTTGACCAAGAGGGAAGTCCCCCCACCTTTAGTCTTTACTCTTTCCAGAACTGAATGAATGTACTATGTGTGTTTGTAGATTTCAGAATTGTGCTGTGAAAGCATTTTTGGGGGATGTGAAAAAATTAATTAAATTGTCTAAGGCAAGGGGACAGGCAGACACGTGGCTGGCCTGTTTTTGCTCCTGAGGAGCTCCTTACACACGAATTACAATTATGTCTAGCCTTTTAACCTTACATTCTCTTAACCAGACATTCTCAACCCTGTTCCTATAAAAATCACTAGGAACCATTTAAAAAAGATGGATGCCCCACCTCTACTCCAGCACAAGTAAGTCAGACTCTCCTGAACCGGACAAGACACCGCTATCTTTCAAAGCTCACCCAGGTAATTCACTTGTGCAACCACAATTGAGAAACACTGTGTATGGCAAATTTCTTCAAGTTCAGCTTCTTTCCTATGTGATCCAGCAATACCATTCCTGGGCACATACTCTGAGAAAACCATAATTCCAAAAGATACATGCACCCCAATGTTCATAGCAGCACTATTCACAATAGCCATGACATCAAAGCAACCTAGGTGTCCATCAACAGAAGAATGGATAAAGAATATGTGGCACATATATACAATGGGACAACAAAAAGGAATGAAATTGTGCCATTTGCAGAGACTGTCATATGGGTGAAGCAAGTCAGAAAGAGAAAAGCAAATATTGTATATTAACACACATATGTGGAATCTAGAAAATGGTACTGCTGCTAAGTTTCTTCAGTCGTATCCGACTCTGTTCGACCCCATAGAAGGCAGCCCACCAGGCTCCTCTGTCCACAGGATTCTCTAGGCAAGAACAGAGAACACTGGATTGGGCTGCCATTGCCTTCTCCAAGAAAATGGTACAGATGAACCTATTTGCAAAGTGGAAATATAGACAGAGACGTAGAGAACAAATGCATGGACATAAAGGGGGAAAAAGAGGAGCAGGATGGATTGGGAGTTTGAGATTGACATATTAATATAGACACTACTATGCATAAAACAGGTAACTAATGAGAACCTACTGCATAGCACAGGGACTCGACTCAGTGCCCTATGGTGACCTAAACGAGAAGGAGATTCAAAACAGAGGAGATATATGTCTAGCCGATTCACTTTGCTGTACAGCAGAAACAAACACAACATAGCAAAACAGCTATACTCCAATGAAATCTTCCCAACCCAAGGATCAAACCCGGGCCTCCTGCATTGCATGCGGATTCTTAGCCGTCTGAGCCACCAGAGAAGCCTTATTCCAATAAAAATTCATTCAAAGGTAAGATCAGCTTCCTTCCTTTCTGTCACTCTTGCTTTAATAATGAGTGATAACCTGCAGGTACTGTGATTTGCAAAGGTGGCCACAGTCATAAAGATGAAAGGAATAATCATTGCCCTGCTCTCCCTCCCCCACCCCACTGGGCTCATTCAGCCACCCAGATGTCAACCTCTCCTCTTTATCTAGAGACATTTCCCTCTTTGCTCAGAGTCCAGTAAGAGATAGAGATGGGGAAGGTGAAGTTTAAAATACCATGTGATGAGTTGATAAATGCCACCATGGGAACTGGCACCAGGCACTCGGAAAGCACACAGGAAATGAGGCAAATTTAGCTTTGAGGTGTCTGGAATTGAACTGGGTGAAGGCTGGTTGAGCAGGTGGGGTGATCAGGAAGAGCACATGCACATATGTACACACACACACACACACACACACTCCAACCAGATAGGAAATCCCTCACATTTAGAAACTTTGAATCTGTCCCAGACCGTGTATGCTAATTTATTGTTCAGTCGCTCAGTCGTGTCCAACTCTTTGCAACTCCATGAACTGCAGCACGCCAGGCTTCCCTGTCCCTCATTGTCTCCTGGAGTTTGCTCAGACTCATGTCCAATAATTGAGACCATCCACACAACCTTTTCACCCTCTGTGTCCCCTTCTCCTCCTGCCCTCAGTCTTTCCCAGCATCAGGGTCTTTACCAATGAGTTGGCTCTTCGCAACAGGTGGCCCAAGGATTGAAGCTTCAGCTTCAGCATCAGTGTGTGCATTCTCAGTGTGTGTTCAGTCGCTTCAGTCATGTCCAACTCTTTGAGATGCTATGGACTGTAGCCCTCTAGGCTCTTCTGTCCATAGGATTCTTCAGGCAAGAATACTGGAGTGGGGGTTGCCATGACCTCCTTCAGGGGATCTTCCCAATCCAGGCATCGAACCCGAGTCTCCTGCAGCTCCTGCATTGCAAGTAGATTCTTCATCACTGAGTCACTGGGGAAGCCCTTCAACATCAGTCCTTTCAATAAAATATTCAGGGTTGACTTCCTTTAGGATTGACTGGTGCAATCTCCTTGCTGTCCTTTGGTTGAAAAAAATCCTGTTCCTTGTGGTTTTTCATTTTGCATTGAGATGATTTCTATTTGGTCGCAACTTTCGCTGTGTGTGTAAGAAGTACACATTTCTGAAGGCTTGACACTGAGCAAGCAGAAACAAGGCAGCAAGCACAGTAAGGTCCAAGGCCAGGGTGGAGCAAGCCCCAGAATCTTGCCTGATGCACAGCTGGGAGGAGTTCCCTACAGCTGGAGGATGCATATTCCCCTGGCTGGGCATGGGTCACGCGATTCTGGAGTTCCAAGGGTCTTTTATTTTGCTGCACTCCCAGCATGTGGGATCTTAGTTCCCCAACCAGGGATCAAACCCGCACCCCATGCCCTGGAAGCACAGAGTCTTAACCACTAGACCCCCAGGGAGTCCCTTAAGGGTCATTGTAGTACAGCTATCAATCAGGTAACAGTCAGAAATTATTTCCTTCAGTTCAGTTCAGTTCAGTCACCCAGTCATGTTCAACTCTTTGAGACCCCATGGACTGCAGCACACCAGGCCTCTCTGTCCATCACCAACTCCCGGAGATTACTTAAACTCATGTCCATTGAGTCAGTGATGCCATCCAACCATTTCATCCTCTGTTGTCCCCTTCTCTTCCTGCCTTCAATCTTTCCTAGCATCAGAGTCTTTTCAAATGAGTCAGTTCTTTGCATCAGGTGACCAAAGGATTGGAGCATCAAAGGCTTCAGCATCAGTCATTCCAATGAGTATTCAGAACTGATTTCCTTTAGGATGGACTGGTTGGATCTCTTTGCAGTCCAAGGGACTCTCAAGAGTCTTCTCCAACACCACAGTTTAAAAGCATCAATTCTTTGGCACTCAGCTTTCTTTATAGTCCAACTCTCACATCCGTATATGACTACTGGAAAAACCATAGCTCTGACTAGACGGACCTTTGGTGGCAAAGTAATATCTCTGCTTTTTGATAAGCTGCCTAGGTTGGTCATAACTTTTCTTCCAAAGACCAAGCATCTTTTAATGTCATGGCTGCAATCAACATCTGCAGTGATTTTGGAGCTCCCCCCCACAAAAAAGTTATTTCCTTATTTACAAATAATTTACATACCTAATACAATCCCTGGCCACCACATCACTAGTGAAGGAGGTGACACTCAGTTTTGCTACAGATAAGCAGCTTTGTTATTCCTCTTTTGGGCTGTAGCCACCTTTCCTTCCAACTATCCATAACTTCCTTCAGGGTCTGAGCTGGGTTTTATTCATCTCTGTAACCCCAATGCTTAACATATTGTAGGAATAGCACCCAATAACCTTGTCAGTAAGCACACGGAAGAGACGAACCTTTACATTCTCTTTCCAATTCAATGATTTTGCAAAGTCGGGAATTATCTTTTGATGTTCTATTCAGACCTAAGAGTGTGCCTCATTAAGGCAGAAATGATATTCAGGCTTCGCTCATTTGCTTTCCCATGACTAAGAGAATATGCCAATGGAAAGACGATTTTTGTGTGCAGGCTGGAATTTGCTTTTAAAAAGTGAGTTCTGTTTTTTAATGGTAACATATTTCTAACAAGTTTTTTTTTTTGCAAACATACAGCCATGGCAGTTGGGCAGACTATATTCATGGGCCACTAGAAAAGTAGTACCCGTCTGACCTCCTACTGATGTCCTACAGTGCCTTTCTTCCCGACTCGACCCCACTTTTGCCCACAGGGTTTTGCAGGGTTTTGCCCCCATTGTTGAATATCTAAAGTTGAATCTAGAAGGAAACTTAGCAATGGCATCATCTCCAATTCTTTTAAAAAACGAGGAAATAGAAACTCTTAAAAGGTACCCACGTCTTCTCTGTAATTTTCCAATGAACATAAGAATGAGTTTCCTCTAAGATGTTCCAAGAAACCAAAAGGCAAAACGGTTCCTAGTGGCGTTATGTAATTGTTGAATTATTACATGATTCTGTGTTAAGTCATGACAAATATACCAAACGAATATAAAATACATCATCAAATTGACTTCCTAAAACACAGTCATTATGCTTGCTTTTCATTGCCATGCAAATCAGTCCACCATCATAGGATTACTCAATGAAAAGCATTTTTAAATGCCAAAAGTAATAAAACTCTATTCAATAAAAAAAAGAAAAAAAATCCGGTATAAGATTATACTCCCATCAATGTAGGCAAGAGAATTCTCTTGAATACTAATCTTGTGACATGAACTGGAAATTCTATTTCTTTTATACCCTAATAACCTCTACAATAGTCACTGGACTTTTGTTTATTTTTTTTAATTGAAGGATAGTTGATTTACACTGTTATATTAGTTTCAGATAGTCACTGTTTTTGAGACTAGTTTTTTGATTGATTGACCCATAATAAGTCCATGCTGTTCAAACTGTGTTTTTTTCTTTCCAAGGGAGACAGTGACATTGTCCATCAATAAATATATTGCACATTATATTAATATCTAAGACAGAAGAGTGAAGAATCCAGGAAAGATTTCTTCAAAGCCCTGTGTATGCTTGTGAAGGCTCCCAGTGTATCACACTGACAGGGAGACCACTAGTCGGAAGGGCTAGGGCCAGAGAATGACCTCTGTCATCATCACTGATTCAGCTCTTAAGTCAGGCCCTGTTGGGCAACCACCCATGTGGCTGCATTTCATGACCGTGGTACACGGAATAATCAGCACACGCCTCCTCCAGCATGCCAATCAGAGACTTCACACAGGAGCCGGGACCTAACCATCTTTCAAGGGCAGCAGTGATAAAGGAATTTCCCTGTTTAACTGGGCATCTCCTTCAGCAAGTCAGGAGGCTTCATGCCATATCACCTTCTCATCTTTCTGGAGAATTCAGATGTCATAAATTTATCACAGTGGCAATCTTTGATATAAGGCCACAGACAAAAGTGTTAGTCGTTCATTGCGTCTGACTTTGCGACCGCATGGACGGTAGCCCAACAGGCTCCTCTGTCCTCGGGATTCTCCAGGCAGGAATACTGGAGTGAGCAGGCAATTCTCTTCTCCAGGAGATCTTCCCAACCCAGGGATCAAACCTGGGACTCCTACATGGAAGGCAGATTCTTTACTGTCTTCTCTACCAGATAAAAGAAAAGACCTAAAGTGAACTTAAATCAACAGATTCCAGTGAAAGAAAGAGGGGAAAGTAACATATTGGTTATGAATGCAGGCCCTGTATTTAAATCATGGCTCTGCCACCTACTACATGTGTAAATGTGGGTGAGTTACTCAATTTTCTCATCTAAAAAAAAAATTATGAAAGTAGAAAAATACATACAAAATACAAACATTTAAAAGAGAACTTTCTAGCACATATTAAGCTCTCAATAATAAGCAGTGATGACAATTATCATAATAAAATGAGATATACTGGGAGAGACTTCGAGTGTTTGTCTCACTCTCTTTCTCTGCTGTGCTAGGATTTTCATATGTGATAGTAACTTGACTAAACCAGCTTCTCTTAGGGCCCAAGTTTTCAGCTAGTTCATGTTCACCTGGGATCCAGCCACACTGTCTGCCTCTTGTTACAGAGACCAGTGGAATCACACTGATGAAAAGCCTGGCCTCGTGGAGACATGGGTAAGATCCCTGGGTCAGGAAGATCTTCTGGAGAAGGAAATGGCAATCCACTCCAGTATTCTTGCCTGGGGAAATCTCATGGACAGAGGAGCCTGGGGGGCTACAGTCTCTGGGGTCACAAAGAGTCGGAGAAGACTAAGTGGCTAAACAATAACAGCTATATGTGTGTGTGTGTGTTTATGTGTGTGTGTAACTGAATAACTTTGCATATAACCTAAGCTAACACAACATTGTAAATTAACTATACTTCAATTTTAAAAATGATCTAAGGGACTTCCCTGGTGGTCCAGTAGTTGGGACTCTTCACTTCCACAGCAAGAGGACTGGTTTGATCCCTAATCAGGGAACTAAGATCCTGAATGCTGCATGGTATGGCCAAAAATAAAGAAATAAAAAAGGTTTAAAGAGAGAGAAGGAAAAGACAAGAGGAGACTAGAAAGAAAAAGGAGGGAGGGCAGCAGAAAGCAAGCTCTCCCAGGTAAGCTCAGGCACCATTTGGGTTTTCACATACTTTATTTATTTATTTATTTTTTTTTTAATTTATTTTTTTTAATTATTGTTTTAGCCATACATTGTTATGATATCGCCATGGGTTTACATATGCTTCCCCTCCGGGTCCCCCCTCCCTCCTCCCTCCCCCCCGGGAAATCTCGCTGCACCAGTCCCGAGCATCAATCCTGGGCTGGCGATTGATTAGACACATGACAATTAACATGCTTCAATGCCCTTCTCCCATCTCATCCCACCCTTACCCTCATCCACAAAGTCCACAAGTCTATTCTATACATCTGCGTTCCTTTTGTTGACTCCCATGTTGGGTTCTCATTACTGTCTTTCTAAATTCCATATATATGTGTTAATATACTGTATTGTTGTTTTTGCTTCTGGCTTACTTCACTCTGGATAATGGGCTCCAGTTTCGTCCATCTGAGTAGAATTGCTGTGTAATCTTTACAACAGCCCTGGGAGGTCACGTCGTTTTGCCCATTTTACAAATGAAGGAGAGACTCAGGAGTAAGACAATTTTCTCAGGGTCACTGGGATTCTGACTCAGATCTGTTTAATTCTGAGGATTCCGGAGAAAGGCATGGAACAATTAGAAAAAGCACCCTGCGGCAGTTTGCACTAACTCATGAAGGCAGAGTTGAGTTAAAATCTTAGAAAAGCAGAAGCCTCACTCTCCTTCGCAGATGCAGACACGCTTCCCTTCCACAAACAGCAAAAACAGGCAAGTAGCTTTAGGAACCCAAAAATAAGTTATTGGCTTCATAAAATACTGGCCTTTGAGGTTAATTTCTTCTAAGGATATAATGGGGTGGCAAATAGTCAGACATGACTGAGCGACAAGGGATATAATTTACCCATTAAACCCACTCTTGGAGTTCTCTTATTCCTGGAAGGGTGTTCCTTCTTTCTGCACAAATATGATTCCAGGTAGCTCGGCATTATGACATAGTCAAAGAAATTGAAATGAAACTTTGCCAGTTATTTAATAACAAATCACACAACTAACATTTATTAACACAAAGAGATGGCAAGCTTCAGTGAATCTCCTGACACCATAAACTGCTTGCAGGCCTGAACGGATCTTCTGCCTTTTTATTCTTTTCTTGCAAGCACCATCCCTTTAGGACAGAAGCAAGTGGCCCAAAGCTCATTTTTCAAAGTGTTCTAAAGAAGCGCTTGTCAAATTTCAAATTCAAATTTCCTTCCAGGCTGTACATTGAATAAAGTGAAGGATGAGTCTGTTGAAGCTTGAGGGTGCTTTCCGCTACACCTGATGGTTCTTTGGGGCTGAATGTCTGGTCATTAAATTAACAGGCCAGCTTACTCCAGCTAGGATTATTCCTTTGAAATATGCTAAATAATAGTTAGAAAAATACTTTGGGGAGAGTTTTGTTGGCATTGAAGGTGCCTTCCCTCCCCCACCAAATTTAAACTCCAGTTGTATCATGACTTAGTAAAGAATCTGCCTGCGATGTAGGAGACCCAAGTTCAATCCCTGGGTTGGGAAGATCCTCTGGTGAAGGAAATGGCAACCCATTCCAGTATTGTTGCCTGGAGAATACCATGGACAGAGGAGCCTGGCGGGCTACAGTCCATGGGGTTGCAAAGAGTCAGACATGGTTGAGCGACTAACACACATGTTCTTTACGTGGGTACGTGCTATTTGGTTTTAGTTTTTATGTTAAGTCAAATGAAGTCAAGTGTATGAAGTCTCAAATTCACAAATAAATTGTAGTGACAATAATTATTATGAGGCTCAGTATGAAATTAGAAGTCTTGATTATAAACCACTGGTACCTGCATTGTCAGCGGTGTGCTCTGGTTCTCAGCATAGCCTCCTGCTGGTTCCCATGTTTTACTGGGTTGTGATGCCTTTGAGTTAGTGCCCTATTCACCCTTTATTTACTGCGCCGGGGTGTGTTTATTTTCATTCTTGTAAAAACTTTCTGCTGTCTGCTAGATATGCAAACTTTCACATCAAGGATAGGGACCTACCATTTTTGGAATCAATCATTTTTTTATAGTATGGTTCATTATGGATTTTTTTAACTCAAGTGGATGGTGTTTCTCAGCCTTTGTTTTTCGCTTAAATAACCTAACTGGCTGTGGGTCTGGAATTCACTTTATCACGTGGATAAGTAAAGGGATATATAGCCCTGGGTGGAGGATTGGCACTTGTAGGTTTTGATCAGCAAATGTACTCTAGTACAATCTAGTCTGATTGTAGAATCAGAGGAAAACTTAGAGAGACACAACCTGTAAGGGTTAATCCATGAGGTTTCCAGCTGGAGTTCCTTCATGTCAGGGATCTGAAAAGATGGTGATGAGGAAGGGAGGAGGGAGGAATCCTTGAAATACTTTCAACTCTTTAAAATAGTTAATAGAAATTCTATATTTAAAACTGATAAGGCTGCTCGGGAGAATCAAATGTCACATTTCTTGGATTTTTGGCTGGAACGTGATAGCATGATCCTCTCATGGAAAAAAATCTATTAATAAAAACTTAATAAATGCGGTTTAGGAGATAAAAATCTTTCAGAAAAATGGGGCACATTGGGGGAAAGATAACAAAAAATCATGCAAAACCACTGACTGTTTATTGCTTTAGTGTAAACCCTTAGCATCTCCTATGAAATGAGGTGGTAGTGGACACAGGTCTACAGAGTAAACAAAAGACAAACCTCTGCTCTTGTGATGATTAAAAGTTAGTGTGGGAGAAAGAAAATAAATAGGTTATCCAGACAGCATACAAGTAACTGATTTGGGCTGAATTGTGTCACTTTCAAACTTTACATGTTGAAACCCTAACCTCCGATGCCTCCGAATATGACTATATTTGGCTTTAAAAAGATAATCGAATTGAAAATGAAGCCATTAGAGTGGAGCCCTATTGCACTCTGATGATCTTCTAAGAGGAGACCAGGGCACACAGCAGGGGTGCGTGCACAGAGGGATGACCTTGTAAACAGGCAACAAGATTGTGGCCATCTGAGGGCCAAGGAGAGAGGCCTTGGAAGAAACCTAACCTGCCAGCACCTTGATTTTGGACTCCTAGCCTCCAGAACTCTAGGAAAAATTAATGTCTTTTTTCAAAAATCGATTTCTGCTCCTTGTGCCACTCAGGATGTGGCACCTTGTTAAGGTAACTCTAGAAAACCACCACCACGACTAAAATAGATACAGCCAGTTTGGGTTAAGTGCTATAAATAAAATGACCCAGGGAGACAGAACAGGGAGACTCCAAGAGGAGTTATCAGCAACTGGGGGATTGAGAAGGTGGCTTAGAAGGGGGCATATTTGTGCTGAGTCCTGATGGCAAGAAGAAAACTCACGTCAGAGTAGAAGGAAAACCTACATCCAGAACCTGGATTTTGGTAAGGCTACCCATGAGGCATCACCACAGAGGACTCTTGGGGGCTAATCAACTGTGTTCTTCCCAAGGTGAGCCCCCACCCTCCATGACCCTGACCCTGACCCCGTTGTGTACTCTTGCAGATTCAGACACGGTTACAAGGCATGGTGGTCCATTTGGCTGGCAAAATGTTATGATTTTACTCAGTATTTGTGTATGGCCATTGTATTTGAAAATTCATGGTTTTAAAAATATCTGTGATAAAAACTAACTGTAGCTCAGATCATGAACTCCTTATTGAAAAATTCAGACTGAAATTGAAGAAAGTAAGGAAAACCACTAGACCATTCAGGTAGGATCTTAACCAAATCCCTTACAATTATACAGTGGAAGTGGGATTAGATCTGATAGACAGAGTGTCTTAAGAACTATGGACGAAGGTTCATGACATTGTACAGGAGACAGGGATCAAGACCATCCCCAAGAAAAAGAAATGCAAAAAGGCAAAATGGCTGTCAGAGGAGGCCTTACAAATAGCTGTGAAAAGAAGAAAAGCTAAAAGCAAAGGAGAAAAGGAAAAATATACCCATTTGAATGCAGAGTTCCAAAGAATACAAAGGAGAGATTTAAAAAAGCCTTCCTCAGTGATCAATGCAAAGAAACAGAGGTAAACAATAGAATGGGAAAGACTACAGATTTTTTCAATAAAATTAGAGATACCAAGGGAACATTTCATGCAAAGATGGGCACAATAAAGGACAGAAATGGTATGGACCTAACAGAAGCAGAAGATATTAAGAAGAGGTGACAAGAACACACAGAATAAAACTACACAAAAAGATCTTCATGACCCAGATAATCATGATGGTATGCTGACTCATCTAGAACCAGACATCCTGGAATGTGAAGTCAAGCGGGCCTTAGGAAGCATCACTATGAACAAAGCTAGTGGAGGTGATGGAATTCCAGTTGATCTATTTCAAATACTAAGTGATGATGCTGTGGAAGTGCTGCACTCCATATGCCAGCAAATTTGGAAAACTCAGCAGTGGCCACAGGACTGGAAAAGGTCAGTTTTCATTCCAATCTCAAAGAAAGGCAATGCCAAACAATGCTCAAACTACTGCACAGTTGCACTCATCTCACATGCTAGTAAAGTAATGCTCACAATTCTCCAAGCCAGGCTTCAGCAATATGTGAACCATGAACTTCCAGATGTTCAAGCTGCTTTACAAAAGACAGAGGAACCAGAGATCAAATTGTCAACATCCACTGGATCATCAAAAAGGCAAGAGAGTTCCAGAAAAACATCTCTTTCTGCTTTATTGACTATGCCAAAGCCTTTGACTATGTGTATCACACAAACTGTGGAACATTCTTAAAGAGATAGGAATACCAGACCACCTGACCTGCCTCTTGAGAAACCTGTATGCAGGTCAAGAAGCAACAGTTAGAACTGGACATGGAACAACAGATTGGTTCCAAATAGGAAAAGGAATATGTCAGGGCTGTTTATTGTCACCTTGCTTATTTAAATTATATGCAGAGTACATCATGAGAAACGCTGGTCTGGATGAAGCACAAGCTAGAATCAAGATTGCTGGAAGAAATATCAATAACCTCAGATATGCAGATGACACCACCCTTATGGCAGAAAGTGAAGAAGAACTAAAGAGCTTCTTGATGAAAGTGAAAGAGGAGAGTGAAAAAGTTGGCTTAAAACTCAACATTCAGAAAAACTAAGATCATGGCATCTGGTCCCATCACTTCATGGAAAATAGATGGGGAAACAGTGGAAACAGTATCAGACTTTATTTTTCTAGGCTCCAAAGTCACTGCAGATGATGATTGCAGCCATGAAATTAAAAGACACTTACTCCTTGGAAGAAAAACTATGACCAACCTAGACAGCATATTAAGAAACAGAGACTTTACTTTGTCAGCAAAAGTCTATCTGGTCAAAGCTATGGTCTTTCCAGTCGTCATGTATGGAATGTGAGAGTTGGACTATAAAGAAAGCTGAGCGCTGAAGAATTGATGCTTTTGAACTGTGCTGTTGGAGAAGATTCTTGAGAGTCTCTTGGACTGCAAAGAGATCCAACCAGTCCATCCTAAAGGAAATCAGTCCTGGGTGTTTATTGGAAGGATTGATGTTGAAGCTGAAACTCCAATCCTTTGGCCACCTGATGGGAATAACTGATTTATTTGAAAAACCCTGATGCTGGGAAAGATTGAAGGCGGGAGGAGAAGGGGACAACAGAGGATGAGATGGTTGGATGGCATCACTGACTCAATGGACATGAGCTTGAGTAAACTCAGTGAGTTGATGAAAGATAGGGAAGCCTGACGTGCTGCAGTCCATGGGGTCGCAAAGAGTGGGACACGACTGAGTGAGTGAACTGAATGGTGATTAAAATAAAAAAAAAAACTCACAAAAACTGTCAAGTCGCTCAGTCGCGTCTGACTCTTTGCGACCTTATAAACTGTAGCTCACCAAGTTCCTCTGTCCATGAGGATTCTCCAGACAAGAATACTGAAGTAGGTTGTCATGCCCTCCTTCAGGGGATCTTCGTTATCCAGGGATTGAACCCACATCTCCTGCTTTGGCAGGTGGATTCTTTGCCACTAGCGCCACCTGGGAAGCTCCCCTCCCCACTCCCCACTCCAGAAAAAGAGTAAGAGTTTTCTAAGCAAAGGGACCAAGACTGAGAGGAGGACAAGAAATGGAGAAGTTGGTGTAGCCTGAACTTGATCTGTGTGGGTGCAAGGGCCAGGGATGAAGTTAGAGTTGGATAGAAGTGGTTGGTGCCCAGCAAAGAGCATGGCTTGATGTCAGTCAGGATGGTGTCCAGATTTGACTCAGGCTTTATATAAATCTCTCAGGCTAACATATGGAGGATGGATTACAGAGGGGCATGAGGAGAAGCAGGGCAACCCATTTGGAGAGCTATGCTATAATCTAGGTTAGAGAAGATGATGGCTTGAACTATCTGGATGGGAGGGAGCAGAGGAGGCATGAGGCTGGATTCTGGGTGTGTTTTAAAGTACAGTCGACAGCCAAGCTGACCCCTTCAGTGTCACTGGCAACTGGTCACATAAGGGAAAGGGTTACGGAGAGTGATAATTCTGCAGAGACAAATTTATATGTAGAAACATAAATGTTTCTAAAGAATGACAACAGCAGCACTAAGGAATGCCAGGTGAATCAGTGCTGCTTCTGCGGCTGCCTGTGGAGCTCTGTGCCCCTGTGTTCACTCCCCGAAGAGCCTGAAATTCTTCTCTTTGCCCTTGGCCCAAAGTCTATCATCCTCCCTGTACTTATCTCCAGAGAGGTCATGATCATGCTAACGACACACATGCTGGCCAGTCATTGCGAGTGGAGTGGTGGAAACCACCGTCCTCCAGATGGTAATTGACAAGGGTGCAGTCTATTCTCGAACACGTGGGTAGAGGTAATAAAACAGAGCCTAGCTTGGTTCAGGTGACTCAGATCCCATGCGTGGAGAGCTCTGTCCAGCCTCACAAGTCAGGTCGGTGTTCATCTAGCCATACTAATATCTGTCCAACTCCAGCAAAGTCCCACTTGGCTTTGCCCATCCAGCAGTAGGGCACAGTGTTCTTCCTGAATACTGCAGCCATGTTTCTTCCAGGGCCCTGGATTCCAGTCCCAGTTCTCGCAGAGCTCCCACTTAAACTTCTCTAATTGAAAAAAAAAAAGTCTTTTCTGATGCTCAGCTTCGATTGAAAGGAACTCCCAGTCTCTCTTCTCTAACTATCCTCTGGTTTTTGCCTCTTTCCCCTTTAAACTGTTGTTCACTAGACTCTAAGCCATCTGCTATTTCCTGGAGGAATAAAAGGAGTCCCTTTTGTTTACACATTATAAGATAACCCTGATCATGAGAACTGTCCAACAAATATTCACTGTACCGTGTACTGCTTCTACATGGACCCTCATGGTTAGCCTTCTGGTCCACACATGAAACTAGGTCATCACTACAATGGTCCTTTGGAATATCAATTTATATCAATACCTAAAATAAATGCCTAATCAACATCAATACCTAAAAGGCTTCTTTAATCTTTGCAAAAATAACAAAAGGATTAATTAAGAATGACTGCGTTCAGAAAAAGCAAATTTATTGCTAAATTTCAAAAACTGTCAAGAGTCACAAATAAAATGTAATACATCTTCATTAGAAAAATGTGAAAGGACATAAAACCAGAAAAATAAACTCCTCTCATAATCCTGATCCCAAATCTCCTATCACACCCTGTTTGTCTTGTTTTCTACATTTCTTGTAAGTATCTGGACTCAATGTAAATATAAAATTTCAAATGTTGCTCTTTTTCACTACCATAAATACATCACGACTCTTTGTAAATATCATAGTGAATGACTGCTGATCACTACATCATAAGGTCATATAAAAACATATATATATTTACATTTATTATTTTTACCTCAGGTGGAACAGGTCCTAGAATATGACTTTTATATCATCTGCCTTGGTAACCCCAGCATCTTGGGAAGTTCCTAAGAAACAATTGTCTAAGATCTAGTTATAATTAAGAATGAAAATTAAAAGTCCTTAAACTGTATCATTAGCTTCTTCTCAAAAGATTTTTTTTAATGTGGACCATTTTTAAAGTCTTTATTGAGTTTGTTACAGTATTGTTTCTATTTTATGTTTTGGCTTTATGGCTTCAAGCCGTATGGTATCTCAGCTCCTCAACCAGGGATTGAGCCTGCGCTTCCTGCATTGAAGGCAAAGTCCTAACCCCTGGGAAATCCCCATCATCAACTCTTATAGACTCAAAGTTAGATTTATTTTAAATGTGCATTTACTTTCTTCCTTTTTGATATTTATAGCCCAATACTCTAGCACCCTTTAGATCCAGGTGTTTGGGCTCTTGGCAATTGGCAAAGATTTATATTTTGATTGGCCTTTCCAGGTGGTTCAGTGGTAAAGAATCTGCCTGCAATGCAGGAGACGCAGTTCGACCCCTGGTTCTGGAAGATCCTCTGGAGAAGAAATGGCAACCCACTTCAGTATTCTTGCCTGGAGAATCCCATGGACAAAGGAGCCCGGTGGACTACAGTCCATGGAGTCGCAGAGTCAAACACGAGTTAGCATGAGAATACATATGTTTTGATCATGTATAGTGGAACAAATATACTCACATAGTTGATGATCCATGTTTCTGCCTCCGAAAGTCCTTAATGCCAGCTATATATCCTTTCAAATTTGAATTGTATTAAACCTCATTTTAGTTCAGTTCAGTCACTCAGTTGTGTCCGACTCTTTGCGACCCCATGAACTACAGCACCCCAGGCCTCCCTGTCCATCACCAACTCTCGGAGTTTACTCAAATTCATGTCCATTGAGTCAGTGATGCCATCCAACCATCTCATCCTCTGTTGTCCCCTTCTCTTCCTGCCTTCAGTCTTTCCCAGCATCAGGGTCTTTGCCAATGAGCCAGCTCTTCACATGAGGTGGCCAAAGGATTGGAGTTTCAGCGTCAGCATCAGTCGTTCCAATGAATATTCAGGACTGATTTCATTTAGGATGGACTGGTTGGATCTCTTTGCAGTCCAAGAGACTCTCTAGAGTCTTCTCCAACACCACAGTTTAAAAGCATCATTTCTTCGGCCCTCAGCTTTCTTTATAGTCCAACTCTCACATCCATACGTGACTATTGGAAAAACTATAGTTTTAATTAGATGGACCTTTGTTGGCAAATTAATGTCTTCGCTTTTTAATATGCTGTCTAGGTTGGTCATAGGTTTTCTTCCAAGGAGCAAGTGTCTTGGCTGCACAATTAGATTTTTATTTTTTTAAAGAGATTTCACAATATCCTTGAAGTAATTGGAGTTGCCCTGGAATATTACATAACTAGGGTCTTGGAATGAGGATGAAAGTTCTGTTACTATCACGTCTTACATGTCAGGAACAACATTCTTTTGGTGTTTTGATGGAGCAATAGTTTTGAGAAGCCAACAGGAAAAAAATGCCATTGTTTGCCTGGCTGATTTTAAAGTCTCATTTTCATGGAATGAAATTCATTTAAATGTCATTCTAAGGCAGTTTTTAGTTATTACATTCTAGTGATGGAGGAGTTTGTAATGTATTCATAGAAATAATTAAATGCTCATAATAGAGCTCTTGTTCACCATTTCTGAACACGGCATTCTTCTAAACTATAAAAGCTCAGAACCCTCCTATTATCTCTGATTGATCTCCCAAAATGCCCTCTCGTTCAATTTCAAGTAGTAAAACACATTGAGGATTTTGAGAACCCGAAAGGGAAGTTCATAGAGGTTGATGGAGCTGAGCAGCCAGAATTAGAAGTTTTCTTTTGAAAATGCATTACTTTGAACAACATTCAGCTAAAACTCTCAAGGAAAATGTAGATAGCTGGCAAGACAGAATCTTTAGGTGGGTTAGATTTCCCCCCACTCTGTGTTGTTGGGATAAAGTTCCAGAAAGAAATCACTGAAGCATGAAGGGTCTAGGCCACTAACACGGCAATCTTCATCCCAGGGAACATGACTAAATTTCTCCTGTTTTAGTGACAAGAAGGAAAATTCTTCTTCTGCAAAACCTGCTCCCACACCCACAGATTGGTAGAAACTATATCAGCATTTTGTGAAGGTGAAAGAGCTCTAATACAAAGGGCTACATTTGCTCTGAAGGCCTGGCAGGGACAAAGCAAGATTCTTTTACTCCCTGGAGGACTGGATGGTACAATAAAAGATGAGCATGTGAGTGAGGGGTACAAAGGAGAACTATAAAGGACACGGTCCAGTCCTTTCTGATGGGAAGGAGGTCTTATTTTTAATGTTCTCCTGGTTAGAAAAACGTACTTCATCAACTAATTTTGACCTTTTCCATCTCCGTGGTTTTGTTTTACAACATCAGTTTACAGATTTCCGTGTTCTGCCCTCGTGTCTCTTTGTGCTAGATGCACCCACTCTTGTATAATTAACACTCTGTGAATAGAATCAGTTGTAAATGCATTCCTAATTTTTCAGCTCTGTGGAATATCAGGGTTTTCTTCATTTGTTTTTGTAGGATGTAATCTTCCAAACAGCCTGGTAAATTTTAAAAGAAAATCAGAGATAGTCAAACTTAAGCTGTGCAAGGATTTTTTTTAATTGAAGGATAATTGCTTTATAATGTTATGTTAGTTTCTGCTGTACAATGAAGTGATCAGCTATATGTATACATGTATCCCCTCCCTCTTGAACTTCCTTCCCACTTCCCACTCCCAGCCCAGCCCTCTAGGTCATCACAGAGCACTGAGCTGAGCTCCCTGTGCTATACAGCAGCGTCCCATTAAGCTATTTATTTTACACATAGTAGTGTTTTTATGTCAATTCTATTCTCCCGATTCACCCCACCCTCATCTTCCCCTTTGTGTCTACAAGTCCGTTCTTTCTCCTGCATCTCTATTGCTTCTATCTGTGCAAGGATCTTGACCACCCTGCTCTGTGGCACAGTGACTTCAGACCACTTCTGTACCTTACGTTTCCATTCCATTTACACCAAATTACCCCTTACACACTGATCATCAACGCTGCCATAACTAGAGTGTGATTGGAGAAATCAATGCTTGTATTCTTTAAATTAAAATTAAAACAAAAGAAGAGTCTGCCTGTTTTAAGGAAGGCTGAAGGATTACCTTCTAGATCTGCAAAACCCATGCATTAGAAGGCGATTATTGGCTTTGTAAAAGAATTCTTGACTTTGCAAAGGAGCCACTAGAGGATTGTTTGAAAGCTCTGTTGCATTGAAAATCATTTGGTTTACCTACCTTTAATTTACACCAAGAGCTCTTCTCTTGGGTAAAGCCCATGATACCCTGCAAATGGCCAAGGATGCCAACCACTTACCAGAGAAAGTCTGACAGGTAACAGCTGTTAAAACCACTGACTGGGTCGGCAGGAATTTCTTTAAAGATGAATGATGAACAGGCATCCATACGTTGCGCTAAAATGTCCCCACTTTGGGGAAGCAGCCTGGTCTTGTCTGTCAGTGGAGATCTGTTTGATTTGGTGAGATAATTATAAGCTGCTGATCTCAGATCCTGGCTGAGATAATATGGTTACAAAAATACACAAGGAGAATTAGTTCTAGTACAGAACCTTGAGTTGAGAATTGTAGGGAGGGTCCAGAATCATTTTAAAAACTGTGAATATTTTCAAAGAGTTCCTGTTGTGCATTTTAAGCTCATCTAAATGGAAAAGCACAAGGTGAGCTAATGAAGAATGTGGAACACTCAGATCATAGCATTACAATTTTGTGAAAAATAATCACTTAACATTTACCGAGCGTGACACATCAGTGTGCTGGGCGTTTTCTATCTCATTATTGATGAACCTGACAATTTAAACCATGTTTAAAAGCAACCTTTCTTTAAGTTAGAAGCAAAGTCTCCCTTACTTTAGGCTGGGATTTTCTTCCTAATAGCAAGTGTTTTTACATTTGCAAAGGGACAGGTAATGTTGAACTCATGGGTAATTAAACATTGACTTCAGTGCATCTAAATTATAGCTCCTTTTATAAAAAAGCTTAGAGTTAAGCATTATACATGTGTGATATGGCTTAAAAGTAAGATTACAGCCTCATTTCACTTGTATTTATTTCCTCAAATAGCTTCCTAGGGTTTCTCTTTCCTTCCTCTTCTTGCATCCCCAAGGATTTTGCCGCAGAAGAAAACTCCAAGCTCTCTCATAGACGGAGACAGAAAAGTTACCAGGGTCATTCTTGCCCAGTGATGGACGTGGCTTTCCCACTGTAGAGAAAGGGCACCCATCAGGGTCCATTTCCTCCTCATATTGAGTGTGTGCTAAGTCACTTCAGTCGTGTCTGACACTTTGCGACCCCAATTGTAGCCCACCAGGCTCTTCCGTCCATGGAATTCTCCAGGCAAGAACACTGGAGTGGGTTGCCATGCCCTCCAGGGAATCTTCCCAATCCAGGGATTGAACCTGCGTCTCTTCACCTCTCCTGCATTGGCAGGTGGATTCTTTACTACTGGGGCCTTCTTGGAAGCCCTTTGCCTCCCCACTGGTGCCGAATGTCTCAAAACGGAAATTTCACGGAAGACCTTAACGGGATTAAGCCCCGACCAATACAATCATCCTTGGCAGTTCTGCAAACTCTCTCTGAAGTTGGCGTGACTCAGTGCCGTGGCCGGGCCATTCCGGTTCTTACACCTCTCTACCCACCTACTTCCTTACTCACCTGAGCTCTATTTTTAGGCATCAATGTTATTTCAAGGACTGATTTACGGCATGACAGCCTCGTTAGTTACCTTCAGTTGACATTGTTTTCTCATTGCTGTATGCATCCTGTCTTGTCTCCTCCGACAAGACCTACCTGCTCACCGTGGCAGGCGTGTCACCAGGTGACTCACACTTCCCCCCAGTGCCTGGGGGAGCACGAGTTGGCCAACACGTGTGCTTCTGGCTCTCGGCTCTGTGTCTGCGGCTGGGAGCTCTGACCTGCTGAGCTTGGGAGGTAAGGGCCTGAAACAATAAACAGTTACTGATATGTAGGAAGGGTCATTATATTTTTGAACTTTTTATTTTATATTGGGGTATCGCCAATTAACAATGTCATGATAGTTTTAGGTGAACAGGGAAAGGGTTCCGCCACACATATACATGTATCCATTCTCCCTCAAACTCCCCTCCTATCCAGGCCGCCACATAATGCTGAACAGAATTCCACGTGCTATACAGAAGTTCCTTGTTGGTTATCCAAATAAATATAGCAGTGTGTACATGGGACATTATTTTTAATATTCACATTTATTCAATATTTTGAAAGTGAAAGTCGCTTAGTCATGTCTGACTCTGCAACCCCATGGACGGTAGCCTGCCAGGCTCCTCTGTCCATGGAATTTTCCAGGCCAGAATACTGGAGTGAATCACCATTCCCTTCTCCAGGGGATCTTCCCAACCCAGGGATCGAACCCAGGACTCCCACATTGCAAGCAGATTCTTTACCATCTGAGTCACCAGGGAAGCCCTATGTGAAAGTCCCTCAGTCGTGTCTGACTCTTTGTGACCCCACGAATTATACAGTCCATGAAATTCCCCAGGCCAGAGTATTGGAGTGGGTAGCCTTTCCCTTCTCCATGGGATCTTCCCAACCCAGGGATTGAACCCAGGTCTCTCAAATTGCAGGCAGATTCTTTACCAGCTGAGCCATAAGGGAAGCCCTGTTCAATATTAGATCTTGCCTAAAGGTTTCTTCCTTGACAGGTAAAAATTATATTGACTTCTCCTGTTTCACCTTCTCAATATACTTGAAAAGGTCATAATTCTACAAATAGGTCATAATTCTATAAATGTCATACACTTCAGAGACAAGACATACACCATACCTGAAGTTTCTTTAAATCAATAGTACAGTGTCATGTTATTGCTGATGTTTCAAACAGCCCTTAATCTCTTCCCTGCATAATACACTAGCCTCTCTTTCTCCCAGTGCTTCATCTGATCGTTTACATGTTCGAATTTCTGCTTTTCCCTGGTTACCTTCCTCTTAGGGCACTCTGTCCTGCTCCAACCTGAGTTACTGCCTTCTCAGCTTGCTTTATCGTTGTTATTCAGGCTCTCTTTCAGCCTTATCCTCATTGGATCCACTTCTCCTACATCCTTTCTAATTTTAGTCCCTAGTTTTGCCTGAGTTACCATTCTCCAATATCTAGAAATGTTACTTGGATGAAATAATGGCTTTATTTTATGCAATTTGGAATTGCTAGTTTTGCAATGCAGGAGATATTTCTTCAGGAGAAAATAAGAGAATGGGGGAGGCAAGAAAGATTTTTTTTCTTATTGTGGGTAACTTAAGATGTGTTCCTAACTTTTTTTTTAACTTGTTTCCTGCCAGGGGTCTACTGTTGTAAACGACAGTGGGATGAAAGAGAGGGAGAGAAGGAAGAGGCTGGCAAGATAAGGATGCTGAAAGGAAAGATAAGAGGCCACGAGTGACTTCCCTGGTGTTTAGAACTCTACTTCCACCTCTAGTTAGGAAACTTAAGATACCGGCCAAAAGAAAAAAGGTCACTGTGAGGTCACTTCCTCCCTGTTTTCCAAGGCCAGCCTTGCATTTCAAGGTACTGCTGTCTTCAAGGAAGCTGGTTTACAGTTACACGCCTGTCTTAGCTG
Source organism: Antilocapra americana (assembly GCA_007570785.1). Lineage (NCBI taxonomy): Eukaryota > Metazoa > Chordata > Mammalia > Artiodactyla > Antilocapridae > Antilocapra > Antilocapra americana. Next base: position 34,732,476 of record ML663566.1, read on the forward strand.
TTGCTTCAGAGTCCAAGACACAGGCTCAAATGACTGTATTTCTACTGGAAGTGATGCCAGTGGAGGCTCAGGCAAGTGGTGTTTCTGCAGGTGGTATTTGGTGATTCAGGTGGGCTCCTGTGTCTGCTCATTGTCTAGTTCCCAGGCTGTTAAACAGTAAAGTTGGCTGTGATGGTTTCAAGAAGTAGAATCATAATATTGGATCTACCAGGGTAGCCCTTGACTTCCAAATCGGAGGATGTTGGGGGTCACAGTTTGGCTGGAAGGACTGAAGCCAAGAGGCTTTTCTAGAAGCAGTGTTTCTATATGACACTCACTGTTTTTATTTAGATGGTCTGCTTCTTTGGGGCAGCGGAGAGCTGAACGATGGAGATGATAGAGATATCCTAAGACTTTCTAACACACATTGCAGTGCTGGATGTGGGGGTCTCTTTCAAATACCCTTTCCAATTTCCGTGGTAGGAAAATCAAAAGAATACCACATCTGAGAAAACCACATCAAAGTTTCCAGACTGCAAACTCCCACATTCCCTCTTACCCAGACCTCGTGTACCTTATTTTGAACACCATCAGCATAGGTTTACACAAGTAGGCTATCCAAGGAGAAAGCTGAGATGAATATCTGGGAATCCTAATTGAATCTGACGTGTTATGTGTGTAAACTTGGAGCTGGCTGACAGTTTGCTGAATTATATTTCTTATATCAGATGTCAAAAAGCTTGCCTGCCTGAAATGACTTACCAAAATTACTTACTAGGGTAGCTATGTTAGTCATTCCTTAGGTCCTGTTACCCAAGAGCCTATTAGGATGCTATATAAAATTTAATGGTCACATTACCTAGTTAGTCACTGCCAGATCCCAAGGGGATCGGATGTCACATTGGCGAAAGTGTTAGCTGCTCAGTCGTGTCTGACTCCATGTGACCCTATGGACTGTAGGCTCCTTTGTCCTTGGGATTCTCCAGGCAAGAGTACTAGAGTGGGTTGCCATACCCTCCTCCAGGGGATCTTCCTGACTCAGGGATTGAACCAAGGTCTCCTGCACTGCCAGCAGATTCTTTACTCTCTGAGCCACCAGGGAAGTGTTGGCAAATCTGGATAAAGGAAGAGTGATGAGAAAAATTGCAGAGCACGAGCTCTTCAGTGGAGAATATTAGTGCAGAGACAGACAGAAAGTATCAGAAGACAGTGGACTCTGGAAGAAGATTCATTAAAGAGGGCCCAGAAGATGAAACATCAATTCCTTAGTCACTATTTTCCCAGGTGGTGCTAGTGCTAAAGAACCCACCTGCCAATGCAGGAGATTTAAAAGAAGTGGTTCCATCCCTGGGTCAGGAAGATCCCCTGGAGGAGGGCATGATTACCCACCCTAGTATTCCTGCCTGGAGAATCCCATGGACAGAGGAGCCTGGTGGGCTGTAGTCCATGGAGTTGCAAAAAGTCAGACATGGCTGAAATGACTCAGCACACACAATCACTATTTTAATCATGGATAGCTCTGTGATTGCAGCATATAGTTAGGATTGAATTTGATTGCAAATAACATATAGTAGTGATTCTTAAGCAGGACTGTTTTTCTCTTACATTCTGTAAGCCAAGAGACAGTTACTTCTGAGATAGATTGTACTTCATAGTTTCAGGAGAACCCAAACTCTTTTTGTTTGTTTGGTTGGTTGTTTTTGTATGTATAGTTTCCATTCTCCAGATTATCTCATGGCTCAAGATTGCTGCTGGAGCACCAGCCATTGCATCTGCATTCTCATTAACAGGTGGAAGGGAAAAAAGAAGGATATGACCCCCTCTCCTCGATTTTTACTTACATGTCTTGGGCCAGAACATAGACACAAGTTCTTTAATTTAGCTGCAGAAGGAGCTAAAAAAACATGGTCCTTATTTTGTACTATGAAAATGATGGATTCTATTACTATAGAGAAATGGGAGAAAATTCTGAGTCTCTGCCACAGGATTACAGCTCCCATCTATCCATCCCATCCTATCCCATCCCAACCACTTTTGGGGTTTAGGCACACATCAGCATTTATACTGATTTTATAGGCAGTGCCGGCTAGAAGTCTGATGTGTGTCAGTGAGGTGGGAGAGTGAGGAGCCTGCGAGTAACCAGCAGGGCTGGCAGGGTGCTGGGGGAGCCACACACCCAGGGACATGGCCGCCCTCTCTGTCAGGGAGGAGAGGGCTGGGGCACCAGGGAGCTGGAAAATAAACAGAAATAGCACCACATTTGCCCCCTGGAAATTCAACTGGGCTTTCCCACAAGCACATGGAGCACATGGGAAACTCTCAGAAACATTTGTAGACAGGGAGGACCTTGCTTTGGACCAGGATCCAACAACTATCAGGGCAAAAAGAAGTGAAACACTGCCGAGTTATATCACAGTTTAAAAAGAAATTCTATCTGTAAGATTAGGTTATGGTTTGGGCAGAACTTACAGAAGCACGTTTCTTCACATGAGAAAATGTGTCTCTTTTCTGCTTTGGAAACCTAATGGTGATTTAATTATCCCCAAATGACTATCAGCAGCAGTGAAGTCTGATCTGGTCCTTTTCTAAACTCTGTCAGATACTAATATCAAAGCCTCCATGGACTTTATCATTGTATAACACTTGCCAGCATTTTCCACTCTGTGCTGTTTCTTCCTTTTATGCGCAAGAACTAAAGACAGAGTTATTTCAAAGTTATGGTCTCAAAAATTAGGGTTTTCATGGTAATGTTAATTTATTTCCCCATTTTCCATGTCCTGGTCTAAGATTTTGCAATTAGCAGGATAATTGAAAGTTTAAAATACCATGATCAATATGCCCTGTTTAATGTTTTGTTTTGTTTTTTATAAAAACTTAGATGGTCTAATGTTATAGCTTTCCATGTTTTATGGCTTTGTTATTGCCTCTGCAAAGGTTTTGTCTTAATATATATATGAAAGTTCTTAATCGTTGAATCAGCTGACATCTATTTTACTTCTACAGTAACAAGTAAGCATGCAAAAGATGAGATTAGAACCTAGCAATATGCACAATTGAAAGAACATTGGTGCTATGAATAACTTCATTCAAGTTTAGTGCCCTGTGTTTCCCTCGGCAGAGGGCATGGATTATTATATTTGCTTCTATATTTTATTAGAATAGTTCACTGATACATAGAGTGTGCTATGTGCATACAGAGTGTGGCAGGTGACAGACATTGTTAGGTGTCTACCCTACCATCCATTCCAGACTTTCTCTTTCAGATTAGAAGCCTGCTGGGTGAAAGATGAAACTTCCCATCCTCTTTAGTATGGATGTGCAGCTGCGGAACCAAGTTTTGCCCAAAGAGGTTAAGAGGAAGCCTCCTATTAGGGTGAAGGATGCTCTTCTTTGATTTCCCTCTTTCTGTCACCTGGAAGGTAGAGTTTACATCATGAAGTGATGGACTAAGGTTGGTGAAACAAGAGAACAGAAGGAACCTGGATTCCAGAACAGCCATCATCTTAGTCCTGGAGGCAAACTCTGGTTTTTTACCTGAAAGAGAAAATTTGATCTGGTCTAAGCACTCCTATTTCGGGTTTCTTCAGTTAGGCACCCAAGATATATTCTAGTGGACGGGCTTGGGTTCTGAAACATGGGATGGAGGACAGAGGTCAGAGACAGAAAAGGCAAGAATCTTCTATTCTACTTGTTGTGGGTTCTAGTTGGGACTCACAGTCACCTGTCAAGCTTCTAGACCAAGGAGTATTCGTCAACTTTTCTATCCTCTGCAGAGACTGGAGAGTGCTTGAGCAGGAGCACAAAATAGCTGTTGAATGAATCAATAAACAGATGAGTGACGGAGAAGTCTTGTTGAGGGTGGGGAAAGGTGGAAGGGATGATTTTTGCTTATTTGATAAAAAAGGCATGAGAAAACTTGCTTTGGGTACTTAAAATTAAATTCATGATGGATGAACATGCTTCAGAGTGATTCAAGTACTGAAGTGTTCTTAAAGCTATTCTTAAACTTGAGTATCTACAATTAGCCCATCAGGTATGTGTTGAACTCCAGTGTAGGGTATATAACAGTTGGTGCCTACAAATAATTTGTCATTTGTGATATGTGGTATATGATGAGGTGCCCTGGAGCCTCATTCTTGCCCTCTCTCCTCTACAGGGTTGTTTTGAAGTGGTGGTAAGTCAAGCAAGAGCATCAACAGATATTGTAATTACCCTACGGGCTTACGTGCTAAGTTACTTTGGTTGTGTCTGAATCTTTGCAACACTATGGACCGTAGCCTGCCAGGCTCCTCTGTCCGTGAGATTCTCCAGGCAAGAATACTGGAGCGGGTTGCCATTTCCTTCTCCCGGCGATCTTCCCTATCTAGCAATCAAATTCATGTCTCCAGCACTGCAGGCAGATTCTTTACTGTCTGAACTACTACTACACATAAAATAGACAACTAATAAGAATCTGCTGTATAGGGATGTCTGTAAATCGACACTGTTCAAGAGAACTTTCTGCAGTAACAGGAATGTGGCTATTGAACCCTTGAAATGTGACTAGTGTGCCTGAGGAAATGGTTTTTATCTTTTATTTAGTTTTAAATGATTTAAATAACCACATGGGGCTAGTGGCTACCATACTGGAGAACACAGCTCTAGAATTTTGTATTCCTAGTTATCATCAATGTGTCTAGAGAGCAGGGATTTAAAACCTCATCCAAAGGAGAATACTGAGGTCAGCCAAGAAAAACGCTGCCAAAATGGGTGGTCAGGCTCGAGAGGCAATGGCAAGGAGTCAAAGCTGAGTGCAGAGAACCAACTGGGGCCAGAGAGGGACAAGGCCAGATGGAGGGAATGAGGGCAGAGTGTTCAGTGGGACACATGGGCAACTTCCCTTAGGCCCACAGCTCGGGACTTTTTTGTCTACAGCTGTATTTTTGTTTGTTTTGAAAATTTTTTATTTAAAAATAAAATGTAGTTTAAATAAAAAATAAAATTTTTATTGAAAACTAAAATATAATTGATTTACAATGTTGTGTTAGTTTCAGGTGCACAGCAAAGTGAATCAGTCATACATATATACACTCTTTTAGATTCTTTCCCCATATATGTCATTACAGAGTATTGAACAGAGTTCTCTGTACTATACAGCAGATTCTTATTAGTTGTCTATTTTACGTGTAGTAGTATATATATGTCAGTCTCAATCTGCCGATTCATCTTTTTTTTTTTGGTAACATGTTGCTTTGGTCCATTTTTTCTCCTGGTATGAGAAATTTTATTTTGCCACAAGTCAACCAAGTACTAAAAAAGAAAACTTGAAATTAAAGCAAAGATATATTTTTCAATTCAAAGTGTTCATATCTTATCTAGATACTGATCCGTTAACTTTCCCATTTTAAATAAGAAGGTATGTGAAACCCTATTTTAAAAATTCATAAAAAAAAAAAAATTCATAGAAAGCCCACCTGACTGTGCCTGGCATTTTCAGTTGCCCTGGAAACAGGCTGGAGACTTGGCTCCATTGTTTCAACTTAATAAGTCAATACAATAGTCCACTGTCTTCTCGGATCTGTTGTTTCATGTGTCTTTAAATTTATCACTATAGATACTGGGTACAATTAACAAGACTTTGGAAGGAGGGTTCCTGAGAGCATTGACATCACTAAATCCTGCCTTTCTAGTTTTTCTCAGTGTGAGAATTTCTTTTTTGGGAAGTGTAGAAAAAAGTCCGGGAAACGTAACCACACAGGGAATTGGTCTTTGAAAATCTTTAAAGTAAAAGGACTCTTCTTGAAGAGTTCTTATTTCTCAGCCAAGGTTCATAACAGCTAAATGACTGGGCTCAGGACTTTGTGGGAGAGAAAATAACACCAATGCTCCTTCAGTCTCAGACATGAGAGATGGGAAGTGATGAGGTATTATGCCGGCTGACCAAGCTGATAAATTAGCTGAACCAAGTCTGTGGCTGGAAAATTGTATCACTGGGGGTGGGGTAGAAGCAGGAGAGCCAATCCCGTGCATGGACACTGTGTGATTGGCAGAGAAGTCGACCTATCCAGGTATGGAGGGATAGAAGACCCTGTTAGGATAAGTGTACACCACTGAGGAGCAATCGGATTTTGCTAGCCCATTTCGTGGGTCTAGTTGGATAAATTACTTGGGTCTTGATTAGAGAAAAGATAGGCTGATTTATACTGGAAAGGGCAGAGAACAATTCTGTGTTAACCCTGGGCCCCTCTCCTGATAACATGGAATAAGAAGGTCTGCCACTGAGGTGAGAGTTTTGTGTTGAAAGGGCCACCCAAGTGATTACTATCTTCATTCTTAGTGAAGGACTGTTGTCCGAATTGGTGCCACCAGAGAACAGAAAGGTACACTCAGGAGTAAACTTCACAGTAGTATGTATGGGAGGAGGCCATGGACTTGGATCTTAGAGATGAATAAATGGATTTGGCAGTGGGCTGACCAGCGGTAGCTATACAAAACACCCTGGCAGGTCATCAGCACCAATGTCATCTGAGAGCTTGTTTAAAAAAATGCAGAATCTTGGACCATACCCTAGACCTGAGGGATCAGAACCTGCATTTCAAGGAGATACCCCATTTCCTGAAAAAACTGGTCAAGGACCTCCATTGAAAGTCTGCGTCCACCAACTTCCCATAGTGGCAGGGGCAGAGCGGCCTGGGATGAAGAGCCAGGGTCTGGGGACTTCCCTTCCCTGGTAGTCCAGCGTTTAAGACTCCACAGTTCCTATCTAGGGGCCCTGGGTTCAATCCCTGGTCAGGAATTGAACCCACATGTGAACCCACATGTCACATCTAAGACCCAGCACAGCCAAATAAAATAAATAAATAACAATATTTTTTTTTTTCCAAGAGAGAAAGCCAGGATTTGGGAGTCACACTACCTAGTTCAAAGGCCAAAGCCTTTGACTGTGTGGATCACAATAAACTGTGGAAAATTCTTAAAGAGATGAAAACCAGACCACCTGACCTGCCTCTTGAGAAATCTGTATGCAGGTCAGGAAGCAACAGTTAGAACTGGACATGGAACAACAGACTGGTTCCAAATAGGAAAAGGAATACGTCAAGGCTATATATTGTCACCCTGCTTATTTAACTTATATGCAGAGTACATCATGAGAAACACTGGGCTGGAAGAAGCACAAGCTGGAATCAAGATTGCTGGGAGAAATATCAATAACCTCAGATATGCAGAAAGTGAAGAGGAACTAAAAAGCCTCTTGATGAAAGTAAAAGAGAAGAGTGAAAAAGTTGGCTTAACGCTCAGCATTCAGAAAAATAAGATCATTGCATCTGGTCCCATCCCTTCATGGGAAATAGATGGGGAAACAGCATCAGACTTTATTTTTGGGGGGTTCCAAAATCACTGCAGATGGTGATTGCAGCCATGAAATTAAAAGATGCTTACTCTTGGAAGGAAAGTTATGACCAACCTATATAGCATATTAAAAAGCAGAGATATTACTTTGCCAACAAAGGTCTGTCGAGTCAAGGCAATGGTTTTTCCAGTGGTCATGTATGGGTATGAGAGTTGGATGGTAAAGAAAGCAGAGCACCGAAGAATTAATGCTTTTTAACTGTAGTGTTGGAGAAGACTCTTGAGAGTCCCTTGGACTGCATGGAGATCCAACCAGTCCATCCTAAAGGAGATCAGTCCTGGGTGTTCATTGGAAGGACTGATGTTGAAGCTGAAACTCCAATACTTTGGCCACCTGATGGGAAGAGTTGACTCATTGGAAAAGACCCTAATGCTGATAAGGATTGGGGGCATGAGGAAAAGGGGATGACAGAGGATGAGATGGCTAGATGGTACCACCGACTCGATGGACATGGGTTTGGGTAGACTCTGGGAGTTGGTGATGGACAGGGAGGCCTGGTGTGCTGCGATTAAAGAGTTGGACATGACTGAGCGACTGAACTGAACTGAACTACCTAGTTCATATGATCTTGACGTCCCTTGCATGCTGAGCCCATGGGCAAGATGCATGAATGCTCTCTGTGCCTCAGTTTCCCCATCTGTAAACTGGGGGCAGTAATATCCCCACATGGGCTGTTACAAGGATGAAATCATCAATCCACATAAAGCACTTATCTAAAAGGTTGTAGATGCTCAATAAATGCTAGATAGAGCCTAGTCATTTTTCCTTAGATGGTAGCATATCGGATTAATCACTTCAGTTTTTACATTGAGAATCTGAGGGCAATGATAACTAATCAGTGGGCTGCTGGGAGGGTTTTCAGAGACATACATGTGCTATAGTCTGTAAACACCTCTCCAGGTGTGCAGATGCTGTCATTGACAGCCCACCAGAGGAAGAGGACAGGTAGGAAGGTAAAGCTTTCAACCAGCCTGGGCAAGAAGGCCAGACCTCCTGAGGGTTAAGGGACCACGTCGGTTTTTCTGAAACCAGTGAGAACCAGACCACCCTCAAGTAAGTGATGAGGTAAAAGATCATCAGGCTCAAGTCATCCTGTCCTCTTATTCTCTCCAGCTCCACCAGATGAGACGACCCATGAAGAGACGTTTGCACAGTGGCTGGTGGGTAAATGACATCTTTGTGCAACATTGCCTGGAGTGTGGCAAGGACCAGCGTGGGTGGACCACCCCCAGCTCTGTCCTAGAGTCCCCCAAACTCCCCTCTTTGTTTCTTGTCCTAGACAATCCTTAGGCAAGCTGACAGCTCGGACTTGGACACCTCAGTTCCCTTTTTAATTTTGACGTCCCTCTGAGCAGGCAGCTGAGGAGATCTGGGATACATTCTGTTATATGTGGGACCGAGAGACAGATAAAATCTTTTTTGCTCACTTCCTGTAGCTGCCTTAGTGCCTACAGGGCATAAAAGCTGACCCTGGATTTATTGCTGCTGCTGGGAGACGTGGGAGGTGTCTTATAACAGCATCACTTTTTTTTTTTTCCTTCCATTATGGCTCAGCTGGATGGAAGCGCTGTGGTTAAGGCTCAGTCCCAAGGGCCTCGGAACACTGTCGGGGCCAAGGTGCGGCCAGTACAGGGGCCCCTAGAGGCTTTCCAAAGGGTCTTTCTGAGAACATGCCCCAGGTGGGAAGGAGAGTCTATGCCGAGTCATCACGTGCTGGCTGCTTGTGTGTGGGTGTGTGCTCAGTTGCTTCAGTCCTGTCCAATTCTTCTGCAGCCCCATGACTGTAGCCCACCAGACTCCTTCTGTCCATGAGATTTTCCAGGCAAGAGTACTGGAGCGGGTTGCCATTTCCTCCTCCAGGGGATCTTCCCGACTCAGGAATCAAACCCAAGCCTCTTGTGTCTCCTGCATTGGCAGGCAGATTCTTTCCCACTGTGCCACCTTGGAAGCCCTCACTGACCTCTTGATCCCTATGCGATCCTTTGCCTCAGGACTTGTGTTCTGCCTGGAGGACCAAGTCGACAGCACCTCCTTCTGTGTCTTCCTCCTCCTCCTAGACAGTCTCTCCGTTTACAGTTGCAAAATCTAAAGCCCAAGTGAACCTGTGAGGAGTGTAAGCTCTGCCACGTAAGTGTTTGCTTTTCCCTTCGATCATCCATTACCCCATATAGAACTGTCTGTCAAGCCTTTGACAGCAGAATGACCCCTCCACCCTGAGACAGCATGAAATTTGAGTTTAACCAGAATAGAAATGCCGGTCCTGACCCTCTTCAGTCATCTGATCCCCCGCAGGAAACCCCCAGCCCTACCCACCCTGAGTGGTCCTACTGTGTCTTTCTAGTTGAGTGAAGGACTCTTCTGTCTCAGGAACAATGTCAGTTACTGTTCAGAAGAAGGTGTACTTGTGATGGTCCAAGGTATAAATAAGAATGCCCTGCTTCTCCCGACGTCTCTGGGAAGACAGAGTTCTGAAGACTCACTCAACTATTAACTACTTAACATGGGAAAGTACTGGATAGTTTGCATCAGAGAAGCAGCATCTGCTGGTATCAATGCTGGGCAACCACAGACCTTCTTACTTGTCATAAAACAGATGGCATGGTGGGAGGGTTGGTTGTGTAGCAGGGCATCCATGTGTGTGTGCGAAGGTTTTCTCCCCAGCATCCTGTACGAGAATCCCATGTCAGGAGGTGAGTGTTCAGAGGGAAGGCAAGCACTTAGGACATGGTACCCATTTGCTGGTCCAGAGTGGCTGATTGGACCCCACTTTCTAGGGCAGCACAGCTTCTGGATCCTTCTGGGGTGCTGGGGGCTCCACAGTCCTGCTTAAAGCAAAACAGGTGGCGAGGCTCTTCCCAGGGAAGCACCAGGCTGCTCTGAGACAGTTTTGTCCTTCAAAACAAAAGGGTCTGTTGATGTAAAAGAAAATGCCAGTCCTAACTTCTTAGTTTACTCCTGTGGGTAACAAGCCTCCCATTCACTCTCCAGAGGGTCCCTTTCTCTGGAGCCTCAGAGAAGGCACATTGTTAGGAGACAGGAAGGTGGGGACCCGAGCTGCTGCGAGCTTTCAGGGCACTGAAATCCCAGGAAGTGGACCCCTCCCTCTGCTTCCAGGGAGAGGCTTATTCAGGTGGGAGATTCAGAAACTTGCTCTTTTGCGATGTAGACTCTTTTGATCCATCAGACCAGGTGAAAGAATGACTGTGATAAAAACAAGGCTGGGCTTTCCTTATTTATGATAAACCCACCAGCTAGACAAAAACAATTAAGTCTTCAAACCCCCAAGACATCCTTCTCTAAAGAATAGAGGGGAGTTGTTTATAGACAGGTGATAAGTTTCTCAAAACAGAAAGGAATGTATTCTTCGGACAAGAGCAAAATTTCAAATCATCCCTTTTGTGCTGAGGGGAAAGGTTCTGGTTTAAGGTCTCCTTAAATCTCTTTGGCAGAAACCCAGGAGCACTGACACAAAGAAAAGAAACCAATCTTCAAATGGAATGAAAACAGCAATGTTGAACTACATCCTCCCCGTCCTGTTCCTTCAGCTCTCCTCTCTCTGTGGGTGATTCTAATATCTGTGTCTGGGTGCCTCTCTCCAAACTCCAGATCTGCCTTTCCAACACCTGCTGGATTGGCCCACCAATAGGTAGCTTCAGTTCAGTTCAGATGCTGAGTCGTGTCTGACTCTTTGCGACCCCATGGACTGCAGCACACCAGGGTTTCCTGTCCGTCACCAACTCAAACTTGCTCAAACTCATGTCCATTGGAGCTTGCTCAAACTCATGTCCATCGAGTCAGTGATGCCATCCAACCATCTCATCCTCTGTCATCCCCTTCTTCTCCTGCCTTCAATCTTTCCCAGCATCACGGTCTTTTCCAATGATGGGTAACTTGCTGTCCCAGAACTGAAAGTGTCCTCCACTGAACTCCACCCCCCCTCTTTGGAAGGGCATCTCCTCCTGACTTCCTTGTTTCCCCTGATGGCATCAACTATTATAACCAAGCAGGACGCTATGGGGCCTTGCTGGGAGAGACACACCCATGCCCTCTCCCTGCCTCTTGTCTGTAGAAAACCTCTAGTCTCCCTGGCCTTTCCCATTCCAAAAGGTGAATTTAATCAGAGAAGTGAGAAAATACAGTAAGAAAGGAAAACAGTTGAACAAGAAAAAATAATACTATTTTAATCATTAAACAAAGTGAAGGACCTTTAATTTCTCCTCAAGAGCAGCAGATAATATTCTGAGCCATGTCCTTTGAGCTGTTTGTAAATACTGAAACTCCCACCAGGTGGAAGAAGTTGACTGTATGTTACCCAAGCATGTAGACCCCAGATCAGTTGGAACCAGATTGATGGTACTGGCTCCCGAATACCTCACCACCAACCAATCAGAAGAATGTCCATGAGCTGATCACACACCTCACAACCCTCCTGCCTCATCCTGGCTTTAATAGCCTGTCCCTGAAAGCTGTCGGAGAGTTTAGGCCTTTTAAATGCTAGCTGCCTGGACTGCTCTGGGCACCTGCAATAAACATTGTACTTTCCTTCTGGCCTTTATTGCAATTAGGCAAGTGGACCCAAGTTTGGTTCAGGGACACTATCATTGTGAATGTTGTTCTGTCTAGTGATTTCAGAACCTTTCCACTCCCTTGTGTTCCCACCACTAACAAACATGGTAGTGAAAGACCTTGTCATTACTTCCTTTGACAAATGCAACAGGCTCCTCCTTCATCCATCCTTTTTCCATGCCAATCCTTGTCCACAAATAATGATGAATTAGTTTTCCTACAAGGGCTTCCCAGGTGGATCATTGGTAAAGAATCTGCCTGCCGTCACAGGAGAGGAAGGGGAGGTGGGTCCAACCCCTGGGTTTGGAAGATCCTCTAGAGTAGGAAATGGCAACCCACTCCAGGATTATTGTCAGGAATATCCCATAGACAGAGAAGCCTAGAGGAATCACAAAGAGTCATGTCTGACTATGCATGCATGCAATTTTCCTAGTTATAGTCATCTTCTTGCTGTAATAGATTTCATTGGTAGAAACTGCCCAACGTCATTGAATACCCTTCCATATCTGGGGCCAGTGTCTTCCTAACTTTGACATTAGGAAACCTCATACCATAGGCTCTCTTGCAGCTAAGACTCAGGCATATGATTCAGGGATTCATTCTTCTGTTAAATGCAGGTGGGAGATTCAGTCTTCAGGAGTGTTGGTGGGATATGGTATCACGACATAGCTCCCATTTTCTGGCTTCAGAGCCAAGCTATAGAGCTCACCTGAGGTTTCTATAAGCTACTTAATATTGTGTGATAAATTCTCTTTCAGCTTGGTTTAGGCAGAGTAAATTCTGTTGTGGGCAACCAATAAACACAAAATTAAAAATAAATGTTGGTGACCCTTCAGGGACTAATGAAAGAAATACATACTTTCCCATCTGGCATCCACATTTCTCTACAATTAAGTCTCAAAACAGCAGACCTTTAAAGGCCATTCAGTGTGTGTCTCTATTCTCCTTCTTGTATAGCCTTTGCTAGGTGCATGTCCTCCCTTAATCATAGGTTTCCTGCATTAGCTTCTACTTTGGTTTAACCACTTATTTGCTGAAATAACTTCCAGGAACAAACTCTTTTATGACAAGGACATTCCAAAATTCAGTGCGTGACTCTCCTCTTTCATTATTAGACGTTGAGATCAATAGCTTCCAGAGGTCCTCAATTGTCCTAAAACATGTTTTATACTACATAAATATAAAACCTATTTAGTTTTGCTTGGAAGAAAACTCTAAAACATTAAAGGGGAACTTTATTATCATCAAAAAGCATTTTTTATGATGTCTCTGCATACCTTTCATTTTCTTCTCATATTCTCGTATTTGTGACTTTGTCTATACAACATCAAACACAGGAATGAAAGTAAAAAAATTAATCAAAGAAGTTTTTTATGTTATGCTGATAAAACATCTGGAAGACTTAATTTCTTCTTTTCCACTGTACAGATGGTCTTGTAGAGAATTAGTCTGTGTCATTTACCAAGATAAGTACTTCCTTGTCTCAGTCCATCCTTCACCCTCAAGTGAATTTTTAAAAATCTTTAATTTTTGAGAAGCTCTTTTCCAGTTTTGAAAGACAAGGGCTTCACCAGACCTTTGAGGATGCCCTTAGAAAGAAATCCAATATTCATTGCTAAACTGCTTCTTGCTTTGATAATGTTGGAAGTTAGGAATTAAAGAAAAGGATGTTTGGATGAGAACAGGAAGGTCCTGACCTTGCTAAGCCCTATGAATATGCAAGCAATTGTCAACATCAGTCCTGGACCCTCTGCTGGACATGGTTTATGTGAAGCCCACATAGGCATCATCGTTCATTAACTGCAGAAAGGGCCTAATACTGCCTGTAACCATGGTGTTGGTGCAGATAGCGTGCTTCTGAGGTTGACTCAGAGCCATATTGTTCTCTTTGGTGGCATCCAACTGATTGGAGCTGCGCTTCCCTCCTTCAGTGGTGACTGTTGACACTCTGTATGAATTCTAGTCACAGTTTAATAGCTTCCCTTTTGTTGGCAAAGAAAACATTTTTCTAAAATCTACAGTTATCATTGGTGCCAAGTTCATTTAGACTCATTATTCCTGCTGCTTCTCCTAGTCTCACTCCCCATGCATGTCACAGACGTCCCTGGGAACTGGCAACATCAACCACACCAGTGGAAGTCCAAGTGTATCAAAGAAGGATGATGAAAATCCATATAACCTTTACACTAGTAGGGAACAGCCTTTTGGATTATGTTTTTAAAAGGTTTTAACTGTATCAGTCTAATTTTAAGAATGGTAGGACTTTCCCAGTGGCCCAGTGGATAGGAATCTGCCTACCAATGCAGGGAACATGGGTTTGATCCATGTTTGGCCTGGGAGAATTCCACAGAGCTTCAACTGAGCCCGCACCTTGCAACTACTGAAGCCCGTGTGCCTAGATCCCATGCTCTGCAACAAGAGAAGCCACTGCAATGAGAAGCCCGCACACTGCGAGGAAGATCCAGCACAGCCAAAAATAAATAAAGAAATAAGTAAAAGTTTTAAAAAGAGAACGGCAAACATTGCAAAATTCTACTGCCAGTATTTTGCATAAGTCTTCGCTGATTGAATTTTAAAGAGAAAAAACTTTTCTTTTTTAACCTAAATTAATTCAAGTTTTCTTTGTTCTGCATAGTTTAACTACCATTACCATAAATAGATCACTGGTTTTGTCTTCATGAAACTGTTGGAAGTTCCCAAGATAACTCACTGTGCATATTAAGAAGCTGTTATTTTATATAACTGTATAATAATTATAACATAACATCTACATAACATACTATGTATGTAAAATAAGCATTTATATGTTTAAATATTTATACATATGTATTATAAATTAAATTGAATTAATTTGATTTTGAATTAAATATTGTAAAATCTATTTTAAAAGTATGTATTTAAAGCTTCTCCTCTAGTGTGGTGAATGAAAAATTTATCACCAAGTCTTATGAAACAGTTGTTCAGTGTCTAAGAGTAATGTTTGCATTTACTCCCAGCTTTGTTAATCATCTGTCTCATAACCGCCAGTTTGCTGAATGTGATGACTTAGGGCTTGTTGGAGTCAGTGAGATTTTACAATAGAGGTGTTCACTATCTTTCCACACGTTTCAGGATGATCAGCCTTGGCCACGCTACCTGGACAACCATGTTACCACGGCAGACTTAATGTGTTTCCTGGTTAATAATCTACCTCATACCTCAAACGAAACTGGAAAATCTGGTCATCTGGTTGCCAAATGTGCTAAAGAAAATTGAGATGAAAACACTGGAGTTCAGTTAATACTTGAATGATTTGAGTTTCATTATTTTACAAAGCTTTTTCAGATAGGGATCAAGCACATATGTGTTTTCTGACTCTCTTTCCAAAAATTTATTACAGTCCAACTTGTTTTGATTTAAAGCACTAGAATACCACTCAAGATGCCATCTCTTGGGACCCCAAGGCACACAGCAGGAGTGAAGTGATCATAAACATAACCTTTTAATATTACAGATTCTGTCGGGGGCTAATCTGAGGCTGAGGAGTAACGTGAGTGAACTTTGGTTCAGTGGTTTGGTATCTAACCGTTTGCATTCTTATTCAGGACCTGAAATACATCAGAGATTTTCTGTTTGTACTGAGGGCCATGGTCAGGATAGACACACATTGGTTATACTCTGGGCGTGATTATAAGCTGTCTTTATGTTTGAACTCTTAGTGAGGTGAATGCTTTTTCTCCTTCTTTTATGAGGCTCTCATGAGCTTTGTAGTGCCTGGTAATTAAGGACCATGATGATATAGTGGAGGCCCCTCAACTGCATGCCCCTTTGAAGCTGAACAACATGGTGGAATGAGCTGGGGACGTATGGCTGGAGACAGTGGGCTTGAATGCCAACCCTGCCACTTATGAGTGGTTTGATATTGGACATGTCTCTCCACCTCTTCTCTTTCTCATCTACAAAAAGGGGATAATAACATGTTCTTTCCAGACTACTGGAAGAATGAAACAAGATAGTATATGTGAGTACATCTGGTACCTGGTAGGTCTTAATAAGCATTAGTCAAACCTGAATCTCGACTCATTCACCAAACACTGGACCAATGTTTTTGTTGCCAGCACTGGGCCAAAGGAGTATGCGTGCATCCTGAAAGAGTAGGGCCTCTGTTGGTTCCTTGTTTACTTTGGAAATTCCAGTGAACAATGACGGGTTAGAGGCATCAGGTTTTAGGGAGAAACGGTTTGGTTTGGAAGTCTCCAGGAAACTTTGGAAAAGGAATGTTTTCTGCCTTCCTGGGTACCCTTCAGGATGGATCGGGAACTTCTCAGACCTCCATCCCTTGCCCAGAGACCCTTATACATTGAACAGGACTCTCAGATTTCTTGGTAGGGAAATAGAATCCCTTGGGATGTGTGAAAGCTAGAATGAGCTTTCAGGGGCCGAGAAATCTTCCTGGTCTAAAACTGTAACATGCTTTTAGTCACCCTGAGCAACACAAGGTCCTCCCTTGTCATGCAAACATCACGGAGCTTGTTCTTACTCTTCAGTTTGTCACCACTTGCCTAGTCCAAAGGCCCTCCTGTTATCTGAAGAGGCAGGACTAGAAGAAGAAGGTCCAGGGTGGAGACACCCAATGCTTTGGCAGGAGGGTCACTTACTAAACAGAGAGGAAGGAACATGGGCTTCACAACTGCACAACATCAGTTTGAGTCTTAGCTGTGCAACTTGGCCAAGGTCTTCAGCATGAATAAGCCTCAACTTTCTCAACTGTATAGTGGGTAGACTGCTACCTATCCACAGGGTGATTGTGAGGATTAAATGAGACCAGAAGTGTTGAAGAATCTACACTTAGAAGGCATTTGATAAGTCTCAGTTCTCCTCCCTCACCCCTCACTAATTCCTTCATTATTTTCATGTGGTCTCAGACCTTGGACATGTGCCCCAACCCCTCTTCCATTCACAGCTCACCCTGTTTTCCTGGGGCAGGGGCTCCATACTTACAAGTTTCCACATCCTGGCTTCTCTTCCCTTTGGTCCTTGAGGTGTTCCCCTGCTAGTCGCTATGTCCTCCCTGGCACGTTCCATCCCAGGTTTTCTCAGGGAACCACTTTGTGACCCTCCTGCTCTGGCTTTCTCCAGGTGGCTGTGTGCCTCTTGCAGTGCTGAGGTATCCCCCCTTGTTGGTCCTCAGTAAGCAAGTGGGCAGTGCCAGGCAGAACATCAGCTCTTAGGCCAGTGTGGAGCAGATCCTCTGCCCTTCTGGTCAGGTGGGGAGGACAGCACTCCTAGCCACTGGGCTGGGCCTGGGGTGTGTGGACAAAGGCACTCACTGTCTGCATGTGAGTGGCCTTCTCCTGGCAACAGGGAGAAGAAAAGAGGAAACACAGTGCCGGCTAGTGGCTACAGAGCACCTTTCTTACTGCTGCATTTACCTGCTTGATTCTCCCCATGTTGTCCGGGGACCAGGCAAACAGATAAAGGAAGGGGAAGCAGAACAGAGGGACCAGCTACAGTGAAGAGGAAAAGCGTGGGGGTGATGCACAAATTGATTTGATTCCACATACATTTATATCAGCTCTTCTACCCAAAAGTAGAAAGATATCAGAATGTGGGAGCAACAAGAGCCAGGGAGAAAATGGAAAGAAATCCAGGCTGGAGTAAGAAAGCACCCTTCAATACTCTTGCCCTTCCTTTCCATGAAGGACTCATGTGCTAGAGAAGGCAGCCAGGTACATTTGCGTCAGCACTGTTCTTCAGACTGCAGGTCCCAACACAGCAGAGAATCCTAAGATCAGCTAGGGACTGAGAACAACCATCTTTTAAAAACTTTTTAATTGAAGCATAATGTGTGCAACAAAGTACATAAATCTTAAATATACTGTATAGCTCAGAAATGTATATATGTTTATATATATGTGTGTGCAGTATCTATCTATTTCTATATCTGCATAAGGGGGCTTCCCTGGTGGCTCAGAAGTAAAGAATCCCCCTGCAATGCAGGAGCCACAGGAGACTTGGGTTCAATCCCTGGGTCAGGAAGATCCCCTGGAGGAGGACACAGCAACCCACTCCAGTATTCTTGCTGGAGAATCCCGTGGACAGAGGAGCCTGGTGGGCTACGGTCCACAGGGTGGCTGGCAAAGAGCTGGACATGGCTGAAGCGACCTAGCACACGATTATGCATAAAACCAACCAAAGTCCAAATCAAGGTATAGAACATCTGCAGCAACCCAGGAAGTGCCTGTCTGTGACATCCCAGTAAATACCCACTTACTTCCCTAGAAACAAACACTGTTTTGTGGTTAGTTTTGCCTATTATTTTTAAAAAAAGAAAATTTTTTTTGGCCATGCTATATGGTAGGTGGGATCTAATTCCCCAATCAGGAATGGAACCAGTGCTCCCTGCACAGGAAAGGGAAGTCTTAACCACTAAACCACAAGGGAAGTCCCGCCTTGCCCATTTGTAATCATTATATAAGTAAAAGCATATAATGATACTCTTTTATCTGGCTTCTTTCAACCAAATGCTGTATACATATGGCAGTTATTCTTTATTTTTTTATTATTGCTCTGTGTAGTTTATTGTATGGATAATTTGCACTTTAAGAAATTAATTCAAATGGTTAAACATTAGGTTTATTTCCAGCTTTGTGCTGTGACTTTATTTTGATGGACATATTCACTCATTTTTCCTTGGGTATGTGCTTTCAGTTCCATTGCTCAGTCATGTCTCACTCTTTGAGACCCCATGGACTGCAGCATGTCAGGCTTCCCTGTCCATCATCAACTCCAGAGTTTGCTCAAACTCATGTCCATTGAGTCAGTGATGCCATCCAACCATCTTATCCTCTGTCGTCCCCTTCTCCTCCTGCCTTCAATCTTTCCTAGCATCAGGGTCTTTTCCAATGGTCAGTTCTTCACCTATGACTGGAATTGCTGGGTCCCAGGATTGGGACCTGTTTATTTCTAGTAAATACTACGGAGCAATTTTCCAAGTTGAGCTCTCCAGTATGATAGCCACTGGACACAGGTTGTCCTCATGGTTATTTAAATTTAACTTCAAACAAAATTTTAAATTGAGTTCTTCAGTTGCACAAGCACATTTCAAATGCTCAATAACCCCCTGTGGCTCATGGTCCCTTTTAGACAGTGTAGACAGAGCCCATTTCTATCATCAGAGAACTTTCTCTGATGTTCCAAACAGACTTTCAGCATTTTTCAAAACATGAAATCAAGTAGAACACATGAGAATGTATTCTATAGAATAAGGCTAACTATTGTTTCATGAGTCTTTTATTTCAGCCTTATTTTTGTGGGTATGTGTATTTGGTCATGATATCAAATGTATTATTTCTAACTGTGAATCCTAGAAAACCCTCTGTCAAGGTACAAGTTTTTATGATCTTCAGAGTCCCTTGGACAATAAGGAGATCAAACCTGTCAGTTCTGAAGGAAATTAACCCTGAATATCCACTGGAAGGACTGAAGCTAAAGCTAAAGCTCCAATAATTTGGCCACCTGATGTGAAGGGCTGACTCATTGGAAAAGACCCTGATGCTGGGAAAGACTGAGGGCAGGAGGAGAAGGGGGTGACAGAGGGTGAGATGGTTGGATGGCATCACCGACTTGATGGACATGAGTCTGAGCGAGCTCTGGAAGATAGTGAAGGACAGGGAAGCCTGGCTTGCTGCAGTCCATGGGGTCGCAGAGTCGGACAAGACTGAGTGACTGAACAATATATACTTCCTGTAAGTTTCGTTTTCCAAATGAGTATGAGAAACAGGAGCTACTGGATAGCTAGAGGTGATCGCAGCTTTCCATCCTTCCAGCCAAAGGGATCTATTTGCTCGGCGGGACTTGACTGGCCCTGCGTGGGGCTGACTCTCAGGGTTACTTCAGTGGCCCACTGGGTCCATGCAGGTGGTTCATCTTATGCACCACCACCACCGCCCAGAAGACAATTGCTTCTCTGTGAAGTCAATGCCAATGATAACGAAATGTCAGATGAGCTTTGCAGGCTTTCAAACTCTGATCGCATGCCATTTGGTCACCTCTTCTTCTGGTGACAAAGTACATTGCAGATGTACTTTGAAAGCTCATTAAATATAAACGGTCCTCGATATTATTGTGATTACACAAGATGCTCCCAATCTGAAATTGTGCTTTAATCAGGAAACAGTGACTCTTTCATAGTTTTAATAGAAATAGAAACAGAAAATCAAGCAGCTCTTTCAGACTTCAGAGCAAAGTCACAGCAAACTCTTGTTAGTTCCAGCATCTTTGTATAGGTGGCCTTAAATTCTAGTCTGGTCTCCAAGAGCCTGTCTCAGGCAATGGCCCCATGTGGGTCTAGGAGGTGCTGGTTGTCTCTGAAAAGCCTTCCACCCTGGGTCTCCCTTGGTCCCAAGGTCCCTGATGTGATGATTTGATTCCAGAGGCAGCTTGCTGCAAGTGTGTCAAAGCTTCCTGAAGATGCCAGATTCCATTGAAGACACAGCATCATGCCATCCAAATAAACGTGAAATCATCTCACTGAACAGACTATAAGAATTGGGTATAAAGACCTTTCCTTGTCCACTGATGTTTTTCTTCTCAAGAATATCAGGAAACTTCCTTGGTGGTCCAGTGGTTAAGACTTTGCCTTCCAGTGCAGGGCATGTGGGTTTGATCCCTGGTTGGGGAACTTACAGCCCATATGCTTAGGGGGCCAAAATACCAAGACATAAAACAGAAGCAATATTGTAACAAATTCAGTAAAGACTTTAAAAATTTGTTGTTGTTCACTGTCTGCCTCTTTGTGGCCCCATGGATTGCAACACACTAGGCTTTCCTGTCCTTCATTGGCTTCTGGAGTTTGCTCATTCATGTCTATTAAGCCAGTGATGTTATCAAACCATCTCATCCTATGCCCTTTTCTCCCTTTGCCTTCAATCTTACTCAGCATCAAGGACTTTTCCAATGAGTCAGCTTATCCCACCAGGTGGCCGAAGAACTGGAGCTTCAGCATCAATTCTTCCAATGAGTATTCGGGGATTATTTCCTTTAGGATTGACTGATGTGATCCCCTTGAATAAATGAATAAAAAACAAAAAAAGATCCTCAATAGCTAAGGCTTTCTTTGATAAACCTGTTCTTGAAAAGTCATGTCCGTTAAATTTTGATACATTGAATCCTCGCTTCTTTGGTGGAATACTCCAGCATCAGTTTTATAAATCCTCCTACCTGACTGCTTTTCTATAATGACTCCCAGTAGTTATGCTTCTTGCCCTGCTCCCTCTTTTGTCACAAAGATTATAAATAACCCTTTGCAAGTTTTGGATACATATGGGGTGGCGGTGGGATGCTGCTTTTTGAAAGCATCTTGTTATTTTCAGTGGGATGCTGCTTTTTGAAAGCATCTTGTTATTTTATGAGTTTGGGTTTTCAAAGTCAAGATTCCTTAGAACAAGGCTGGCCTATACCATTCATTCCAATCTGATCTACAGTGTGAACTGTAGTTCCCACATCACACAGAACTGATGAATGGTACTGAGTTTATTAAGTTCATCAAACTAATACCTGATTTTCCATGGCAATTGTTCACTTAGCGTATGATCTAAATTCAAGGCTTGAGCCTACATTTTAAGACTCCTGGGGAAAATAAAAGACTCCTGGGACTTCCTTAGTGGTCCGGTGGTTAAGACTCTGTGCTCCCACTGCAGGGGGCACAGGTTCAATCCCTGGTTAGGGAGCAAAGGTTCCACATGCCTCACGGTGCGGGGGAAAAAAAAGACCCTGGCTGCCAGGATACATCAATTATAGGAAGGATATTGCATCAAATTCTCTCTTGAGGCCAGGTATCCTCCACGTATCACAGCCTTCCTTGCTCCAGGGCTCCATGAGGCTTCAGAATCTTTCTAAACACAGCAGTTCCGGCACCCATTAATCAGTATTCAGAATTAGTGAGACGAAACATATTTGCCTGCTCTGGAATCTATCATTTATGGATGAATTCTCCTTCAATGACTCTTAGGCTGATAAGAAATCTCATTAGCTTAGACTGCTTTGTCTGAGCCCTGGCCAGGGCCCATTTATAGAAGACAGAATCGTGTATTCTCTCTGTTAGTCAAATGGTGGTTACAGTCGTATCCCTTTGCTCTTGGCGTATCAGAGAGGCACCAGAACATGAGAAAATCAGATGGACCTGAATTCAAACCCTAGTCCTGCAGCTTTCTTGCTGTATCAACCTGAACAAATGACTTAACTTCTCTGAGCTTCAGTTCCTAAAGCTGCAAAATAGGATAATAAAATCTCCTGCAGAGAGTTGTTTTGAGGTTCTATCAGGAAATATTAGTATAAATCTTAGCACTTTGTAAGTACTCGATACATGGTGATAATTATATTATTTTCAACTGCTGTGACTAGTTGTAGGTCTTAGGTTCTTCTGTGATGGAATTTAAATAAAGATGTCATTCATTAGAAACATAACCTAGTCCTCCAGTTCAGACCTAGGAGGAGGATGTCCACTGTAGAGACAATGAATGCAACCTTAGCTGGATGTTTCTCGCCAAAACATGGCTAATCAGGTGGGATCCAAAATTAAGCCATTAATGAAATTAAAAGATGCTTGCTCCTTGGAAGAATAACTATGACACACCAAGATAGCGTATTAAAAAATAGAGACAGCACTTTGTGGACAAAGATCCATATAGTCAAAGCTATGGTCTTTCCAGTAGTCATGTATGGATATAAGAGTTGTATCATAAAGAAGGCTGAGTGCCAAAGAATTGATGCTTTTGAACTGTGGTGTTGGAGAAGACTCCTGAGGGTCCCTTGGACTGCAAGGAGATCCAACCAGTCCATCCTAAAGGAAATCAGTCCTGAGTGTTCATTGGAGAGACTGATGATGAAGCTGAAACTCCAATACTTTGGCCACCTGATGGGAAGAGCTGACTCATTGGAAAAGACCCTGATGCTGGGAAAGATTGAGGGCAGGAGGAGAAGGGGATGACAGAGGATGAGATGGTTGGATGGCACCACCAACCCAATTGATGTGAGATGAACAAACTCGGGGGGAGATAGTGAAGGGAAGCCTGGTGTGCTGCAGTCCATGGGGTCGCAAAGAATCGGACACAACTGAATGTCTGAACAACAACAGGAGGCAAGGGAGTAAGCAGACAGCTGTCGCTGCAAAGCTATATTAACCACACCCCTTGGACATGAATCAGAGAAGCAGATAACATGCGAGACACTGCAGATTTGGCTGCAGAACAAGCCCTTTGACCAGGGAGACCCTGGATGTGGCTCATGTCACGGGCAGACCTCTGCCTGCCCAGCTGTGCCCAGACCTCCTAAATCTATAGGATGGCTCATTTGTATGATTACTTTGTCAGCTGAGGATGATGCTGTGAGGAAGAAAGAAGGGAACTTAATGAAAGAAACGAGTTGATATCCTTGTAATAGGAAGCATTGGTTCTAAGTGAGCCATGTGGCTTTAGCTATTAATACCTATTGGTATTGGATGGCATCCTCCACAATTATTTAGGGTTTCCAGAATGCCTTTTGGCAAGCTTAGGTGGGCCATGAAATCTGGACTATAGCTGTGTCCTAAGAGCATGAAGACATTCTGATCAGAGATCATCAGCAAGAGTGGGCAGAGATATCTTTAATTTGAGTCCTTTCCATTGAGTTCATTCTAGAAGCCAACAGAAACAACTTTAAATCACCCCCATGTTGGACTGAGAGCGTCGAATATTGTCAGACATCCTAAGAGAGTAATATGACTGAATCTCACAGAAATAGACACGGAGGCTGCCACAGCATTGGGCATTTGGTGCAAGTAAAAGCTTCTGGAAAATCCTGCCCATAGGGTAAAGGGCTGCCTCACTCGCTGGACTTCCCTAGAACAATGAGCACCTTCCACATACTGTTCTTGTTTGTTTACTCAAAATGCTGCCAGTAATTCCTCCCCACCCCCCTGTAATACAGTCATGCACAAGTTCAGCGGTCTTCAAACTCTCGCAGCCACTGCAACCGGGTGGAGAGTTTGTCAAAGCACAGACTGGGACTTCCCTAGCAGTCCAGTGATCAAGACTCCACACTTTCAATGCAGGGGTGGCAGATTCGATCCCTGGTTGGGGAAATAAGATCCCATATGTTTAGTGGCATCGCCAAAAAAAATG
This sequence comes from Antilocapra americana, assembly GCA_007570785.1. Lineage (NCBI taxonomy): Eukaryota > Metazoa > Chordata > Mammalia > Artiodactyla > Antilocapridae > Antilocapra > Antilocapra americana. Next base: position 34,756,551 of record ML663566.1, read on the forward strand.
ATAAAAGTTAGAGAAAGAAAGAAAGGAAATTCCCCCATAGACTTCTGGCTCTCACCTCTGGAGACTATGATTTGGTACTTTGGGGGAATCTGAGAACTTGGATTTCTAACAAATTCTTGGGTAATGCTGCTATTTCTGGGCCCACATCCTAAGAAGCACTGTTTTAAGGACGCCGTGCACAGAGCTGGTGTTAGTGGCTGGTTATGTGAATGAATGAGTGAGTGATGAATGAATGAATGAAAATCCTCTTTAGCTGCCTCTTTAATATCTTCAGGGTTAACATTTTTTTCCTATAGGAATATCCTCTGCAAAGCTTACTTCCCACAGTAGAGGAAGACTATTTTTTTTTTCTTATTTAAGGGTCTTTTTCATCCTACCAGGCCAAATATCCTGTGATAAGTAGTTTAGTTTCTCTTGCTAATTCCAGGGCACACAGAGTCCTCAACTGTGAAGGTGCCAGAAGTTCTCTGGATTCAAAGTGTTTCTATCCAGATGGACAGACTGGGGAGCCAGGTTCTTCATTGCTTTCTCTGCTCTAAAAATTCTCAGCGCTTCATTTGAATACATCAAAGCAGCCTGGGATGAAAGACTGAAGGAGCTTGACACTACAAAAGTGGTGCCTGTTTGGGCGCCATGACTCTTTTTTTTTTTTCTTTTCTCCATGACTCTTGAGCATGGCGAGGGCTGGTCTTGGGCCATTGGCCAGGGGGGGCTTCACCTGGCCAGCCTGCTGCTGCTGGCTGGCCTTTTGGCCTTGGTGTGAGCATTTTCCACCCAAACTGGGCCACTCTTCACCCTTGGTAACAGGGTAACAGCAGGTTCTGTCAACCGTGATTGTTTCCCAGCTGTCTGTAGACATGTTCCATGGCACCAAGCTTCCTCTTTGATTATTTTAACCACTAATTTTATTACATGTTGCCACTGTAATAGAATGATGTATTTCTATAGAAGAGTAGAAAAAAGGGATCATCACTTCACTTCCTAACGCCGTTAAAAACAATCCTGTTGACATTGACATTGTGTATCTTTTCAATTCATTTTCTGTACTCAGGATTATTCATTTTTAATATATATGTGATAAGCCTGTATTTGTATTTTCTGCCAAACACACTTTCTACAGAAAAGGAAGGCCTTTGTTTTTAAAGACTGTGTTTTTTTAATTCTGCCTTGCTAACTGACCTGTAGTGGTAGATTATTCTTTCGTTAATTCAGGGCATACAAAGTTCTCAACTGCAAAGCTGCCAGAAGCTCTCTCTTGCTAACCTAAAAAATGATTTTATAAATGAGATTTGCGATTTTCCCAGTTCAAAAAGCTGATTCTTAAAATGTGATTGCTTAGAATCATAAGCTGATTTTGTGTTGTACTTTTTCCATTTAAGGGAACGTGATATATATTTCCCAGTGATCATATAAACTCTTGTAAAATTGCTTAAAAGTCTCTGTTGGACTCTCCTTACTCAGATCAGTTACAGACAGAAAACACAAAACTAAACTAAAAACCGAAACCAAAACATTGGTGAGATAGAAAGTGTGAAAGGCAGGACTGAATTCTATTCTGTGTACAATGCCGAGGCTGTTCCAATGAGCTGGTGAAAAACAGCTTCTTGACTGTGAAAAGCAGCCTAATTGGTTGAAAATTAATCCTGAAGTACCTGAACATTAAGTCTAAAATAAAATCAACTTTGAGGCTCAAGTTATCACGTTCAGTGAGTCTTTATGAAAGTCATCAAATGACCATTTCCTTTTGGGCAGCAGAAACCAAGATGGCGAGATGAATTGTCTGGTTCAGGATGTGTGATCTCCAATAGATCTGAATTTAAATCTTAATTCTCACCTGTAGGGGATGACTCCTCTTCCTCAAATTGCCTTCAGGTAGCATGGTGCCTCATTGGCACTGAAAGTGAAAGTGTTACTCACTCAGTGTTGGCTGACTCTTTGCGACCTCATGGGCTGTAGCCCACCAGGCTCCTCTGTCCATGGGGTTTTTCCAGGCAAGAATACTGGAGTGGGTAGCCATTTCCTCTTCCAGGGTATCTTCCCAACCCAAGGATCAAACCCAGGCCTTCCACAATGCTGGCAGATTCTTTACCATCTGAGCCACCAGGGAAGCTGCCAGAGGAAAATTTTCTTCTTCATCAAGGGCTGATAAGCAGACATTTACGGTAGCACAGGGTACCAGCTGGGGATTGGGTGGCATTCATAGAGGAGACAGTAATATTGACCCTGAGCTGTTAAGATGATAAAAATGTAAACATGGGTCAACTTTTTGTGGAAAATTTTGAATTATTTGATTCAATTCTGAAAATAAAACTGAGCAACTTTTTAAAAATGAAATATAACTTAGTGGATGGATATAGATATGCATTTATGTGTATGATTAATCTTTTTAGAACATGGAATGAATGTACATCCCCAAGACAGTTTTGAAGATAGCAGTCCTATCAAAATAAAGTTGCCATCACAGAGACCAAAAAAATATTCTCTTAGCCATAAAGGACCTAATAAAATTTGTTCCAGTTGTGCTGGCCTGGCATGAGCTGACCACTATGTTAGCTTGCTAGGGCTCCAGAACAGATGGCAGTGTACTTAACAGAAATGTATTCTCTCATAGTCTTGGGAGACCAGAAGTCTGAAAGTCTGGTTGCTGCCCCCAAACACATTTCACTCACATTCCGACTTCCTTGGGCAATGGCACCACCTAAATCAAATCATGTGATGAATATAAGGGGAAATTTCTTCAGCAGTCCAAGTGGGATGGATTTGCATTCTTCCTACATGTGACTTTGCTTTAGACCAATAGCTGCAGGGCTTGAGAGGCTTGTATTCAATGAATCTACTTTACCTCTGGATTTCTGAATATGTTATGATACTTCACTGATTTATTCTTGGTGTGTAGAATGAGGAGTGTGTCCTGAATGACTTGTCTCTCTGTTGAGATATACATTATCTGTCTGACATGAGTGTGCCTTAGAGAGGATGCTGGATGCTTAGTTATTAGCTTCTAACCAAGATTTATCTGTAGAATAGTAGTTGTTATCCTTTAAAAATGCTCCCTGAGAAAGGAAGGCTTTCTGTAGGCTGAGACTGAACCACCTGTGTTCCGTGCTAACTCTCCAAGGTACCTTCTTCCATGCTCATGGCAACTTAAAAATTGTACACCATGAGAGTTCTGAGTTAAGTTTTATTTGGGGGCAAAGTGAGGACTATAGCCAAGGAGATAGCACTTCAGATTGCTATGAGAAACTGCTCCAAAGAGGTGAGGGGGTGAGGAGGTCAATATATATGTGATTTGGGGGAAGGGGAAGTACATGCAGGCAAGCACATAATTTTTTTGTGAAAAGTTCCTGTCAGTCACAAGAAGCAGGAAATTCACCATGAAGAATTTTAGTGCTTTTCTTGATATGAGAAGATATGAGAATTGGGCTCATAAAGTAGATCTCTGAAAATACCTAACTATCTGAAGACCTGTTCTGTCAGGTTCCCCCCGTCCACCCCCCAGCACAGAGTGCCTAATTCCTGATCACCACCCAGAACTCCTTTCACGGGGTGTTGAATATCAGCAACACATGATTTAATCCTTGTAGAGGTAGATGGCAAGTACAAATTTATAGTTGATGTCCAGGTACAATGGGCAAGGACAGCCCTTCGAGTTTCCATCTCTTGCTTCCAGAGGTGTGGTCAGAGGCTGTGGGAAGATCACCTCTAGTATTGTGACCAATTGGCTGAGGACAGAAGTGTAAAAAGTGGAGGGAAATTTCCTAAAGCCAAGGTAATAATAATAAACATGCTGAACCATCAGAGTAAAAGCAAATTGACCAAACAAAAATGGCTTTGGGGGAAAAGAAAAATTCTCAAAATCTGCATATGTCTAAAGGCTTCAAGCTCAATATACATCATCAGAAGACAATTTCCCCAGGGAAATAATATCCTATTGGTACTACCTCTGAGCCAGTCAAAGCTGTTTGATGTAAAGAAACCTGCCACCTTGTCCAAATGCTTCCCTGCTCCTGGGATGCGTGTGATTGAATTATGCAGAGAGCCTCTCAATCACATGTTTATTTAGTGTCTGAGGACCAAGTCTGAGTTTGGGGTAATCAAGGTGACATCATGACCCCCAGGGTTTCGTGATGGAGATGATTGAGTGAGTCGGTCCTGAGCGGGCGTTTCTGAGTCTCTGCATGAGATGGAATTTCCTGTTTTACATTCAGAGTCACAAATGCCCCACAGAGCCATGCTGAGAACATACGGACATTTAAATGGCTGGCCTGGTGCGTGGAAGTGAAGTGGCTGAAAGCACAAAGCCCAGACTCAGCAGCAGGGAGCAGAGTGAAAGTGTTCACTTGGCTGGACGTTGATGTGCACCCAGAGGAGGAGAGGTGAATGTCCAAATGGGAGCAATGCAGCGATTTTTGACACGAAGCCACGTTCCTCTGATACCAAGCAGGGCCCGGTGGGGCTCCCGGGCACAAGGTCTTTCTCTGTCCCCATTTCCTTGATTACAGGAAACAGCCTTGATTCAGCCTCCATGACCTTCCCTGAATTCCACGGGACAGATTCAAACAGTGGAAGCACAGAGTCTCAACAAGGTAGTCTTAAGAGCATGCTTATTCTTAATGCCCTGTTTTTTTTGGTCCTCCTCCTCTGTCTTGTGAGCCGCAGTAGGTACAGTGATTGACCATGGGTACCCCTGGTTCTCCCCACACAGCAGCACAAGCCCTGTAGTATTCCACCTTCCAGACTCCTCCTGATTTCCAGTCCCTATTACAACATGCTGCCTCTGCTGTCTGGCAGGGCTGATCTGTCCCACCCCCACCCCGTAACATGGGCAAGCTTTGGAAGGTCTCCTCTGGATGTGGGCAGGGGGAGCAAAAAGAATTATGCCTTCTATGTGCCTTGCAACATCTTTATATATAATACCTCACTGAGTACTTTTGACCATCCTGGGAGGATGGGGATATCAGCCCCATATTCCAGAAGAAGCTCAGAGAGGTCAAGAGATTTGCTGAAAGTCTCATAGCCAGCCCATTAGGAATCAGCATTCCAGCTTGGTTGGTTCAAAAGAATGCCGTACTTTTCCCCGCTGCACAGTGGTGCTTGTGGGGTCATGGCCAGTAGCCCCCTGGGTCATACCACGGATGCCTGCTGATCTGGTGTGATGGTTCCAGGCCCCTGGGAGGCAGGAAAGCCCTCAGACCCATTCCCTCCCATGTCCTGCAGCTCCAGTTATTGCCTCCTCTCCACCTGGAGAGTCTTCAAATATCGTGATTGCGGGATTTGTGAGGCTGGCTCATGCCCGTAGGATCAATAGATTCATTCTAATGGGTATTAATGCATTGCTGTGAACTGCACCTACACATGGCATGGTTCTGGGAAGACTGAGTCCAGTGGCCTCATCATCGGAAAGACTGAGTTCCATCCTGCCACCGTGGTTCGCATGTAAGCAGCGCCTCTGACCTGCATAGCTGGGGCTGAGCATCTGCACAAGTTCAGGGGGCAATTAGCTTCCTCATTCCTGCAGCCTAACCAAAGCTAAAAGTCAGAAGAGAAAGTGAAAGCACATCTGTTAGATTGACGACGCAAGGGACACAGTCTTAAAAATGTCAATTCATATCTGCAAAGCCTGAAAATTATTTTTATTCTTCTGACCCAGGATAGGGATTAAAAAATTTTTTTTTATTTTCACAGGAAAAACAAATTAGTGATTTTTAAAGCCAATTCTCAATGATCGTAAGAATAAGACCTAGATTGAGCACCCATGCCATATTCTCCAAATGTCACCTCAACCATAAGGTCCAACCCTTGCGCCCATTAATTAATTTAACCAGTTACCAGAAGCATAAGCGGTGGATTATTTTCTTTCCGTCTCTACCCAAGAAAAAGATCTAGAGGCAGCAAGCATTCTAAACTGAGGGCTGAGAAGGAGGTGGCGAGTGTAGATCATCTGGACTACTGATCGTGAATTATTGATCCCAGTTATTGAACAAATTTTTATTTGGCATCTACCACGCAGCTCTGACTGTCACAGTTTCTCTTTTCCTCAGGGATGTGCTGCAAGATGGCCTGAGGACCTGGTGATGCCCTTGGTCCTCCAGAAGCCCCCCAGGGAGGGGCTCATGAAAGATGGAGCGAAGCCTGGAAGGAAGGAGAGGTGGGAACCTCCTACGGAGGCCACCCACAGTTAGCAGCTTGGGATGTGGAACAAAGACTTCCCCTGGATTTTCTGGGAAACATAAACAGAAAACTACAGTAGATAAGAGTCCGCTCAAATGGCTGTTTTCCCAGTGTTAGAGCAATTGAAGGATCCCCTGAATGTGTGTGCCTGGGCTGGGTTAGGGGGAGGAATGGGAATCTGGACTGTGTTGCTGTTTGGTCGCTCAGTCGTGTCCACCTCTTTATGACCATGGACTGTAGTCTCGAGGCTCCTTTGTGAACAGGGTTCTCCCAGTAAGTAAACTGGACTGGGTTGCCATTTCCTTCTCCAGGGGATCTTCCTGATCCAGGGATTGAACATGTGTCTTGTACTAGCAGGTGGAGTCTTTATTGCTGAGCCACCACGGAAGCTCAGGGAGTGTGTAAGAGAGGACAAAGTTTAGCTAGTATTGAGGACTCCACTCCCCTGCAACATCCTGCCCACCCCAGTCCCCCAGCCAGGCTCACGTTCACTGCCACCTGGAGGAGTATGGTTTGGAACCCTCCGGGCTGCTCCTTGGCTGGCCGACCTGGAGTGCTAGATGTGTCGCACCAGAAAGTGTCCCAGGGAAGGACCATATGGCCCCTTCTAGAGCCTCTGCTGATGGGTGTGGCCCCCTCCCGCCGGCTACATGCTGGCCCGTGGGTGACCAGTGCTGACCACACCTCACCACAGTCTGCCCCATCAGTCATCCGGAAGGAAGGGCTAGACAAACTTTACCTCTTGAGGTTTCTGGTCATGACTGTCTTGTTGCAGCTGCTTCTGCTCATTCTTGGAGCTTCCCTTGTATCCCCAAGCCAAGGACATCACACTGGGATTATTTCTAATAGAAACAGGATGTAGCATCATTCCATCGTTCCACCCACAGGCACGGGGCACCACCGTGGACCTCACATCATGTTTAGTTCTAGGAAAGATGGCTAAGACTGGTCCCAAATGTACAACAAGGCACAGGTTTATAAATGAAAGGAGAATCACAACAGACCATGATACATACTGGATGATCTCATTTATGTGACAGTCTGGAAAAGGCCAAACTAAAGAGATCGGAAACAGAAAAGTGGTTGTCAGGGGCTGGAGGAGGGCGGGAGCGTGGGGGAGGGGTTGGGACTCTGTCAGTGTCAGTTATATTTAAATACAAACTGTATTTATTAAACATGCAGAAATGTTCACTAAAAAGGATGAATTTTACTTCTCAGGTGGCTCAGTGGTAAAGAATTCCCCTGCCAATGCAGGAGAGGCGGGTTTGTTCCCTGGGTGGGGAAGATCCCCTGGAGAAGGAAATGGCAACCCGCTCCAGTATTCTTGCCTGGGAAATCTCACGGACAGAAGAGCCTGGAGGGCTACAGTCCACGGGGTCGCAAAGGTGTTGGACACGACTTAGCGACTGAACAACTGTAATAATATTTTTAATAAGGAAACAAATCAAAGTAGGAGGTGGTAAGTGCTGTAGTAAATAGAATGATGTGTCAGAAGGTGCAAAGGAGGAGGAAACCAGGTCTTTCTGGGAGGGTAGGGGAGGTGGGCAGGGAAGCCTGGACTGGGAACAGGGCAATGGACTTGAGGTTTCTAAGGATGACACAAGTTTCCAGAGAGATGGGGGTGGAGGCGGAAGGGTGGGGAGAGGGCATTCCAGGTTGGGGAGCAGCATATGCACAGGTACAGAGGCTGGACAGCAAGCAGCCTGTGTCCTGCGAACTGGTGGCCATGTGGTGTCCCTGATGCATGGGCAGAAGTCCAAGCCTGCTGTTCTAAATATAATGCTGAGGATTCGGGACAAGGACTTTGTCTTTTGCCTTTCAACATTTAAAAGATTATGATGGAACATATTAACATGGAATTTGCCATTTTCATCATTTTTGAGTGTACAGTTCACTGACACTTATTACCTCCACAATGCTATGCTATGACTCTCACCCCCATCCATTTTCCACACCTTTCATCACATGACCCCAAACAGAATCTCTGCTCCCATTAACCAATAAGTTCTCACTCCTTTCTCCCCACCTCAGGCCCCAGGAACCTCTGATCTGCCTTGTGTCTCTAGGAATTTGCCTATTCTAGATATTTCATTTGAGTGGAATCATACAGTATTTGCTCTTTTGTGTCTGGCTTATTTCACTCTGTATATTTTTGTTTTGTTGTTCATGAAGACTTTGGATTTAAAAAGTGGTGGTAGTTAAAAAGTGGACCCCGACAAAATGCTCCTGAGACAGAGGAGAAGGGAGAAGGAAGCCCCTTCCTTCCACCTCTGAAAGGGAGGGAATCAGGACTAGGCTGGGGTTCCTTTCCACACGGGGTCCTGCATGTTCCATAGCCCCCTTGTCAATTCAAGGTCAGGCACGGTCAGGGACACCCCTGTATGCCTGCAACTCTCCAGAACCTCCACTCAGCCACTGTGTCTGTCAAAGGCCCCCTCTCCACTGATCTGTGGCCCCCAGCCTTCTCATCCTGTGCCACACCGCAAAAGGAATTTTTAAAAAGACTTAAGAAAATAAGTGACCGAGAACTGCAAATGAAGCAACCCAAGAAGCAGAGTTTGGAGTTAATTAGCTCTTGAACTGTCAAACCCAATGGCTTCCAGTGAGTTTTGGCATGTCTAAGAGTAATTAAGGGCTTGCTTTGCTGTCACATCTCACAAAGGCCCAACCACATCGCGAACACGTTCTACCTGCTGTCCACGCACAATGTCGGATGTCCAGAGACACACAGAGGAGAATTAGACCCGGCTCGCATTGCAGGTTCTTGGGCAGAACTGTCATGTTTTCAGAGAACTTCTCATATTCTTGCAGCAAAATTTAATGATCACCATTTAAGGGCTAGATGTGAGTGGCAGAAGCAGTGGTACTTTAAAAACATCTGAAATCACTGGTGATAATAATAGCTAACATTTACCAAGTGCTACATTCCAGGTGCCACCAGAGCCTGGGAGTTGGCGACAGATATATTATCTTCAATTCACAGGTGAGGAAGCTGACGCCCAGAGAGGTTATGCAAGCTTTTCCGAGTCACAGGGTCAAGATCAAACCCAGGCAGTCCAGAACCAGAGCTGGCTCTCTCGACAATGGGACTCACTTCTCCTGTCTCCAAGACATCCTGAGTTTCGCTGCCAGGTGACCCGCCAGCCTTCCTGGTATGCATCATTAGTCTTGTCAGCATATATTGATTATAAATTGGCACATGATTCTGCTTCCTTGCCCTCTAAGCACTATTTTTCAGTAAGACATAATTCATCAATAATCTGTTTAACTCATCTCACCCTCAGACGATGACTGCTTTATTGTTGTCTCTCATGGTGTCCATTTACTCATTAGCTATTTTTTTGAGCGCCTACTATGTATTAAGTCATGTGGGAGAGACAGAGTTATAGCATCTGTCCAGGAGAGGCTTACATTCTAGGTGAGGATAAAACACATATAATACCTATAGTAAAGGGTAGTATAGTACAAAATAAAATATAATAAAAGGTAATATATGGTGCAAGGTAAAAAATGATCAGGTCTACAAGAAAAAGCATGTGTTATTATGGCTGTTTGAAGGAAAGTAATGATCTCTTGGGTGTGTGTGTGTGTGTGTGTGTGTGTGTGTGTGTGTTGTGCAAGGTGGGAAAAAGTTGAAGGAGAAAAGGTGGAAGGAGGAAGAGGGGGTGAGAATGGGACTCAGACTAAAGTTTAGGAAGAAGTAATGAGCTAGGCCTTTGATATGGGCTGAATTGTATTTCCCCAAATCCATGTGTTCAAACCCTAAGCTCTAGTACCTTAGGGTTGGGCTGTGTTTGGAGATGTGGCCTTTAAAGAGGATATTAAGTTAAAGTGAGGCTGGGGCGTTTGTGTCCTAAGTTAATACAACTGGTGAACTTACACGTTGAGCAAATATGTACACAGACAAACACAGAGACAAGACTGCTGTCTACAAGCCAAGGAGGGAACCCGGCAGAAATCAGCCCTGCTGGTACCATAACACCTGACTTTCAGCCTCAGAACTGGGAGAAAGCACATTTCTGTTGTTAAAGACACCCATTCTTTGGCACTTTGAAATGGCAGCTGGAACAAACGAATGCAAGCTTGAAAAAGAGAATTTAGACATGGAACTGATGGAAGGAATGGAGTAGGGTGCGGGGACCTTGTTGGAAACAAGTGGAGTTTATTCAGTGGATATGAAGAGCCAAGGCAGGTTTCTGCACAGACTGGAAATCAAGTGGACTCATTCAGCAAACACTGACCAAGGACCTGCCCCATGTCAGGTGTCGCCAAGAGCAACCTGAAAGCTGCAGCTGTGATAAGATGCTTTGGCTCTTCATAGGCTGGCATGGCTAGGTGGGGCCAGGTAGAAAATGGGTTAGACTGGGGACAACATGGATTGAGGAGATTACTTAGAAGTTTTTTTTTTTTTTCCTGGTAATGGATTTTTAAAATTAATTTTTATTGGAGTATTGTTGCTTTACAACATTGTGTTAGTTTTTGCTGTACAGCAAAGTGAATCAACTCTACATATACACACACGTATCTCCTCTCTTTTTAGATTTCCTTCCCCTTTAGGCAGACACAGAGCACTGCATAGTTTCCTGAGCTAGACAGTTGTTGTCATTAGTTATCTGTTTTATGTGCAGTATCAATAGTGTACATATGTCAGTCTCAATCTCCCAATCCATCCCATCCTGCCCTTACTCCCCTTGATGTCCATGGCTTTGTTCTCTACATCTGTGTCTTTACTCCTGCTTTGCAGGTAAGCTCTTCTGTACTCTTTTTCTAGATCCCACATGTATGTGTTAACACATGGTATTTGTTTTTCTCATTCTGACTTACTTCCTTCTGTATAACAGTCTCTAGAACCATCCACATCTCTGCAAATAGCATTATTTTGCTCTTTCTTATGGCTGAGTAATATTAGAAGTCTTTTATCATGGCCTGATTCAGTGCCATTCAGTCTTCTTTCAAAAGAGTCTAATAGACCCTCCCAGGGAGGTGTTCCCCCCACCCACCCCAGCCTATTCCCAAACGTAGGTAACAGTACCAGCGTGTCTGCACAGCTCCCCTGGCCAAGAAATGAGGCTGACCTCTACTTTCTGCATCATGGGAATGTGAGTTTTTACAATTTCTTTCAAATATAAGTAAAAAATTAGTAGCTTTTCAAAACTCTGTGTTCTACTGGGAGATACAACCTTCCCCGTGGCTCCACTTGTATCTCTATACTCACACCACAGAGAATGCTCTTCTGAGGTCAAACATCTCCAATGGATGTTTATTGGAAGACAAGGAATTAAGAAGCCATCTCAAAATAAATCTGTGGTTTGTCTCTGGGGGTAAGCCTTTTCTCAATGTGGCAGGCAGAAGGATAGCCTCCCCCAGGAGGTCTGGTCCCAACCCCTGGAAACTGTGAATGTATATACTCCATATCGCAGATGTGATCAAGTTCACAGCCTTGAGATGGTGCGGTTAGCCTGGATTATTCAGGTGAACTTCACCTAATCTTGTGAGTTTTTAAAAAGAAAGACCTTTCTCCCAGCTATGGAGAGCACCCATGGAAGTATGGTCAGAGACGCAAGGTTGCTGACTTTAAAAAGAAAAAAGTTATTTACTTGTTTGTCTGCACAGGGTCCTAGTTGCAGCATGTGGGATCTTTTAGTTGTGACATGTGGGATCTCTGAAGATGTGAGGAGGTGGGCGTGAGCTGAGGGAGGTAGGTAGCTTCTGGAAGCTGTAAAGGGCGAGGAAATGGAGCCTCTCCTAGACCCTCCAAAAAAGAAACACAGCAGGGTAAACACCCTTACTTTTGCCTACTGAGACCTGTATTGGAATTCTAACCTATAGAGCTGTAAGAAAGTAAACAAGTTTTATTCTAAGCCACTGATGTTGCGGTAATTTGTTATAACAGTAATAGTAGATGAATGCCCTCCCTTTGCTAGCACTCAAGGCAGACCTGCTTATTTAAACACTGTGTCTACTCAGGGTTGACCTTGTAGTGCCTTCCATTTCACTGATGCCCTTACCTAGCTGGTTTCATTTTCCCCACCAGATTCAAAACTCCCTAAGGGCAAGGACTGAGTTAATCATCTCAGCATCTCTAGGACCAGCATAGTAGATGCCACATAGGAGATTTCAATAACTATGAATTCAGTGATTGTATGAAAGCCCAAGGCAGCCTAGGGCTTCATAATGCCCCCATGGGACCTCCAAAGTGAGGCATGAGTACTTCTTTTCAGACATAAAGGGGTCAAAGCTGATGTCACTATTGATATATACGTATGTCATGATGGTGAAATGAATTCCTGTTGGCTGTAACCAAGACAACGAGAAATCCCATTCACATGAAGAGACTGGTGAGTCATTCCAACAAGCGTCAGTGGAGGCCTGGCTTCCCAGGACAATCTCTGTACAATGTCACTCCAGGCCCCTTTTCATGAAGAGCATTTATCAACAGGGCCCTATGTGATTCATTTCCATGGTCCCCCCAGTGCAGGCATGGGACTCAGAAACAAAGCTCTGTTGGTTTGGACACACCCCTCATGAAATCACATTTATTTTTGGAAAGAAATGGCCATTCACAACTTTTTGCTGTTGGGTATAAAGCTCTGTAGTTGCCTTCTAGAAAAGTTGACCGTGGGCAGTTACAGTATAAACAATGCAACCTTCTCCCCATCATATTTTTGATAATTATTTTCAACTGTTGTGATCAGAAACTGGGACTCAGTGGAGAAGGGGGTCCAGAAAAAGCCCTGCTGACCAGACGCTGATCTGCTGTGGCTCTGTCTACTGTAGCAGCCCCACCATCCCTGTAGAGATCTGTAAACTCCTTGTAGTTGTTCAAGCTGGCATCTTGGGCTGGTGAAGAGATGCTGCAGCTTGGGTGGCCTCCACCATAGTTGGCCTCGACATCAGGGTTGGGTGCTGAATGGTTGAGGAGAGAAGCTTAAAACAGGAGGAAAACTCTCGTTGCCAATGAGTTTCAGTTCAGTTCAGTTCAGTTCAGTCACTCAGTTGTGTCCGACTCTTTGTGACCCCATGGACTGCAGCCTGCCAGGCTTCCCTGTCCATCACCAACTCTTGGAGCTTACTCAATGGAGTGGTCCCCTGAAAGTGTGACAGTTTATTCCAGCAGATGACAACCCTCTTCGTGATACTCCCTTTGCTGTCAACTTTAGGGTTGCGTGACTGCTCAAGTTTACATTTGCAACCTAGATGTGCCTTCTCCCCCTCCTTCTCCCAGCCTCTTGCCAACCCCTTGGGAAAGGACGTAACCCTGGCAAGTGATGGTCCTAAATTTGTTCCCAGGTTCTGAGGAGAGCGACTGTCTCGGCCACATCAACCCAGCCCTCCAGCAGGGTTTTGGTGACTCTCAAGTGCCCGGGGCACAAGTGCAGACAGGTTTTTCAAGTGGCAAGCTGTAAACAGGAAGTGGATGGTAAGATATTAAGCCTTGGGCACTTGACACACAATTTATTCTGCTTGGCTCATGTTTGCAGCTCTCTGTAACTACAGTTCTGTGATACAAGCATATCAGAATCAAGAAATATTTAATGAGTGATTAATGCATTTTATCTACTGTAACACAGCTTGGCTGGGAAAGCAAGACGATGGGCTGACATTTGAAAAAGGGTATTTAGAAGGAACCCTTACCTAAAATCATTTCAAATCCTAAACTTTTACCAGCCATGGTGGTCCCACACTCTCTGGTCACTGGGAGAGCTATGTGGGGATCGAGCAAATGCCCCAGAGCAGGCTATGGGGCTGGAAGAGCCTGGAGGTGGGAAGCCTCATGATGCCTCAGGTAAGGTGAGCTCCGCCAAGTACAACCCTGCCCTGGAGAGATGAGCCAGCTGCCAGGACTGGGGAGCACAAAGCCCTCATTCAGTCCAAGTGAGCAAAAGGATCAGGACTTTAGGGAGACACCTGACATGAATACTCCACTAAAGAGGTAGTGTCTCAGGAGAAAATCAGGACGTGACAGATGGCATGAGGAGACAGGATCTCTCTACTCCTTCCTTGTTGTTGTTCAGTTGCCAAGTGGTGTCTGATTCTTTGTGACCCCATGGACTGCAGCACACCAGGCTCCCCTGTCCTTCACCACCTCCCGGAGCTTGTTCAAACTCATGTCCATTGAGTTGATGATTCCATTCAACTGTCATCCTCTGTCGTCCCCTTCTCCTCCTGCCCTCAATCTTTTCCAGCATCAGGGTCTTTTCCAATGAGTTAGTTCTTTATATCAGGTGGCCAAAGTATGGGGGCTTCAGCTTCCGCATCAGTCCTTTCAATGAATATTCAGGGTTGATTTCCTTTAAGATTGACTTGTCTGATCTCCTTGCAGTCCAAGGGACTCTCGAGTCTTCTCCAGCACCACAGTTCGAAAGCGTCAGTTTTGCGGCACTCAGCCTTCTTTGCCGTCTATGGGGTCGCACAGAGTCGGACACGACTGAAGCGACTCAGCGGCAGCAGCAGCCTTCGTTATAGTCCAACTCTCGCATCCATACCTGACTAATGCAAAACCATAGCTTTGACGATACAGACCTTTGCTGGCAAAGTGAATGAGCCACAGAACCCCCAAGAGGAGGAAAACAATAGAAATGCTTGCCTGAAAAGTGTATGTTCAAGATCAGAAACCGAAGATTCGAGAGGAAGCCAGGACCTTGGGAAGGAGAGAAGCAATTTGGAGTATATGTGGAACATCTTGTGGAACAAGAGTGTTACTGTGTGTGAGGTTTTTCACAAAGATAATCAATCAAGGATAACTTCCTGCTGTCCACCTGGACCAGTCACTTGACCAAGGTCCCCTCCCCTCCCCCACACTCCTCTTCCCTCCCCAGGTCCCCCATAGGGTTTCACACTATGGAGAAGTTGGCAATTAGACTTTATTTAATAATAGCAGTCTATCTCTATGGAGTTGGTTGTAAACAAAAGGATCTTGAATTGGAGCATCTTCCTATAGGTCATATATTAAAATTTGCCAATTTTAATTTTAACTGTTAAACTGTTTTTAACTATTAAAACACCAAAAAAAAAAGAGGCATAAGCTGTTTTCTTTGATTATAGTGAAACAGATAGCTTAAATAGCTTAAATCACAATGGGGTCTTGTCAAAAGGGGTGCGTGATGGTAAATTGGTGGTTCATAAAGTCATGGGACAAACCTGGGACATCATAGCAGGAAGGGCTGCATATATTATGGGAATGCAAAAGTTGCAGAAAATTTTAAGATAAAATACTGCAATTAAATGTAGGCTTTTCGTTGGCCACGTTGGCCACACCCCAGGACACTGAGTGCCAGTAGAAGCTCTCCAGTGGAAAGTTCTCAAAGCTCTGCTCTCTGGAAACATAAGGAGGTCACACCCAGCCCAGCCTTCTGGGTCCTCATTTTCCTTACTTCTCTCTCAGTGGGAAAGTCTGGTACTCTATGTCTTCATAGACATTGAGAAAACACTATTTCCAAGTAAATACATGAGCCACAATGCAAAGTATGCAGGTGAGATACCAGACTCCCTTTCTTTCACATGAAACATCTAGAACAACAACCACAGCTAACAAAGAGTAATTGACACATCAGTACCCTGGTTTGGTGCGGTCCGACCCAGCCAGGGGTGCGGCTACTGACAGTAGGTAGGTTTTGTGGAAGACAACAGAGAAGCTCAATGCTGGCGAGATAAAATGTTAAGACTGTCTCCTAAACATCTTCCCAGCTGTCGTTGGCATTTTTTTCTTTCTTCTTGGATCCATGGATTGCCCAGTGTCCTAGACCCACTCTCTTTCCTATGGAGAACCTTGCTAAGGCTCCCATAACACTCTGCCATCACACACTCTATACAGACACTTGCAGGGGTGCCCTGTTGCTTCTTAAGTCTTACCTGAGATCCCACAGTTTCGGGTAACTTACCTTCTTA
Source organism: Antilocapra americana (assembly GCA_007570785.1). NCBI lineage: Eukaryota > Metazoa > Chordata > Mammalia > Artiodactyla > Antilocapridae > Antilocapra > Antilocapra americana. The sequence goes on from ML663566.1 coordinate 34,772,610, forward strand.
ACTTTCTGGGGCTTCCAAGGTGGTGCTAATGATAAAGAACCTGCCTGCCAATGCAGGTGACATAAGAGATGAGGGTTCAAACTCTGGGAAGGGAAGATCCCCTGGAGGAGGAAATGGCAACCCATTCCAGTATTCTTGCCTGGAGAGTCCCATGGACAGAGAAGCCTGGTAGGCTAAGGTCCATAGTGTCGCACAGAGCTGGACACGGCTAAAGTGACTTAGCATGCATGCGTCTTCTAGTGCTTCTTTTTTTAACCTTAATCAGACCAGGCTCTGTGCCAGCTCTTCACTGCTTTCTCAGATTTCTGTGCACTGTGCTTTCTCCCTGGGATCTCCCCTTGCTTCTAAAAAACCCCAACCAGCATGTCCTTTAAGCATCTGGGGCTCATTCTTCAAAGCTCAGTGTATCTCCTCACGGAAGCCTACAGGAATCCTCCCGTGGCTCCATCACGCTCTGTAGCTCTAAGACAGCTGTCACTGTTTGCATACATGTCTTTGCTCCTCTACTGGATGGTATCAACTTGAGGGTAAGGACTGTGTCTCACCCATCTTTGCATTTTCTATGCTACTTAAGTACCCATAGGGGCTTCCCAGATGGCACAGTGGTAAAGAACCTACCTGCCAATGCAGGAGATCCAAGTGATGCGAGTTCGTCCCAGGGATCAGGAAGATCCCCAGGAGAAAGAAATGGCAACCCACTCTAGCATTCTTGCCTGGAAAGTTCCATGGACAGAGGAGCCTGGTGGGCTATAGTTCATGGAGTCACAAAGAGCCAGACATGACTGGGCACACATGCACATAGGTACCCATGCCCTCTACATATTACAGCTCAGTGTCTTGGCCTTGGCCTTGAGTAAGTTACTATGGCTCTCTGAGCCTTGGTGCCCTTATCTGTAAAGTGGGGCTAACAATAATGTGTCCTTCACAGGGATGAGTGTCAGAATGAAGTGAACTCATGCAAGTAAAGTGCTTATGCAAACCTTGGCACATAGTATGCATTCCTTGCTACCACTATCAATATTATGTCAATTGCACCTTATTCATTTCATACTAAAATGGTCTCTTTTTGGTGTCTGGGATGTCTCCCATCTTCCTTATTTAAAAAAGGAAACAATGCTTACTAGGTTTTGGGGTTCTCACCCCTGCCTGTGTATCAGCATCACCTGGGGAGCCTTTAGAAAGTTCTGATACCTGACTTCTACCTTCCAGAAACTCTCCTTTAGTGGGTGTGGTCCAGCCATCAGTCATTTCTTTATTCCCCAAGTGTTTCTCAAGTAGGGTTGAGAGAGTGAACTCCTGAAATCATTAGAGAGTTTACCATTTCTGTCACAGGTCCTTTCAGCCCTGTGTCTAGAGCAAAGAGCTGGAGTCTGGGGGGGCACCAATCTCCAGATGACTGCGTGGTTAACACCAAGGGATATATGTTTCTCTTCATTCTAGAAATCTTCCACTGTTTCATTCTCTAAAAGCTCCCATGATGACTCAGCATTTTAATACTTCATGGTGTCCCTGTTCCATTCCCATAAGAGTCAAGTGCTGGCTCAGGATAACTTAGTGCATAAAGTGCAAGGTGATAATAACACAAAGTAGTAAGGCATAAGGGCTTCCCTGAAGGGGCTCAGTGGGTAAAGAATCTGCCTGGAGTGCAGGAGATACAGGAGACCTGGGTTTGATCCCTGGGTCAGGAAGATCTCCTGGAGGAGGAAATGGCAACCCACTCCAGTATTCTTGCCTGGAGAATCCCATGGACAGAAGAGCTACAGGTGGGTTACAGTCCATGGGATCCCATTGACAGAGGAGGCTGGCGGGCTATAGTCCATGGGGTCCCAAAGAGTCAGACACAACTGAGCACGCACACACACATGCACACACACACACACACACACACACACACACAGCACACAGTGATACATGAGAGAGGAGGAGGGAAACACGAAATCCTTCCAATACTCCAGCTCCCATTTTCCCTCTTGAGCTTGTGATGAGCGATGGGCTCTGTCCCAGCAGCCAGGAGCGGGCAGGGCCTCAGAGAGGGCACGGGAGGCCACAGTCTGCCCGCCCGTGCCCTGTGAGCAGACGCTGCTGGACAATTGGGCTATTATAGCAATAAGCAGGGAGTAATTACTGATCGAGAGATGCAGATCCCTGTTTCTAGCCCTCTAGCCTTTTAAAAACCCTTTGCCCAGTAATTAAACGTATAAACCTCGTAGTTCTCACTGGGCATTGGATTTCAACAGGAATTCGGCCAAAATCAGGGCTGGAGAATTGGCCCCACCGTGACCACGCTGGTAATGCTTGGTCAGCCTGGTCCTGCTGACTCAATCCTCTCTTTGAACTGCAGGACTTGTGTAACTTTAGGCTAAGAGTCCAGCTTCAGGGGCTCTATTGCCAAGACTGAGAGAAAAAAAAAAATGTTGATTAAATTCAAGACATGGCAGATAATGCCAAAAGACAGAGGAAATGTGATCTCCAAGGAGAGAGAGAGAAAAACATGTGTGTTTTGGAGATAGGAGTGTCAGGGAAATGGACGCTAAAGGTCAGATGACTTCTGCAAAGCAACTACTCTGAGGAATTTATACTGGTTCCCTGTCCCCTCGTTCTGGATGGTGCCTGGTGGTGGCTGATGTTTTGCCAATAGACCCAGAATGTGACTGGAAAACCTGCGTGAAAGGCCCATGAAATGTTCAGGTGCTTCTGAAGACAGGCCCCATTCTGGGGCTTAGGTAGAGGACACAGCACCCCACCTCCACCCCCGAGAAGACCCACACACCAGATCACACTTGGAGCTGATACCACAAGCCCCAAATGCCCTGGGCCTTGGTCCAGACATCTTCAAGATGGATGGGACCTTGGACATAATTTTTTACAGGTGGGGAAAGTACCATCTGCAGAGGTGAAGTAAATTACCCAGATCACATATCTGTTTGTGGCAGAGATGGGCTCACAGCCTGAAACTGCCAGCAGTCCTGAACCTGCTCACTCTGGCACCGAGCTGGGTAGTGGGCACAGGGGGCTGGAACAGGAGACAGTTCGTGGACCAGGCACCCCCTCCCTGGCTCTTGCATTCTGGGAGGACCCCTTTGGAAATTCTGTCTGGATGCTAACTGCACAAGCAAAACAGAAGAGCAAGTGGAGGAGACGCAGGGAACCAGCCAGGAAGGACATGCTTAAGGCATGAAGTCACCAGCTCCAAGGGCAAACCGCCCATGGAAAGAAGTTTCCTGAGCTGAGCGCCTCCGACAGGGCTCTCTGAGGCGTCAAGGGGCAGCAGAGAAAATGCGAAGAATCTATAAAACATTCTGCAGCTCTGCTCAACTCTTGAAACTCAAATATTTGTTTTCCATCAGGAAGTGGCTCAGAGCACGGGCACAGTCTCACAAAGTGCGTGATCTGGGCACCAGTCAAGCGCCCCAGCGGGGTTCAGGATGTCTTAGGCACGCCTCCAGTCAACACCTTACGACAACAGCACCTGAGTCAGAGCTGAAGCCCTTCCTGGCCTTAGCCCGACCCTCCTGTTCACCTTTGCCTCCAGAGCCCAGAGCGGTCCAGCGCCCCCTGCTGGCGACCTATCTTGCTCCTCTTCTGCCTGGTTTAGGAGCTGGACTGCCTTTCCCAGTAGTGAGTCCAAGACTTTCTGTTCCCTATTTTATAAGACGCTTCTCTCTGCTTAAAATGCCCAGTGCCTGGTGATGCCATGTCTTTAGTGCTTAAATGGACAAGGAAATTCATTTGGGAGTAGTTGGGGGTGGATGATCACATCCTTCCCTCGCATCCTGGATGTCACTGGGAAGGATGAATTCCTGGCTCGAGGCAAGTGAGCTCCACGCCATCACCTCTGAGCACATTAGAGCCTTGAGCCAGTATGCTCCCCATGCAGCTGAGACTTGGGCAGGTTTGCCAGCTGTCTCATCAGATGGAATGCAAACAAACAGAGAGAGGAGAGCCTGGCTTGCTCCTGACACTCCCTCTCAGCTGTTCCAGGGGAGAACTCAGGGCCCTGAGGGCTGCCCTCTACCCAGCAGGGCTCCCTGATGGTGCCTGTCTTCAGGGAAGAAGAACCTCGAGGCCCCTGAACTCCCCCCAGGCCACTCCTTTAAGCCTACAATTCCTGCTGTGATGTGCATGCGTGGGTACTCAGTCCTGGGCAACTCTTTGTGACCCCATGGGCTGTAGCCCACCAGGCTCCTCTGTTCAATGGGATTTCCCAGACAAGAATACCGGAGTGTGTTGCCATTTCCTCCTCCAGGGGATCTTTCTGACCCAGGGACTGAACCCGAATCTCCTGCGTCTCCTGCTTGGCAGGCAGATTCATCACCACTGAGCCACCTGGGAAGCTGAAATTTCTGCTACAGAAGAAAAAAAGAAAAAAAAAAAGCTTTCACTTCACAATTGAAAAATAAGACTTAAAGGTGCATACCCCTTTGATTAAAAAATCTCTCAAGCCCATCCAAATTGGAAGTCACTGATTCAAAATCTTTTTTTTTTTTTACACAGATTGATAAGATAAAAAGGAGTATATAAGAGCTGGACATAAACTCTGGCTATTTCATAATTTTGCCCAAGGCTTACCCTTTTTGCATTAAAAAAATCTATTCACCACATGGATGGGGGGTGGAGGGGTGGGTGTAGATTTTCCCCTCTTCTCTCTGGATCGTCTGTCATCTTCCTCAGCTATGCCATGTGACTTCTTCCTCAGCTATGCCACGTGACTTTCTCAAAACTACCGCTGAGTTGTCCAGGAGCCCAGCTTTCCAGTGGGCACTTCTTATACTGAGCAAATACTGAAGAGCTTTAAGGCAGCCCCTCATCTGTGAGCCAGTGGAGATCGAGCAGTCAAGTCCAATACCCTCCTTTACAGACAAAGAAGTCAGCACTGCTGGGGTGAGAGGCTGGCAGGACTCAGACCACAGTTGGTTTTGCTTGGGGACTTCGTGCAGGTTTCACAACTCCTTCTCTGGTTCTCCCAAGAGCCAGCGACAAGACTGTACTTCCAAACTCTGCTTTGTCTCAGGCTTTTTACACAGGACTAGTCAAAAGACTTCCTTTCAAGCTTTCTGTGCGATGGAAACCCTGCTTGACTTTCAGAGCCACCTCTCTGGAAACCTCGAATCTTTGGCTCTAATTCAACACAGAGAATTATGTTGAATAATTATTAGTATTTTCCCCTCCATAAAGTAGAACTGAAGTGATATAGATGAGTCACACACTGATACTCGATGAAGATGATCTTCTATCACGATCAGAGAATGAAGGCCTGGCATGGCAGGTTTACACTGATAACTAATCCCTGTCCTTGGATTCTGCCTGCAGAGAGAGGCCTTGACACAAGGCATTGTTTATGGTCTGGCTTCGTGTATGGTGTAGGATAGGGAGGAGGGCAAGTGTGTGTTAGGTTGGTGGATGGTCTGGAGGAGGGGACTAGAAGGAAAGACTGTGCACGCACACACACATGTACGCACGCCTGTGGTTGCCATGGGCCTGATGTTTGTTCCCACTGGCTGGCTCAGCAGAAAATTTGGCTGAGTTGCAAGACTTAAGTTTTGAAGGCGGGCGTCATAAAGAGCAAAAACATTTTTCAGGTTCGTGAACACACCAGCCCGGAAGAGCCAAGGGAAGAGGGAGAAAAGATTTCTTTTTTTCCCTCCAGTAATAAATTTTAAAGTCAGAGCTGAAGTTCACCTGGGAACCCTGGTGATACTGACTTATCCTGATGGTTCTCAATGCCCAGTGGACAAGATAAAGGTGGTTCCAGCCTTGGAGACACACCCTCAGCTGGTAGCTGTGATGTCACTTTTGTTTTCAACATGTGCTCTGAATACCCTAGGACTGACCAAGCAGGATTGGGTTGAGAGCAAAAATCTCTAATCTGACAGTCACTGTGATATCAGGAACATTTAGAAAAGCCACAGCTCAGGACTGGTTCGTGACTTGATGGAATAATTGCTCTTGCTTCAGATGATAAGTAATCGGCAGGTGGCAGCTGTGGGTGATGGGAATAATTCAGGAGCTAACCGAGGATCCTCAGATCTGGAAGAAGGAAAAAGCAAAGTCAAGATTTTCTTCAATGTTTTCACAGTTTCCTTAGATTTTAATACAGCTTAAATCCCCAAAGTGTAACCAAGGACACTGCCATAGGAAATAAATTAATCTGATATTGGCCAATTTAAACAGAAAGATGGAATGGATTCATAAAATGCAGAACCACAGATGGAATCAGATTTGATTATTTCTGACTTAAGAAAACAAATTTTGAGAGAAGAATAATATGGTTTAATTGTGAAATTAGAGCTGTATCAATCAGATAGGTATTGAAAGACTTAGAGAAAGGTGGTACTTTTTAGAAACAGACTTCTAGGATCCCCAGGCCATATTTTAAAGCCCCCAGGCTTGGTTCAGTGTTATCAATGGGTTTAAAGAACTTCTTTTTTAAAATTCTTGAAACAACATTAAATCTTTTAACCTTTTTTTGGTAAGATGCCATGGTGACCCTGTAGGAAAAAGAGAAGGGGTGATCACAACATCAGACCAAATCATCACTGCTGAGTTGAATTTTGAACTTCCAGCTCAGAACAGGTCTGAATTTGCTTTGCCACTTCCCCAGCTCAAACTGGGGGGATTCCTCCTTGGAGGTGGAGTCACAGAGAATAGAGATATTTGTTACCTCAAGTCCCTTCAGGTTGGGCTACTCTTTAGAGAAGGTCTCATTTAGTGTAATTCCTATAAAATAACCACCATTTGGTTATTAAATTAATTTTCTTTTGGCCAGATGCCCCCCAAATGCTTCACCATCACAAGTAGATTGAAGAAGGAGACTGTGGAGAAGGAATCAGTGCCTAATATTTCTACACTTCTATGGATTTTTCTCCTTCAACAATTGGACTTCCCTGGGAGTCCGGTGGTTAAGACCCCACACTTCCATTGCAGGAGATATAAGTTCAGTTCCTGGTCAGGGAACTAAGATCCCCAGTGGTGGTCAAAAGAAGCCCAAAAAGAATCTGATTCATACCAATAGGTCACTCTCTGGGATTGCATTACATCTAAAATAATAAACAATGTTTATTTTAAAAAAAGAATTAAGAATATTGTTTACCTTCTTGGGAAATGGGGTTGTGTTGAGAATCAGCTCATAGTGAAAAGTGGTGAACATTGTCATCAACCCTATGTCATGGGTCTAGAAGCCCAGACCTGATCATAGGAACTCAAATAAGGAGCCTAGCAAACAATGGACCCTGAATACATGGGTGGGGCAGGGAAATAAGAATCAGGTGTTTATGAAAACTGTCTAGATTTTATCCTTATATTTCTGTTTTTCTAACCTAATATAACCAGAAACCTTTTAAAATTGAGGATGTTGAGTTTGTTGGGGATGACAAAGTTGAAAAGCATTAGATAAACCATCCCTTCTCACCTGCCAAGGGACTGATTTCTGTTCTGTACTAATAGTTTTCACATTCCTAGAATGGATGCACTCAGTTCAGCTGGCTGAGATGAAGTGGAGAAGAGAAGGGTAAAGTCTAGATGGAGAGGAGAGACCTGTAGGCACGGTAGTTCTGTCTTAGCCTGACTTCCCTAGAAAGCAGAGCCTGGTGAGAAAGCACATACTCAACTACTCTGCTGGGAAGCACCATCCCAAGGAGAGAAGAGTCAGTTTTCAGTTATGGGGGTGGGGGTGCATATTGGCATCTCCAGAAACACAAAGCTCCCATCTTCAGCTATGGAACCATGCAACAACCACCCATTCTGGTTAGCATTGCTTTCTGCTAGTTCTGCCTTCACTAAGCTGCAAGAACTCTTGCCACATCCTCGGAATCTTTTGCAAGGGAGGTTGATTATCAGTGATAACAGTGCAAAGAAAACCATCGCTCTTGAGCTTCCAACATACGATGTGGTTTGTTCTTTCTAAGAAGATAGATCCTACTTGGGCCCAGAGGTCCCTTGCCCCCACAGCCTTGTCTCCCTCACTTCAGGACTGGTTCTGTCCAGCTGCCTCCCTGAATCTGAGCATCTGATTGGCCACTGCATGTTATAGAAGAGGTGCAGTCTGGACTCACATCTACGCTAAGTTCTGTCACACTTTCAGCCTGAGTCAGCCATGGTATGGGTTTGGGTGGGAGTGTCTCTCCTAGCACCGAGGAACCATAGTAACTCAAAGGTGGCCACGGTGCAGATTGGATGTCGGGGTTTCTTTGGAGCTGAATGTGAGTTTTAAAGCCAAGTTGTCCCAGCACAGGGACAACTGTGTGAGCAGAGGAATGTTCCTGAACCAAGGGGAGAGGGTGGCTCTGGGAGCTGTAGGTTCTGATGGTTCAGGAAAGGACAAGACTAATGAGAAGCTCAGGGGATCGGCATGGTCCTTTTCAGCCCCTTGACTCCCTGGGAACCTTTGGCCTTGCCCACTGGGAGGCTTCAGTCTCTCCAGCCTGGAGCCTGAAATGGTAACACTCGGCAGGCTCCTTCCACCCCCAGGGTGCTGGGTCGGGCATGTTTGCAGAGTGTGCAGGGGTTCCTCTGATGAAAGGTGTACCCTGAGTACAAAGTGTTATTGTTCTGTCTTACACAACATGGCTGAAAATAGGAGTGTGCCATTCTGCTGCAGGGTGGGATGTCTCTGCAGTCTCTGCCTGGGAGGAACACGTGCCCAGTGGCTGGAGGGGACACAGCAGCCGGCATGCAGCAGGGTGGGCTGAGAACAGGTGAGGAGAGAGAGGCATGGAGGGGCTCCTGGTGGGGCTCCCTCAGATGACAAGGTGAGACGTGAGGCTTGAGCCATAGCCAGGGAGGCCTGCTGCGAAGCTCACGTGCCTCCAGGTGCCACCAGCCTGGCCAGGAATGGCGGAGGGATCAGACTACAGGGCACTTGCTGAGCTCAGCAGCAAAGCATGGGGTGGCAGGGCTGGGACCTGACGTTTCCCCAGTTTGGAGGTGCCACTCAATGTCAGCTGCTGAGAGTCTCCTTTGGGGTTTATTTCCCAAAGCTCCAGGATGGGTGGTGGTGTTCTGCCTGAACAGCTGTGCCCTGGCTGTTCTTTACCAAGTGGGAGACTGAGCACTGAGAGCAGAGTGTCCCCACTGGGGTCCGTGGTCCCCAAACCACATACCCTGAGCCACACACACGTGTGGCCCCGCACTGCCGCTCTCCAGGCTCTTTCTTCAGACCCACAGCTGATGGTCTAGGTGTTTGGTGGTGTCGGCTCTGATATGTTAAAAATAAAACCAAGAAACACCAGGGTTTCCAATTATCGTGCTGACAAAGGAGTCTCCCAGCAGTTTCCCAAGGATCAGCTAATGAGCTCTCACTGGAGTGTTTGGGCCGGACCTTTGTGCAGCAGAGACACGGAGCAGGTGCTTCCTCCGAGCGGCCTGTATTAGGATCTGATCTGATCTGGTGCAGTGTCCTTGCCTAGGAAAGCCGGGGCACAGTGGGTTGGGGGGCACCTCCAGGCCAAGAGCTATGCCGTCAGGTGGGCAGCAGGCACCGGGAGGCTGGCAGGGGCCAGACTGAGAGCACCAGCTGCATCACAATCAAGGTTGGAGGTGAGGCCTTGGGAGCTTCCTACAGTGGCTTCTGGCCCCATGAGATGTTCTCATGAGGATGGAGGAAGCCCTGAAGGGCGCTAGGCTCCAGGTGCCTTGCGCACCGGCTCTGCCTTCTCTGACACAGTGCTGGTGACGTCAGGGGTCGTTCAGGGCTGTGAAACAAACTTGTCAGCATTTGGCTAGTTTCTTATGGCCAGGTTGAGTACTGGCTTTCGTGAACCTTTAAAAAGGAAGGGAGGGGAAGAGCTCAGTTTCTCAGTAGAATAAGATGACATCAGTGGCTGATAACCGCACTCCTAACCCCTAACTGCCTGGTCCACTCGTGGCCTCCCGGATAACAGGATCAAGGAGTGACTACAAGCAGTGTCAGGCTCTGAGTTGGGGAGCTGGGATCCCCCAAACCCAGCCGAGAAGCTCAAAGGAGCATTCATGAAGTCCTGTTCCTCCCTCCCCACCAGCCCCCTCTCGGAAACCCCAGTGCCATGAGGGCAAAGATGCTGGATCCAGAGCCTAGGATGAATCCCAAACACAGAAGAGCTCCGCTGATATTCACTTAAAGAATGACTAAGTCAGGCATTCTTCTCGTAGTTTCTTTCACTTTCATGGGCCCTCGAGGCCTCCCAGTCTACTCCAGCTCCTCCCCTGCTCACCGTGGCTCTTTCTTAGCATTCTTTCTCCCTTTCTGTCCAGATTTTAATTAATTATTGGTCTCCAGCCAACAGAATTAGCTCTTTCCCACCATGCTCAAGGCAAACCCACTAACAAGGTCAAACTTTGCTCAAATGAAATAGGCAAGTGTAGCTTTTCTTCTCTTTTCTCTGCCTTCTCCACCATTTAAAAAACATTATCTGGGAAATTTTCAAACAAACAGGAAACTAGGAAGACTAGAGTAATGACACTCCCTGCCCAACCCCCACCATCATAAACTCAACATTCATCCACATTTTGCCAATCTTGTTTCACCTCTCCTCTGGACTTTTGGTTTGGGGAAATAGTGAATCCTATTTTTTTGTTGTTGTTAATGTCTTTTGGCCACACCACTCAGCTTGTGGGATCTTAGTTCCTGGATCAGGGATCAAAACTGTTGCCCTCTGCAATGGAAGTATGGAGTCTTAACCACTGGACCACCAGGAAATTCTCCTTCCTCTAACTCTCTGAGCGCATTTGGAGAGGTTCCCTTACCTTCCTGCCCACTGTTAACACGTCAGCTCCATCATAATGGGGCACATACTTGCTCCATTATGTTCGTGTCACATATCACTCAGTCCTACTTCTGTGCTGAGAGCTGTTTGAATTATGCAGCATTTTTAGCATTAAGTGCTGTTATTTAGAATCCAATTTGGCTCACTTTAGATGAGCAATAGGGTCTATATTTTTTCTCCTTTCCCATTTTCCTTCTTAAGCTGAAAATTAGATTTACCCAACACCCTCCTGCCCCCCATCCCATAGGGTGTTGCTTTTTCTTTCGTTCTTTTTGTCTAACTGTATCCTGAAGCATTTCACCAGCATGCTTTATTCTTTAACCACACGTCACCTGCCCAGGAGACATTCTGGATATTGACAGCGGTAATGAAATAGCCCAGGTCCTGAACAGCCCTTTTCTGTGGGATGTTCATGTGCTGAGACAGACCTACTAGGCTCTGTCAGCACCGTTCTCTGTCTCCTTCATGGCTGGAGGGGCAGAGGCAGATGAAGAGACAGCTGGGGATAAAGGACACCCTGGCAACATCTAAGTCTGACTACACTTGGACTTGACAATTATTCCTGTTACACACACACAAACACATGTATATATGTACACACACACACGTATATACATACATACAGAATATACCTATACACAGATGTATTCTATCTATCTATGAATTTGTTGGTGTTGCTACTAAGTTGCTTCAGTCATGTCTGATTCTTTGTGACCCTGTGGACTGTAGCCCACCAGGCTCCTCTGTCCGTGGAATGTTCCAGGTAAGAATGCTGGAGTGGGTTGCCATTTCCTCCTCCAGGGAATCTTCCCGACCCAGGGATCAAACCTGTGGCTCCTGCATTGTAGGCAGATTCTTAACCGCCAAGCCACCAGGGAAGCTTCATTTTATTTCTAACATTGTATACAAGCTTAGTCGTGGGATTGTTTTTTTCAAATGTACTGTTATTTATTTTATTACTGTAATTATTTTTGGAGTATATCTGATTGACAGTGTTGTGTCTGGGAAGCCTTTGCTGGCCTTTTTCTCGTAGGCAGAGAACGAGGTTGATCCCCTTCTCACCAGCGCATAGCAAGTGCGTACGGCATTACCTGTGGGTTCCACATGCACCTTTCCCTACAGCTCACCAGATCCAGGAGCAGATGGGGTGGGAGGTTGGTGCCCAGGGGGTCCTCCTCCTTCTTAGTCAGAACCGCATCACCCTAACTGTCAGTCCTCAGCCCGGATGCCCTGTGTTCCATGAATTCGGATCAGCACAAAACCCATGTCAGCACATGTGTTCCAGCATCCGTTTTCCCTCTAATTAGCCAGCCCAGCTCGCCAGGGAATGTTTCCCGACTTTCTCTTGGCTATGCCGAGACCTTTCCACTGTCCCGAATCCCCATAAATGTGGATAACGCTAGGATCAGGAGCTAGTTGCCAGGGCTGGTGGACACAAAGGCACCAAGGGCCGAGCCAGGCCTGTCTTCCCCTGGGTCCTCTCTTCAGTGGCTCTACTTCCTTGAGTTTCCCTTCCCTCCAGCTGGTGGAGGTTTGTGGAGACACCCTAGTTGGGCCCAGACTTCAGCCCACCCACCCCTTCCTGGTGTCTCAGCTTTTCCTGGGGGCCTCCTCACCTGTGCTGGGTGTTTAGATCCCCAAGTCATACACACAGGGCTGCTCTGATGCAGTGGTTTCTATGACAACACAAGTTGACATTCATCGGTCAACTCTGCCCAGGTATCCTGCCTTTCCTCATCATAATAGCTGACATTTTTTTTGCATGCTTGTGTGCATGCATGCTCAGTCGCTCAGCCATGTCCGATGCGCTGATTGAACCAGAGTCTCCTATATTTCTTGCTTTGGCAGGCGGATTCTTTACCACTGTGCCATGTAGGAAGCCCTGTGTCAGGTACTTTATCTGTATTAACTCACAACAACCCTATGAGATAAGTACTATGGTGGTCACCACTTTACAGATGGGAAAACTGAGGCACAAAAAGGTTCAGCCATTTGCCCAGAGTCATACAGCTAATAATTAACAGAGAGGGGATTCAAATCTGAGATTAAAGTCTGACTCAAGAACACAAATTTCCTTAAAAGTAAACCTGAAACTAACTAGAATTATATATGACACTGAAATAATTGAATAAGGTTCTTTGCTCAAGAGATGGCATGTTGATGTTTTCCTTCTCCCCTTCTTCTTTTTCTGTTTCTTTCTTTCTTTCTTTTTTTTTTTTTTTACAGAATTGTTCACATAGTGACCATGTCAAGAGTAAATAGATGGTGAATCTTCAGATAAGGTGGACATGGAGGTGACAGTTTGGTTAGGCTTGTTTGCTGTGACCTACTTACGTCAGGTATGCAGGCACCCTTTGGTCTGGTTGATAATCTTGCTTAAGTCCTGTAAATAAAGACCAGAACTGCTGAAATCATCCGGCGTTTTTGTAACTGTTGTAGAAATACTATGTGCTAAGTTGCCAGAAAGAGAGGACCTATCTTTAGGGGTTTGACAATCAACTAAAATCATCAGGAAAGAGGGAAATAGGTCTGTGACTATGAGTTGGGTGGACAAAAAAAAAAAATATCTTTAAACTCCCCAAAATGGAGGAGGCATCGTGAGTGGAAAGGGGCCTCCTTCCTACCTTTACAGTAGCTCAGAGGATGTTGCATTGCAGGAGAACTTCATTAACGACAGAATTGCAGAGGAATGTCTGATACAGAGCCTTGTGCTCTGAGTTTTCAGGGAGTGTCCAGTAAATCAGCGAAGGATGAGGCAGAGGTGAAGGCAGGGGCTTTGAGGGAGGATCAGGATGGAGAGCTAGAAGGTCACTGGGTGAGACTTCATGCAGACACACATGGCCACTGCTTCCGCTGTTCTTCCAAGATGCTCTGGGCATAAAATGAGGACAGAAACCATGTCCATCCCCTTTGGTACTGTCTAGCTACAGTGCCTAGTGCATAGGTGGTACTCAATATACATTTGTTGGAGGGAAAAAATCAATGAAGAAATAAATGAAGATGGTGACTGAATTCTCTGGTTAAGTCAGTCTGGTGTAGGAAACCCAAAGAGCCATCTACCCCTCTCCCATCTAATTCCCCTAAATGTCTGGCCAACATCTCCATCTTCCTTCATTGCATTACTCAGGTCTCCTGGCATGGCCTTCTTCATGGTGTCACCAACAGAGACAACCTTCAGGCATCATCCGCAGGGTTATTCAGTGTGTCCCCAGCTGCCTCGGCTGGAGGGAAGACATAGTCTCCAAAGAGTGGTTACCCTCACTCGTAAGCATCGCAGTGTCTCGGAGGCATCCTCTTGAGGCCTGTGGGCTCCGTCTGGACCCTCCTGAGAAAACCTTTGGTGGGGGTGGGGGAGGTGGGACAGCTTGGATCATGGCATTGAGCCACGGCGGTACTGGCAAGATGGGCACAGGGGCTTCCCTGGCGGTCCAGTGGTTAAGACTCCAAGCTTCCAGTGCAGGGGGCACAGGTTCAATCCCTGGTCAGGGAACGAAGATCCCACCTGGTAGGGTGGCACAGCATGGCTATATATTTAAAAATAAATGAATAAATAAAAGGAATAGGAGCTGAGGGTGCCAGTGAGCCCCCAAGAACAGTAAAAAGAAGAAGAAGAAGATGGGCACAGAGTCACTTCTGGTTCTGCTGTTACCTCACTCTGGGCTCTGGGACAAACTCCCTCGGTCCTGTCTACCACAGGCCCTTCACCATAGGAGAGGGGTGACAGAAGGAGGAGCTCTTTGAAAAGCTTAGCGTTCTCCTTAAAAGTGCTCTCTAGCCAGTGAAATTTCCCTAGAGACAAGTCTTTTAGTTTTCCTATAATTCTCTCCTTCTTACAGCGTTTATTATTATTATTTTTTAATGTGGGGGGGAATCCTGTGTATTCTTTCCACTTCCACCATTTCCTAGTTGGGATTTTTTTTTTTTAAAGTAGCATCTCTTCTGAATTTCTCAGCAACTGTACTTTACACTGTAGGTGGTTCTCAATTCAGAGGTAAAATTAATAAGCAAACCAATTTTTCTGAACCTCATGGCTGCTCATACATTCAAAAAAGCTCCATGTATCTATCTTCGTGTCACTGTTAACTCTCCACTTCCTTTGTTTGCTCATCAATCTCTGAACAAATCTCTCAGCAACTCCTCCCCACAATGAGCACTTCCAAATCAGTGTGAAACCCTTAATTTAATTAACACCATCACAGTTTCCCAACAAGGGTATATGAGATCAACTACACTTACACCAGGAAGGAAGAAATTTAATTTTCTTTCATTGGGAAAAAAGAAAAGCAAGAGAAGGCCTTGCAAACTCAGCAAATTCACTGCTGTCTCAGTAGGGATTACAGAAAATCCTGAATCTAGGGGTCAGAAGGTCATGCATCCTGGGTGGGTTTCAAACTAACTCTGGAAATACTGACAGCAACAATTGAAAAAAGACCCCAAGGGTAAGATGTTCCTTAAGTAAAGGAAAACGATGGGATTGTGAAAAGAGGGAATTAACATCGTTATCAGAAATGAGGCTTGATGCTGTAATTTGCATGTAAATAAAGCATACTCAGAGCTCCTCTCTCACCTGTTCGAAGACATCTGGTCAATGTGTTACTTAAATCATGATCAGAAGGAGATACCCATCATTTTTTATCTTTTTTCTATTTTCTAGAACCAGATTTTTAGGGGGTAGAAGGGAAGGGATCCAGCACTTAGGAGAGGTTTCATGTAAAATATAAAATAAGATGATTAAAACAAAATGGATCATGTCTAGCAACCCTCAGGGTGCTCTAGGACCAAAATGGGCCAATTCATGTGATTGCTGGCTGGAGATGAGCAGGTAAAAATCTGGGTGAAAGAGGCATGGGATCCATCCCTGACCCGAACTGGGAAATATGCCAACTGCATCGTGTTTCTGTGGCAGAAACACCCTGCCGCGATGCTAGAATGCAGTAGGAAACAGCTGTATTTGAGAGAAGGAGGGATAGTCATCTTGTTATGCTTCCCTGTTAGACTCTCAGGCAGCCACATGCCATCTCGATTACTGCGCTTTTCAAAAGATACGGAAAAGCTTGAGACAATCCAGGAAGAGTGACCTAGGGGAATAGACAGAACGTGTGATGGAAAAGAGGTCTTAGAAGGGAAGGTGAAGGATCAGGACTATCAACCTAAAGAGGAAAGAGGAAAGAGGAAGTGGTGAAGAACCACTGTTTTCAAACATGACAGATATTTGGCAGAAGGATACTGATCCTATGTTACCTGAGTATGTGGAGGGGCCAGGACCAAAAAACGCAGATGGAAATCAGAGCAGCAAATAAATCGTCTGATGGCTTTCTGGCTTCTGCAGACCAAGGCCAAGCTCCCTCAGTGACGCAGGGTCCCATCTGGTGTCAACCCACGCTGGACACGGCGTCTGCCCCTGCTCTGAATGTCTTTCACACGTTTTCACTAGTAGCAACAACTGGGAATATCTTCTGGGTGGTACCCTCTCCTCTATCTGGCTCCCAGGAGCTCTCAACACAGCACTGGACCAGAGTTTGAACCCAATTAAAGGTTGTTAAATCAATAAAGAATTGAAGGAGGGAATTCTTAATGTCAAGAACAAAGACTAGGAGAGAGATGTCTAATAAGGAATTTTATTTTGTTTTAGATTTTTTTTTGATGTGGACCATTTCTTTAAGTCTCTATTGAAGTCGTTACTCTATTGTTTTATTTTATTTTATTTTATTTTTTTTGGCCACAAGGCATGTGGGATCTTAGTTCCATAACCAGGAATCAAATCCATACTCCCCTGCATTAGAAGGCGACACCCTAACCACTGGGCAACCTGGGAAGGCCTTAAGAAGGAATTCTGAAGTGAGATGATATATGTTATGTTCTAGAAATCCCCTTCATCCCCCCAAACACAGTCTTCAGTAAAACCTATAGTGCTCACTACTACTTCTTCAAGTGTGCTTTCATTTTGAGGACACAGTTCAGGGCCTAATCCTGCTTCAAGCTGTATTGAGAGTGAGAACTGGTAGAAATTCAGTGTTGGGGTAACACTGGAAAACCCATTACACCTTCTCTGAGGAAATCCTTCTGTTTATGTCTAGATTCTAACCCCTCAACAGGAAATTTTGAATCTCATGTCCCTGCTGATACAAAAAAGGGTTGAGCAGAAAATTAGGTTCTATCTAATATGACTATGTCAAAGCCTTTGACTGTGTGGATCACAATAAACTGTGGAAAATTCTGAAAGAGATGGGAATACCAGACCACCTGACCTGCCTCTTGAGAAACCTGTATGCAGGTCAGGAAGCAACAGTTAGAACTGGACATGGAACAACAGACTGGTTCCAAATAGGAAAAGGAGTACGTCAAGGTTGTATATTCTCACCCTGCTTATTTAACTTATATGCAGAGTACATCATGAGAAACGCTTGGCTGGAGGAAGCACAAGCTGGAATCAAGATTGCTGGGAGAAATATCAATAACCTCAGATATGCAGATGACACCATATTATGGCAGAAAGTGAAGAGGAACTAAAGAGCCTCTTGATGAAAGTGAAAGAGGAGAGTGAAAAAGTTGGCTTAAGCCAACTTAAAGCTCAACATTCAGAAAATTAAGATCATGGCATCCAGTCCCATCACGTCATGGCAAACAGATGGGGAAACAGGGGAAACATTGGCTGACTTTATTTTTCTGGGCTCCAAAATCACTGCAGATGGTGATGGCAGCCATGAAATTAAAAGACACTTACTCCTTGGAAGGAAAGTTATGACCAACCTAGATAGCATATTAAAAAGCAGAGGCATTGCTTTGTCAACCAAGGTCCATCTAGTCAAGGCTATGGTTTTTCCTGTCATCATGTATGGATGTGAGAGTTGGACTATAAAGAAAGCTAAGTGCAGAAGAATTGAGGCTTTTGAACTGTGGTGTTGGAGAAGACTCTTGAGAGTCCCTTGGACTGCAAGGAGATCCATTCAGTCAATCCTAAAGGAAATCAGTCCTGAATATTCATTGGAAGGACTGATGCTGAAGCTGAAACTCCAATACTTTGGCCACCTCATTCAAAGAGCTGACTCATTGGAAAAGACTCTGATGCTGGGAAAGATTGAGGGCAGGAGAAGGGGATGACAGGATGAGCTGGTTGGATGGCATCACCGACTCAATGGACATGGGTTTGGGTGGACTCTGGGAGTTGGTGATGGACAGGGAGGCCTGCAGTGCTGTGATTCATGCGGTTGCAGAGTCGGACATGACTGAGCAACTGAATTGAACTGAACTGAGTATGGATCTAGATTCTAACCCCTTGACAGGAAATCACTAGATGTCATGTTCCTGCTGATACAAAAAAGGGTTCAGCAGAAAATTAAATTCTACCTAGTATAGCTCTTTTCCTGTAGTAGGTTTACAATATATTCTTGAGACCTTATGGTAATTAAACAGCACGCCTATTCTAGGGCAGTGGGAACTTAATTGGCTTCCCATGTGGCTCAGTGGTGAAGAATCTTCCTGTCAATGCAGGAGACACAGAAGACTTGGGCTCCATCCCTGGGTGGGAAGATCCCCTGGAAGAAGAAATGGCAACCCACTCTAGTATTTTTTCCCAGGAAATTCTATGGACAGTGGCATTGCCTGGTGGACTACAGTTACAAAGAGTTAGACACAGCTAAGTGACTGAGTGTTCATGTAAGAACTCAGTTACAGTGAGCCTTCTGTATCTTTGGGTTCCACATGCATAGATTCAAGCACCAGCAGATAGAAAATATTTTTAAAAATTCCAGAAAGCTCCAAGAAACAAAGTGTGAATTTGCTGTGTGCTGGCAACTATTTACACAGCATCTACATTGCATGAGGTATTGCAAGTCACCTAAGGATAACTTGAAGTCTGTGGGAGGACACAGATACTATGACTTTTTACGTAAATGTCTTGAGCATCTGTGGATTTGGGTATCCCCAGGGGTCTTGGAACCAATCCCCTAAGGAAGCAGAGAGACAACTGCATTCTGTTACACTGACCACCCATGTGTTGACCCACCTCTGGTCACATGTCTGGATTTTTTATTTAGAACATATTGTCCTGAGGCGCAAACAGCTTCCTTGGAAGGGGAGGATGGAGCATCTCCTAGAGATATTCAGCATCTCCACTTGAACTTCACAAAGACCTGCTGGGAACACAATGCCAACAACTGGCCCCTCTGCCACTGGCCAACTGTTTTGGGTCAACTCCAATATTTTTCTGGAACTATGTTGTATTCTGTGAGGCTGTGAGAGATTGTGAGAAATCATCCAGTTCGTGCTTCTCAGTCTGGGCAGAATGGAACTCAGCCTTTGCAGACAGCTGGGTGGTTCTCTAAATCTCCACATGCTCCTTCTACATCTTAATTTTTGTTTCCAAACCATGTTCCTCTCCAAAATAAGCCTTCACTGTGTTTACTTGAAGATACATTAGAGCACATGGTTTCCCATAGTGCCTCTTACCCCTTTGCCAAAATTATGCAAATTAAGAATAACCCCAATCTGGTTGGGGTTGCTTGGGACTGAGAAGTAATTAGATTGTAATGTGCTAATCTGTATGCTAATATTTGTCCCCAGAGTTAAAGAGACCTGAAAATGTTAATGTAAGATCCTTTCAGGAAAAGAAGATTATGAGCTAGGAGGTCAGAGGTCAGAGGTCAGGGGAGAAGAAGTGAGGAGGGGAGCCCAAAGGGCCAGGAAAACCATTTGAGGGTTTGTGTTTGTTTAGTTGAAGTCTAGTTAATTTACAATGTTATGTTAGTTTCAAGTGTACAGCAAAGTGATTCGGGGTGATATGTATCCGTCTTCAGATTCTTTTCTATTAGTTTACTACAAGATATTGAGTAGAATTCCCTGTGATATACAGTAAGTCCTTGTTGTTTGCCTATTTTATATATGGTTCAGTTCAGTTCAGTCGCTCAGTCGTGACCGACTCTTTGCAACCCCATGAACCGCAGCACTCCAGGCCTCCCTGTCCATCACCACCTCCCAGAGTCCACCCAAACCCATGTCCATTGAGTTGGTGATGCCATCCAACCAGCTCATCCTCTGTCATCCCCTTCTCCTGCCCTCGATCTTTCCCAGTATCAGGGTCTTTTCCAATGGGTCAGCTCTTCGAATGAGGTGGCCAAAGTATTGGAGTTTCAGCTTCAGCATCAGTCCTTCCAATGAACACCCAGAACTGATCTCCTTTAGGATGGACTGAATGGCTCTCCTTGCAATCCAAGGGACTCTCAAGAGTCTTCTCCAACACCACAGTTCAAAAGCCTCAATTCTTCTGCACTTAGCTTTCTTTATAGTCCAACTCTCACATCCATACATGACGACAGGAAAAACCATAGCCTTGACTAGATGGACCTTGGTTGACAAAGCAATGCCTCTGCTTTTTAATATGCTATCTAGGTTGGTCATAACTTTCCTTCCAAGGAGTAAGTGTCTTTTAATTTCATGGCTGCCATCACCATCTGCAGTGATTTTGGAGCCCAGAAAAATAAAGTCAGCCAATGTTTCCCCTGTTTCCCCATCTGTTTGCCATGACGTGATGGGACTGGATGCCATGATCTTAATTTTCTGAATGTTGAGCTTTAAGTTGGCTTAAGCCAACTTTTTCACTCTCCTCTTTCACTTTCATCAAGAGGCTCTTTAGTTCCTCTTCACTTTCTGCCATAATGTGGTGTCATCTGCATATCTGAGGTTATTGATATTTCTCCCAGCAATCTTGATTCCAGCTTGTGCTTCCTCCAGCCAAGCGTTTCTCATGATGTACTCTGCATATAAGTTAAATAAGCAGGGTGAGAATATACAACCTTGATGTACTCCTTTTCCTATTTGGAACCAGTCTATTGTTCCTTGTCCAGTTCTAACTGTTGCTTCCTGACCTGCATACAGGTTTCTCAAGAGGCAGGTCAGGTGGTCTGGTATTCCTATCTCTTTCAGAATTTTCCACAGTTTATTGTGATCCACACAGTCAAAGCTTTGGCATAGTCAATAAAGCAGAAATAGATGTTTTTCTGAAACTCTCTCTAGTCACCCAGTCATGTCCGACTCATGCGACCCCATGGACTGTAGCCTGCCAGGCTCCTCTGTCCACGGGATTCTCCAGGCAAGTATACTGGAGTCAGTTGCCATGCCCTTCTCCCAGAGATCTTCTCAACCCAGGGATGGAATCCAGGTCTACTGAGTTGCAGGCAGATTGTTTACCATTTGAGCTACCAGGGAAGCCCAGAAGTGTAAGTCTGGTGCATTTAATTGCACTGATTTATTGAAAAGGTGGCAGAAATGTTGGAAAACCTCTGAAGTCCTGCTAATTGGACTGCAACTAGCACCCTGCTTCCTACTCTGAAATTGGGCCTAAAACAGGTAAAGTAAAATTGCCAGCAATCACAGATAATGTGCCACGTGGGTGCCTGTGATCAATGCTCAGCGTCCTCCCCTGGGGCGAGGTTTCCAGATGCCTTTCAACAAAGGGAACCGGCTGTTCCTAGGTTGTCGGTCACATGTCTTTTTAATCAGTTGTGGACACAGATGTTTCCCCAGTTTTGTTCTGACATGAACTTACTTCTCTGATCAAAGGTGCTCAGCATATGAATTTAGGAGACAGATTTCCTCACCCAGTAGTGTTTTCTCCCTATGTTCTATATCATAGGTTCGGTGTGAATCACCCTGAAAAAGACCAGCTCCAAAGCCCTGAGAGTTCTGCTTAAATCATTCACCCTGACCTTTTCTCTTTGTTGCAAACAAACACGATCCCCAGTGAGGTGCTATTGGCGGGTAAAACACTGCAGGTGTTAAGCCAGCCTTGTGTTAGTACATGTCCATCACGTTCATACCAGGATTTGCATAGCTCCATCCTACTCTCTGTCGACAGTAAGCCATTTGTCCTCAAGGAACCCGTTGCCTTTCCCTGGCTTCAGCTGGGTTGTTCATAAAAGGATGGCTGAGCTCAGTGTATTCCGAGGTTCCCTCTGGTTTGAGCTCCCAGGTTGAAGATGTGTAGTTGGCATCTGGGAAGTAACAGTAAGGCCACCCCTTTCCTGCCTGAAAACCCCGCGGGGTGCTCTTGGCTTCAGAGTCTGTTGTTTCTCTCTCCTATCCTCTCTCCTTTTCCTTTCTTTTGGCTTCGCTGGGTCTTCATTTGCAGCTTGTGGGCTCCACTAATTGCAGTGTATGGGCTTAGTTGCCCTCTGGCATGTGGGATCTTAGTTCCCCAACCAGGGATCCAGCCTGAGTCTCCTGCTTTAGAAGGCAGATTCTTAACCACTGGACTACCAGCGAAGTCCCTCTCCTCTCTTTTCTGCCTGGTAAAATCCCACTCCTGCTTCAGGGTCCAGCAAGTTGCAGGAAAATGCTGAGGGCAAGTGACCTTCCTGTTCTTACCCTCCAGTTCTCCATCAGGAGGACAGCTCAGAGAGGCGCTCCACACACAGGCAGGAAGCAGAAGCACAGAGGTGGTGATGCACAGAAATTCCCAGAGGCCCTAGGGGCTGGTTTGAGAGCTAAGGAAAGTCTGGAGGCTGGGAGAAAATGACAGCTGTTGTTTCCAGTTGCTGGGTTAAGTGTCTAGTGTTCTCTGCTTGGTTATTACCCTGAGCTCTGTAGTTACAGCCTTTCTCTCGTGATGCTGCCTCTGCCCGCCTGACCATGGGCCAGAGCCCTTGACTTTGAACACCACAGATAGTCCTGTGGATTTCTCCAAGTGAGGATAGATGCAGGACTGGCTATTGCACTATCCATCCCACCGGGCCCTACAAGCCTCAGGGTTGGTGGTTTATGATTACAAGAGATAGGGGTGTTTATAATGCAAGATGAACCTATTTCAGCAGCTCTTAGGTCTAGAGAAATAGGCTCTAACTATTAAATAAAGCAAGATGCTGAATTCCACACCCCAGCTCTCTCCCTGTTCCTGTAATTCCTTTGATCTTATGTCCTAGAGGGACCAGATCTGGGTTCCTGGGAGGGGAAACTTTCTCTCAGTGTCTCTGTCTTTGTTTCTTTCTTTCTCCCTCTCACACTCTGTAAGGATACACCTTGCCACTCCTCCCAGCATAATCCAGTCTCATGCATAATGTTTTTTCTCAGTTCCTCTTAAAGATGTACTCAGTGACTGAAAATAAACACCTACAATTTGCTGCAAGTTTTCAGACTTCTTTAGCTCCCAAGCAGACATGAGAGCCTTTGGAGATCTGTATGTGGTCGCCTTTCTGGCTCTTGCAGCCTCACTCTCTCCACCCGCCACTCCCAGAGGCGAACACTCCGCGGTGTGTGAAGTATTTGGGTCTCTCCTTCCCCTGTTGCACACTCCTGTCCTGCAGTGTGTCATCTGGTTGGGCGGCTTAGTATCTATCTGCCCAGAAAGTGGACAAGATCAAGGAGAAAAGGGAGCCCTCAAGGCCAGGGCTGTCCTACCCCAACTCATAAAAACGTGTCCCTGCTGGAGGATTTTGAAAGTAATAACACAAATATGATATTGTGGGCTCATTTTTTAATTTCAATAACCTGTATAAGAGTGTTTCATGGTAGTCCAGAAAAAGAGCATCTGTTCATATATTCTATTTCCTAATGAAAGGAGCCTTGTGAATAAAGAAAACCAGGGGAAATCTGTTGATGTGAGAATGCCTCCTCCCTTTGTATATAGCATGATGCTCAGTGCAGGGTTGAGCACAGAGCAGTAGCTCACTAAACACCTCCTGTGTTTTTGGGAAGAGCATCTCATCAAAAGTATATTTTTATCTCATCACTTATACGTGGAATCTAAAATATGACACAAATGAACTTATTTACAAAACAGAAACAAATTGACAGACATAGAAAACAAACTTACGGTTATCAAAGGGGAAGGTGGATGTCGTGCCCGACTCATTGCAATCCCAGGCTCCTCTGTTCATGGGATTCTCC
This sequence comes from Antilocapra americana, assembly GCA_007570785.1. Lineage (NCBI taxonomy): Eukaryota > Metazoa > Chordata > Mammalia > Artiodactyla > Antilocapridae > Antilocapra > Antilocapra americana. Next base: position 34,796,228 of record ML663566.1, read on the forward strand.
AGGCAAGGATACTGGAGTGGGTTGCCATTTCCTTCCCCAGAGAGGGGATGGAAGAGGGATAAATTAGGAATCTGGGATTAGCAGATACAAACTACTATATATAAAATATATAAACAACACTGTCCTATTGTATTGCACAGGGAAATATATTCAATATCCTGTAATAAACCATAATGGAAAAAGAAAAAAAAAGGATATGTCATATAAAATGCATAAAATTTGGCCAAAACTATAATGAGATTATTCTTGGCCCCAACTTCTCTTATTAAATGGAAAAATGAAAATAAAATAATAATTAACTTCTTGAAAACTGTTTTGAAACTTTGAAAAATAATGAACTTTTTTCTCAGCTCCTCCTCTGAAAATGACAGCTCTTTTCTCCTATTTTTTTAAAAGCACTTTAAATGTGCTTTTTAACACACCTGTGTGTCAAACTCTGTGGTAAGCACAGAACAGGCAAGAATTGGTTTATTTTTCACAGCAGACTTGGGAGACATCACTATTTTACAGGAGGAAAAATCAAGGCCCAGAGGGCATAAGTGGGTAATTGCCATGTCATAGCTAGTAAGTGGTTCAGCTGAGATTTGAACCCAGGTCTAATTGACTGGAAGTGTGTACCTTTAACCACTAGACACTATCTTGCCAGAGCATGAGATACCTGGGGTTAACAGAGAGGGCGATGAGCTGTTTTGAAATACACAGGAGTCCAAACACTCTTTTTGGCTTGCCTTCCTGGCATCTTTGGTCGGCATGCCTTAATCATTCCCAGGGCATCTCAGGAGCACTGAAGGGGAGGAGGCTGTGTCACATTTTTATTAAACTCATTGCTTTCTTATTAGTAAGAGATACTGAGCCACACCCAGAGTGAGCCTTGCTCTAAATTCATGATTCACTATCTCCTAATCTTGCAACTGTCTTCTGGACTCTTAGGTTCAGGAAAATTTCATAGAAGAGGAAATTAAGCTCACTTTGTACATCCCAAGTGGTTAAGATGTCGAGAATTGCCATTCCAGGGTTTGGAGGAACCTGGACAGCTACAGTAAAATGAAAACTCATTTCCTCTTTGCCATTTTGGTTTCTTCTGAGAGCTAAACATATCCATTTTCTTACTCTCTGGAAGTTTCCTCTCCTGTTTATTTAGGGGACTACCCCATTGCCTTTTCACTACCTAGTGAGACAGAGCCCTTGCAGATTTCTAAAGACAAGTGGCCTCACTGTCCCAACCATGGTGTTAGTTTTGAACATCTAAGGGAAATGACTTGGGCAGCCCCGTATGAACCCCAGCCAAGGGACCAAATTAGCACAAACATCACTCCACCCCGTATTTACCAGCCCTTCCCTGAATATTTTTTTGGGTTCAGAGTCACCAGAGGCTGGAGTAGACTCCAGGACTTGCTAAAATATCAGTAATACCAGCTCACTAAATGATGTGGACCTTGGAGTGGGGGTTGGTGTTAGAAGCTGTATGACCTTCAAAAAAGAAGTGCTTTAACAATTATGGATATAGCGATGGATAATAAAATCTGTCCACCTTCCCGCTCTCAGAGCAAATATTTGCTGATTTAGATACTTTGCAAGTATTTTTCCCAAAGCCTGGTTTGTCTTAGGCAGGATAGACACATCCCCGGAGGTGACTCTCTCAATAACCCATTCCCATTGCTAGTGCCACAGGCTACCATTAAGTTCAGTGGGCTTCTCTCTACATCTGTTTTTTGTGCCAACATATTGGAATGATGATATTCTCACCCTGGGGCTTAGAGAGAAGTGTTATGAACCAGATTACAATAATAAGCATGGTCGCCTGTCCCTTTCTTTAAATGGATACATGTATATATACTGCTGAGACTCTTCGCTGTTCACCTGAAACTACCACACCATTGTTAATCAGTGATACCCCAGTGCAAAATGCTTTGGGTGTTAAAAAATAATAAGAATAATTTTTTAAATGTAGAAAATTCCTCAGAGTCCTCTGGGATGTGTAGGAGTCTTCCATTGCTGGAATGAATTCATGATCACCTAAAGAAATAGGAAATTAAACGTCTGAGGTGTTTACTCCTCAAGTGACAAGCTTGACCTGTCCTGGAAAGAAACTCATACAATGAATTTGTTCTGCCATTCAACAGACATGAACTGGAAGTCGACTTCTCCCACAGTCTGTGTTTGGTACTTGGTAGAATTTTAAAAAGCAGAGATGTCTCAGCCCAGGTGGTTCTGCTGAGGCTTGAGACCTCACATTTCAGGTGACAGGTAGGTAGGGGGAAAGTGGAGGGGCTGAGGTTAGAGGAAGAAACCAGAAGGAACTTGAGACACATTTGAAGAAAACAGCTCCCTTACGTGGATGTAGGTGGTGCTGTGGTCCAGAAATAAATGACACATTAGCACAATGGGGAGACCTGGTTTAATTGCAACTCTTCTATTAAAAAAAATAAATGGTAGTTTTCCTTTGTTTAAATGCCTAATGTGATACAGTGGAGTAACGTGGTGGCTTTAAAAAGCTAAAATAATTGTAGGCTCCATTAAATAGAAATAGAGTGTCCAGGTAATAAGTAATGATGCTGTGAAAGTTCTGCACTCAATATGCCAGCAAATTTGGAAAACTCAACAGTGGCCACAGCACTGGAAAATGTCAGTATTCATTCCAATCCCAAAGAAAGGCAATGTCAAAGAATGCTCAAACTACTGCACAATTGCACTCATCTAACACGCTAGTAAAGTAATGCTCAAAATTCTCCAAGCCAGGCTTCAGCAATATGTGAACTGTGAACTCCCAGATGTTCAAGCTGGTTTTAGAAAAGGCAGAGGAACCAAAGATCAAATTGCCAACATCCAATGGATCATCAAAAAAGCAAGAGAGTTCCAGAAAAACATCTACTTCTGCTTTATTGACTATGCCAAAGCCTTTGACTGTGTGGATCACAATAAACTGTGGAAAATTCTGAAAGAGATGGGAATACCAGACCACCTGACCTGCCTCTTGAGAAATCTATATGCAGGTCAGGAAGCAACAGTTAGAACTGGACATGGAACAACAGACTGGTTCCAAATAGGAAAAAGAGTACGTCAAGGTTGTATATTGTCACCCTGCTTATTTAACTTATATGCAGAGTACATCATGAGAAACGCTTGGCTGGAGGAAGCACAAGCTGGAATCAAGATTGTTGGGAGAAATATCAATAACCTCAGATATGCAGATGACACCACCCTTATGGCAGAAAGTGATGAAGAACTAAAGAGCTTCCTGATGAAAGTGAAAGAGGAGAGTGAAAAAGTTGGCTTAAAACTCAACATTCAGAAAACTAAGATCATGGCATCTGGTCCCATCACTTCATGGGAAATAGATGGAGAAACAGTGGAAATGGTGTCAGACTTTATTTTTCTGGGCTTCAAAATCACTGCAGATGGTGATTGCAGCCATGAAATTAAAATAAGCTTACTCCTTGGAAGGAAAGTTATGACCAACCTATATAGCATATTAAAAAGCAGAGACATTGCTTTGTCAACCAAGGTCCATCTAGTCAAGGCTATGGTTTTTCCAGTGGTCATGTATGGATGTGAGAGTTGGACTATAAAGAAAGCTGAGTGCAGAAGAATTGATGCTTTTGAACTGTGGTGTTGGAGAAGACTCTTGAGAATCCCTTGGACTGCAAGGAGTTCCAACCAGTCCATCCTAAAAGAGATCAGTCCTGGGTGTTCATTGGAAGGACTGATGCTGAAGCTGAAACTCCAGTACTTTGGCCACCTCATGCGAAGAGTTGACTCACTGGAAAAGACCTTGATGCTGAGAAGGATTGGGGGTGGGGGGAGAAGGGAACAATAGAGGATGTGCTGGCTGGATGGCATCACCAACTTGAGGGACATAAGTTTGTGTAAACTCTGGGAGTTGGTAATGGACAGGGAGGCCTGAAGTGCTGCAATTCATGGGGTTGCAAAGCATAGACAATTCATGGACACCACTGAACAACTGGACTGAACGGAACTGAACAATATATATGGGTCACATGACAATTAAAAGGCATGTTCCACTCAAGGCCTCGCAAATTAAGATAAATCATCGGATATAGCTGTGTATCTAAAGAAGACAGGTATAGATGCTGAGCTCTGGAAATGGCAGGCATAGAGTCAGGGGAGGCTCTGAGTGTTTAGTTAGCAGGGAGAAAATCTAGAAACAGCATTGTTCAGCAGCTAAGCTGTGTCCAGCTCTTTGTGATCCCATGGACTGCAGCACGCCAGACTCCTCCCTCCTCCACTATCTCCTGGAGTTTGCTCAAATTCATGTCCATTGAGTTGGTGATGCTATCCAATCATCTCATCCTATAACTGTCTCCAAATATTGGAGGGGTTGCTGTGAAGAAGAAGCAGTGGGTTTTATTTTGGTAAAAGACAGAATTGGAGCAAAGAGTGAGTCAATATCAAGGGAAGGGCTGAGGAAGTCATCAAGGAAGGACGTGACTAGGAGGTGATTTTAGCTCAGTATAAGAAATCCACTTTCTAAAAAAGGAAAAAATTCTCCCCAACCAAAATGTTGGTTGGGGGAAACATCATTTTCCAGAGGTAGAGAGCTCTTTGTTGTCCACCAGAACATAAATTAGATGGCTGTCAGGATTTGATGAGAGAGTTCCAGGATCAGATAAGATGTTAGCTGTCTAAGGTCTCATTCATCTCCAGGATGCTAGGTTTCCATGACAGGCCAGACCTGAAGTGGTTGGGCTAAGAGCCACTGGAAACCAGCGGCATGGGGAGTTCAAGTCCACGAGGTCATGGACCAAAGTGCTTCTAAGGAGATTGATCTCTCTAGATGCATTAAAGCTCCAGCCTGTTTCTCAGAGAAGGTTCTAGAGAAGGGACCTTTCTCTAAAGTAACAAACCACAGGAGAGTAAGACTAGCAAGTTCTTCACGAGATGCCTGCTCCTTCTGTGACAAATATGAATGAGAAGTGTTGCTAGGTTACCGGTGACAGCTCCCATCAACGATTCTAGGTGCAGCTGAGGGGAAATGATGCTGATCTATGCAAAGGGTGAAGAGAGAACAAAGAGAAGGAAATACGGACTCCATCCAAATAGAGGGTTCCCTCGGGGTGCTGTCTATGAGAATAAGCTGTCGTTCTTGTGCTAATCCCGTATAAAGATTGAGAAGACAGACACCCACAGGATGGTAATTCAAATGGACTAGTTTATCAGTTTTTTTTTGGATAAATATAAAACGTTGATTCGTTTCAGTACAAAATTTAATATGTGGGAATATAACATTTTAAAAAAAATGATTCATTGTCTTGTTATACCAAGAACACTTTGAGGCTAGGAACCGTGTCCGATTTATTTTGGTGCACTTGGAGTTTAGCATAGTGTCTGGCACAGAGTAGAAGACACTATAAATGTTTATGTACTATACAGAAATGTGGTTTTTTTCTGGATAGTAGATAAGTTTATGTGTCTGGACAAGATCACCATGGTTTCTGCTTTCTCTGGTCTTCTCCTGTTGCCCTAGCCAAACCTTCTTCTGCTCTAAGTGGAGAATTGGGCTCTAAAGCACTTGATTCCAGCCTTTTCCATGGCAACTTCAGTTGACTTGTTCACTAATTCACTCATCAAATGTTTATCACACTCCTACTTTGTGTGAGTCATCGTGCTGGGGCTGGGGTACAGACAAGGCCAGGAAGACCCTTGCTTCCTGAAATTTTCTTACTGTGTCTGTGGCTGAGGGAAATCATGGCCCTGGGGGTGAGTTCCTGGTATCTGTAAAACAGAAAAGAAAAGCGTTTTTTGTTTTTTATTTTAAATGATCAGTTGAGATATGCAGATGCAGTAAAAGGAAGCAACTTTAAAAAGAGCTTTGTTCAAAAACCTCTGTGATTTGTTTTTCCTTTGATTCAAAATTATGTTAACAAGTTTGGGTTGACCCTTGAACAACATGGGGGTAATCCATGTATAATTTACGGTCAGCCCTATCTACAGTTCCTTCTGCATCCAAAGATTCAGCCAATCATGGACCATGCAACCAACCATGGACCGTGGATTGCTATAGCATTTACTATTGAAAACAACCCATGTATACGTGGACCCTTGCAGTTCAAACCTGTGTTGTTCAAGGGTTATCTGTATAAACATAAAAAACACCCTGCCCAGGAAAATTACCCACCCTGAGTAAACCTGAGAAGATTTGATCCAAGCTTTAGCCACTTTTTCATGTCAAAAAAGTAAAAATGATTACAATCAAATACTATTCATACTCGACTTCACCGAATCCATTATTATGTAAAGAGAAATGACTGTCAGACATCCAGAGGCGGACTCATTCTCTCTGTACCTGCCGCCTGCTTGCTCATCAGCAGTTTTGAACAGATCGGCAAATAAGGAGCGATTCGAAAGGACTGCTGCAGCTACCCTGTCAAAAATCTGAATGTAAATTGGGTGGCCTTCTTAAAGAATTCTGTCCTTCGCTCCTATCCTTGGACAAGAATGGCAACGAGGTGATTAGAGAGACAGAAAGGAGTTGAGAAGAAAGCGAAGAGAAGAGAAAATCCAGTAGAACTTGAAGGTCAATTAAAATAAGAAAAGGCTGGAAGAGAGGGCACCATGGATAAGAAAGGAGGGGAGGAAGTGAGAAACTTAAAAAAAAAAAAAAGAAAAAAAACAGGAACTAAACTTTTTCAGAATCACTAGACTCTGGCTCAAATTTGATGGAAAATAGACATTTCCTTGTTGCTGACCTGTGGGGACCTCTGATGTTGCTGGCCAGTGACGGAGTGACGGACACTAGCTGATGCTGCCTGGCGCATGGCAGGCATCAACGCTGGAGGAGTCCGAGTGCGAAGGAGACCTAAGTACAGGAGCCGACGGCTGAGATGCATCTGGGGTCTATGACATAGTCAATCCCTCTGAGATGCAATCCCGAGAAATCCTTTATTTCCTCTTTCTGGATCGGTAAAGCAAGGCATTTTAATATTACTTAATTATCCCCACCCCCACTATGTACTTTTTATAAAAGGCGGCAACTGGGCAAGGGTTAGCCCAAGGGGCGCAGAGGCAGGAGGGTTCTTGGGCAGCCCACCACCCCTCTGCACGGGGGCTGGAGGAGTTCACGGAGAGGAGAGGTGCCAGAGCTGCCTGCCTGCCGTCCATAAATGTTGTGAGGATGGGTAGGATTGTGTTGGCAAGCCATCCTGTGCTCCTGAGAGGGGGAGTCACAAGGCTGTGATTTTATTATGCACAACGTGCCATGTGCTTACTTCTGGAGAGCTGAGATGCAAACTGTCTGCGGGTTATAGTTTCACTCTGCCGCTTCCTGTTCCTTCTGGGCTGGGGACCAGAAGCTTAGGTTTTCATATTGGAAAAGTCAATCTGATCTCGGAAGTTTCTTCATTGCTAACCACTCCAGTATATCACAGGAGAATGATGGAGTGGAGAAAGTTCGATAACAGTGGATCTATTGTCCTGGTGAGATTTGCCCAAAAGGGATGTTTCAGGCAGTGAGGAGCAAATCCGACAGGTGAAGAACCTAGTCTTGACTGAGTGGGGATTCTCTCTAAGCGAGACACTGCTAAGCAAAAAAAGAAAAAAAAAATCAATAGCAGGAAAAGTAAGATTAAACCAGGCTCAGGTTTCAGCACCATGGGGAAATAACCGGGAGAAGGAAATTTTATTAAGACTGTTCCTCCAACCATGCCCATTCCTTTGGGGCATCTCTACTTTAGCCATTCCAGTCCATTGTGGTGAGCGGAGGCCATCACGGGGCAGATTGATCTTGCACTAAACAGACATTTAGTTAGATATTAGATGTGTAACAACAGATGCATCTTCCTGGAGAAGTGTGTGAGAGGGTCACCCTCCACCCTCCAGACAGGTCCAAGAAGTACCAGGCTACTTCCAAGAACTGAGTCTAGACTATTAGCCACGGCAGAATAAGGACCCTCCAGAAGAAAGGAAGCACAGTCACAAGAGACTTGGAGCAATGATGCAAGATGGGGATTTTTTTCCAATAGATGGTGCGTAAGTCAACCACAAACCAATGACTACAGCTACTCAGGGCTAATCCCAGAGAAAGAAAAAAAAAAATGTTTTCTTGTCTTTCTCCTCTGTCCTACTCTTGGCAAGCCAAGGTGGTTATGGGTCCCTACCTCTTGCTCTGACACTTGACTGCAAAGCTCTACAAATGATCAGAGAGGCATCGTATTCAAGGTGATGCAATCCAGCAAATTATTATTTTCTACCTATTTTATTGAGTGGCTGTTATAGGCCCAATGCTTCTCTGAGCATTGTAAGGTTAGAAAAGAAAAATGTTCTTTGCCCCTGTCCTGATGGAGATTCAGACTCACCGACACGCACAGAGGTAGTAGGCACCACGCCACAGGTAGGTGTGACCCAGGGCCGAAAGGCATGGGACATAAAACAGTCCTCGTAAAATAGTTTCTCAATCTTGAGAGATGACCCTGAGACTGACAAGGCTCCCCTGGTGCCTCCCCCACCCTTATCACATCCCGGGAGTCCCACTAGGTGCATTGCTCACCCAGTTGAAGGGATGGTCCCACCTCCGTCCTTAACACCAGGACTCGAGGCAGGGAGTGTGTACACAGCCTGCTTTTGAGTGGAGCCTGACAGAGGGTGAAAGAAGGTCATTTGGTAACCACGAAAATCTCAAATCTGTTAAAAGTTTATTACCCTTGAAGGTCATTTACTTTTTTTATGTAAAGAGGCAGAAACCCTTAAATGCTTTGCCTGTTTACCAGCTGTCCATATCACCTGCCAAGAAACTGGGAACAGGGTACTTCCCTGGTAGTCCAGAGGTTAAGCCTTTGCCTTCCGATGCAGTGGGTGCGTGTTTGATCCCTGGTCGGGAGCTAAGATCCACATGCCTCCTGGCAGGAAAAACCAAACAGGAGCAATACTGTAACAGATTTAATAAAGACTTTAAAAATGGTCCACATCAAAAAAAAAAAAATCTTAAAAAAAGAAAAGAAACTGCAAACAAGGCTTAGCACCCACCTTCAGTCAAGTCGCACACCTGTGAGGAAGACTGAGACGAGCTGACCATTAAACCCTCCCGCAGGACTGGGTTAGACCCGCATCTAGAGCTGTGGAGCAGTTACTGAGGGCAGGGTACCGTACTCCGCCTCCTGCCATTCAGACCCTTTTATTCTTGCTCTGGTGAGTCCCCCCCAGTGCCCCTCTACCTTTAGGAACCTAACCAGCCACCTGCCAGGGCCTAGAACCTGCTCCACGTTTACAGAGCAGGATCATTCAGCCCTATAAAAATACGGCCTCTGAGCCCATGGAGGCACAAAAATCAAATCACGAAAACACGGCACTGAGAAGGTGCCAGTGAAAATCTGGTGGGTCTGAGTGGACCACATACAGCAAGGGCTTCGGCTCAGCTGCACCATGATTTTAAGAGGAGTTAGTGAGTTCCACGTGAGCTGCCTCTAAGGGCTTCTGTGGCCCCAAGGAAGATTCTGGTTAGGCATTCCCAGACCCTGCCCTTCTCACTTCACAGAGGCATGACCCTGCTCTCCAGGGACGGGTGATGGAAAGTGATGGACAGATGGGAGGAGGCTGCATTTCTGATAATTGAAAGTGGCTAGAGGGACCCGTCCACTGTCAACTAAAGCATGCGGTTGGAGCTCGGGTTCCCCTGGGTCTTCTTCTCAAGTTGCCACCTGAGCTCTGCCCCCAGCTCAAGATATGAGGTCCAGAAGAACAAAAGCCTGTCCCTTCAAGCCCTGTCCCCTCCTGCCCCAAAGCCTGCAGGCCCCACCCCAGCAGCCTTCCAAGTGATAAGTGATCACCAAGGCCCCCCTCCCCATGACCTCTGGTAAGGGCGTTCTAGCAAACAGGCCACTTCTGATGAAAGCAGCCCAAACAGCTGAGTCGGTGAAAGTGGCAGCAGCAGCAGTCACGAAGGATTTGTCAGGCCTGCAGGGGGTGGGGAGGAGGTAAATATTCAGCAGCTGCACTGCCCACTGTCCATGCAGCCCATCTCTAAAGAGGATGCTTGCTTCTCAACAAGTCCTCCTCTCCACCAGCTCCCAGCAGCCCTGAGCTGAGATGATGGGCAGCTCCGATTAAGAAAGGTTCAAAGGTACCCTGAGCCCAGGAGCCTGGAGAGCGAGGCGTGGGCGCCTGGAAGCCTGGCATTCTGCAGAGTCCCCCGGGACTAGGCAAACTCCAGATCAATGAAACCAGAACCTCTTGGGTGGGGGCGGTGAAGCCAGGGAACTGGGATCAAGATTCTTTTAAACTTTTATTTGGAAATAATTTATGAAAACTTTCGAGACTAACACATACTAAAAAGAATACCCACGTGTCCTTTATACTTGTGAACATAACAAAACCTTTTTGCTTTGCTATTTCTTTCCTCCCCCCCTCTCGCTCTCTCCTCCCACCCACATACACATATAATATTAAAAGGCTTTTTTTTTTTTTCTGAACCATTTGCAAATGTGCTACATCCTGTCCCTTTTCCCCTAAACACCTCAGTGCATACTTCCTACAAATAGGGCCATTCTTCCATGTAACCAAAGTACAGTTTCAATAGCAATAAATAGAACATTGACAGAATACTTTTGGACTCAGTCTGCTTTTTGCTCTCAGGTGAGTTCCCTGTGCAGCCAAGTGAGACTCCTGGAGGCTGTTACAACTCACCCCAGGATCCTGGTTCCCGGAACAGGAAGCAGACGAGAGGCTGATGGCCCAGATTAGGGTTTTCCACTCGATTGAATTTATTAATTTTTTACTTTTTGAAGGGCATTTAGTTAGCAGGGAAAGACTACAAGGTAAATATTCCTCATTAGTTGGATGGCTATATAATTTATTTTTTTTTCGTTTCCTAGCCCCATATCTTTATTCTCCCTCTACACTCCTGGATTTATTAACAGAGCAAACTGTTGTTCAGTTGCTAAGTCATATCTGACTCTTTGTGACCCCATGGATTGCAGCATGCTGGGCTTCCCTGTCCTTTATCATCTCCGGGAGCTTCCTCAAACTCATGTCCATTGAGTCAGTGATGACATCCAACCATCTCATCCTCTGTTGCCCACTTCTCCTCCTGCCCTCAATCTTTCCTAGCATCAGGGTCTGCACAATTGGAATTCAGAGGACACCAGGATCTGGGGATTGCTCTGGAAATCCCTTTTCCTCTTTTGTGTCACCTCTCCCTCCATTTCCTCCTGGGGGACTTCTCTAGTGACCTGACTTGTTTCCTATGGCACAGTGTGGAGAAGGCAATGTCACCCCACTCCAGTACTCTTTTGCCTGGAAAATCCCATGGATGGAGGAGCCTGGCAGGCTTCAGTCCATGGGGTCGCTAAGAGTCAGACATGACTGAGCGACTTAGCAACAGCAGCAGCAACATTGGCACAGTGACCTCTTGAGAAAGTACTCTGAACTTTGTTCAGACCACTTCAGACTTTTACAACTAAAGCGATCACTCTGTTTTCTGGTAATTCATACATGCCGCCTTTGAAGAAGCCTGTGGTGGTTGATTTTCTGTGTTAACTTGACTGGGTCCTGGGGTACCTAGGTGTTTGATTAAATATTATTCGGGTGTGTCTATGAGGGAGTGTCTGGATGAAGTAAGTAAGTAAGTGAAAGCCGATCAGTCGTGTCTAACTCTTTGTGACCCCATGGAGTGTAGCTCTCCAGGCTTGTCTGTCCATGAGATTCTCCAGGCAAGAATATTGGAGTGGGTTTCCATTCCCTTCTCCAGGGGATCTTCCCAGAGATTTAACTTGGGTCTCCAGCATTGCAGGCGGATTCTTTACCCTCTGAACCACCAGGGAAGCCTAGGACATTTAAGTCAGTGGTCAGAGTAAGGTGAGGTCATCCACCCAGTTCTGGCCTGAGCAAAACTGAAGGCCATAAGGGAGAATTCGTTCTCTCTGCTGCACTGCCCTTCAGCTGGGACAGTGGTCTTCTCCTGCCTTTGGACTTGGACTGCAACTACATACGGGCTCTCCTGGGCCTCCAGCTGGCAGATCTTGGGGCTCAGCCCCTTCTGCTGCAGGAACCAGTTCCTTGTAATAAATCAGATACATTGGTTTCTCTGCAGAACCCAGACTCCTACTACAAGTGAGCTGGATTTTTCCAGAAGGGAAAGGAATGGGACAGAGAAAGGTGAAGAGGGAATTTCCAACCTGGAAGAAGATAGTTGGATATTCAGGGATGGGGGAAGGGGATGGTGGGCTTCAGGTTCTCCAGGGACCCAACCCCTCAAGGTATCCCCTCTGAGGGGAGCACATCCTTAGGTAGGTCAGCTGTAGAAGATCCAGGTGAGGCTCCCCTAGGTCTGAGTCTGTTTCAGTGTGGGTGGAGCTGCCAGGCAGGCAGACAGCCTTTGAAGAATCTCTCTAACCAGACTGGATGCTGGGCAGGTGAGTACCCAGCCCCCCAACCTGAGGACCAGCTTCCAGGGCAGCCTAGGTGCCATCCAAGAGACATGGCAGGACTAAGAAGACCATGAAAACCCCAGGAATCCTATATGCCCTTGAGAAGGCCAGAGAATGACTGGTGATAGGTGTCCAGCTGTGCTAGTCCTAGGAAACCCTCCTTTCCGTAAATGTCTCAGAACAATTAACACCTCTCATGTGTGCATGCATGCATGCTCAGTCATTTCCAGCTCTTTGTGACCCCCACGGACTGCAGCCCACCAGGCTCCTCTGTCAATGGGATTCTCCAGGCAAGAATCCTGGCATGAGTTTCCATTTCCTTCTCCAGGGATCTTTCTGACCCAGGGATTGAACCCCTGTATCCTGCATTGCAGGCAGATTCTTCACCACTGCATCCTTTGGGAAGCCCAACTAATACCTGGAATGTGCATATAAGCTCCAAATCCATCTTCTTGTCCCAGTATTTCCCTTGGGGGAATCATATAGAAAGGTCTGTCTTCCTTATAACATGCCTTTAGCTATATGATGATTAATAGGAGTGGGAGGGAGGCTCTAAATCCTCTAAAATTGTTTATATTCACAAATTTGCATTTTTTTCTGGGGAGGGGAACCCATATACCTGATTAGATCCTCAAAAGGAATTGGACCTAAAAAAAAAATTGCACACCACTGTTGTAGACTGAAAAGATCCTTTTGGTCAAATTGCTTGCTTTCTGGTCCACCTGCCCTAAACTGGTCCCTCAGTCATTCATAGTGAATGAGTATTTTTGGAAGCCCTCCTGTTCCTCAGGTCCTGTAGCTCCAAGTGGAATAGTCTGCACACAACGGCTGGCTCTCATCTCCTCTCTTGGCTCCTCTGGTTGTGGGTTGGGCTGTACTTTTTAATCACAATTCACTTCATTGCTCTCCTTCCACCTTAAAGCCTCAAATGGTTCTCATTGCCAACCCATCATCAGAGCAGTCAAGCAACACCGGCTCCGGGAAATTAAAATTTTCTGCTTTCTCTCATCCTGGCTCCACCTCCACCCTAAGAATGCCCTGAGGCCTCTTCTTGAAAAGTTGTGGTCAGGTATTAGCAGAGTTCCCTCCTACAAGGACTGTTTGCAGTTTTATTGGATTCTCAGGAAGAATGGAAAATCTTAACCAGTGGACGAATGTGTCTCTATCGGTGACATGGAAACCAGGTGAAATGGAATTGATTTGGGATGGAATCAGGCCTCCCCAGGGGGCTTCCCAGGTGGCTCAGTGGTAAAGAATCTGTCTGCTAACGCAGGAGACATAGATTGATCCCTGGGCCGGGAAGATCCCCTGGAGGAAGAAATGGCAACCCGCTCCAGTATTCTTGCCTTGAGAATCCCATGGACAGAAGAACCTAGCTGGCTACAGTCCACAGGGTCAGACATGACTGAGCGACTAAACAACACCACCAACAGCCCTCCCTGGAACCTGGTGGCCTCATTCCAGGGTCCTTCTCAGTAGGCTGGCCCTGCCCTCAGCAGCCCCTGCATCTCATTTCCCCGCTCAAGCAGCTGTTTCACAGCCTCTTACCGTCCACCCACCACTCTTCCTCCTGGGCCTGTGTCCATGCTGTTAGCCCTGCTGGGATGCCTTTCTTCCCTTCTGAGCCCACACCAAGCTTCTCATCCTTTCTTCAAATCCTCACTGAAGTCCCACCTCCTCTGGGGGTCCTTATGAAGCTGTAGGGTCTCTGGCTACTGGCATCCTGTACCCTCTCACTTTCATAGCATCTATTTTGTGCTCAGTTATTCCTTTTTTTCTTGAATTCTCTAATTGCTTTAAGCAGGAAGATCGTCCCTCCCCTAAAGAAACGATTCACTCTGGGGGCTCCCTTTTTTCTTTCTTAATTGCAATTTCACCGTTTTTTGGTTTGATGATCATTAGAGAAATATTGTAACAAAATGCATATGTTAATGTGCAGACAGCTGACTCCCTGGAAAAGTTTCTGATGCTGGGAAAGACTGAAGGCAGAAGGTGAAGAGGGCATCAGAGGATGAGATAGATGGATGGCATCACTGATGCAATGGACATGAACTTGGGCAGACTTCAGGAGATGGTGAGGGACAGGGAGGGCTGGTGTGCCGCAGTCCATGGGGTCGCAAAGAGTTGGACACGACTGGGTGACTGAACAGCAACAACAGAGATATTGTGAACCAAACACATGTATTAATAATTTGTACTGCAGGTAATAAACCAAGAAGCCACATAGTTGTAATACTTTTCCCACTTTCTAGTTTAACTTTGAAGAAAATTTTTCCTTAAAAAGAACTATTAACCACCAACATTTTCAAATGTTGACAAGTTGTTTGCCCTAAAGTCCCACTAATTCATGACTTAATGTCATGCGTATCACATACTGACAAGTCCCCAGTTTGTCACAGAAACTAATACAGTTATTAGGGAGGAAATCATGCTACCTCTACAAAAAGAGATTGCAGATGGCACCCCATTCTGAATGGGGGCAGTTTTCTTCAAAAAGCAATTGTACTAAAAAATAGCTTGGATGTAGAAAATAAATAATCTAAAATTCTTGAGACGTATTAAATGAAAGAATGGGATTCCAAATTATCATTCAGTTATGCCTCTTATTATAGGCTTTACAAACAGCCGTCACCCTGATGGTTCATGGGATGTTAGGCTGATATATGGGACTGTCAAAGCCTCCTGCAATTCAATAGCCTGCTATGTTTCAGTTAATCAGAAAAACAACCACCCAGGGTGCGACTTCACCTCTTAAAAAGCTTTCACACTTAGCTACTTTGGGGAAAAAATGAGATGAAGTGTGTGACGGATGAGCTTTTGGTGTCAGTTGGCTAGGCTGGGTGACAGGGACTCGCAAATACAGAGAGAAGGAGTGTCAGAGAGACCCTTGGGGTGCTGGATGGAAATTGAAGGCATTCGTGTGAGTGCATCTAAAATAGACATCCATGGATGTGTGTGTATGTGTGTATACTTTGTGTGTGTGTGTGCCTTAATTCTGAACACTACAAGACCCCGGGAGGAATGAGACTTTAGTGGTGGTGAGTACAGTGAGCACCCAGAGGTCAGTTTCTTAATACTTCTCTCTGCTGAAAAGAACCCGAGATCCTTAGAGAAATAATTGATCCCAAGGTTGGAATTATTTCATGGTGAATTTAAAAACACCAGTGCCCAGGCTGTCTCAGACCAGTTCATTCAAGATCTGCCAGGGCTTGGCATTCTTTCTTTTTTTTTTTAAGAAAAATAGTCATTTATTTTTTTGCCCATATCGAGCTTTAGTTGTGGTATGTACGCTGCATCTCTGTTGTGGCACACAGATTCTCTAGTTTGGCAGACTTAGTCTCTCTGTGGCATGTGGGATCTTAATTCCCTGACCAGGGATCAAACTCATGTCCCCTGCATTACAATGCGAATCCCTAACCACCAGACCACCATGCGAGGGGGCCCTTTCCCAGGTGGTTGTGAAGCAGAACCTCAGCATCTCAGCCACCATCTGCACAGAGGCGATATCTGTTCTCTATCCACAGTCTCAGGCAGGCCCAGGCTCTACAGCCAATTCAGTCTGTGTCAGGAATGGTTTCAGGAGCTCCAGGCTCAGCGTGAAAGCAGCCCCACTCCTATCAGCCACGCTTGGCCCTTGTCCTTTGATGCTTGGCTTTACCATGTGCTCCTGCCATGTATCCCAGTAACTGGAGCTTTACTTTGGTTACCTCGGCCCCATTTCCCTATTCTCCAAGGGTCCCCCTTCCTGTTCTCACTGGAGGGAGCGGGGCTGTATCGCCAGCTGTCACGACCCTTGGATGCCAGCTCTCTTCCGGCCTGTCCACTCCTGTATGCAGCCACTAGGCTCCCTGAGCAGTCCTCCACCCTGTCTAGGGCACCGAATTACTCTCCCCTGCAGACCCTCTGCGTGCCACCTTTCTGTCTGGAGCCCCCACCACCACCTGTCTCAGCTTTCCTGGACAGGCTCTCTGCCCGCCCTGGCACTGAGATTCCCCCAGAACATCTGCCTTCCCTCCCACCCCCTGCAGCATCTCGATGTTCATTGCCAGAACATACCTCACATGTTAGCCTTCAGTTGTCTGCTTTGTGCACTAGATTACATTCCACGAGAGTAAGAGCCGTGTCCTATTAATTGCTAGACGCCCAGTACGTATTAGCACAGAGTCCCAAGGCTGTAGTTGGTACCTGGCGTGCAACTGTGGAATGAATGAATGAACGTCCATATGCATGCAGGTCCTGCTTGGCCGTCCTTAGCAAGGTCAATTCTATCACCAAATAAATAGCATCATTTGCACAGGCCTGAACACAAAGCACCATGGGAGTACAGCAAGGCCATCCTTTTGGAGGGCCCAGTGTTCTGTCCCCAAAAGACAAACAGCATACTGACTTCTCAGGCAGGCATGGTGGGCCTGTCTTTCAGGAAGAGCAGGGCAGGAGACTTTCAAAATTCTTCTTGAAATTGAGAAGAATAAACATCCAGAATAAATGTCTCTTGGGACTTCCCTGGTGATCCAGTGGCTTTAGACTCAGCATTCCCAATACAAAGGGCCCCGCTCTGATCCCTGGTCGGTGAACTAGGGCCCTCCTAGGTGGTGCTAGTTGTAAAAGAATCCTCCTGCCAATGCTAGAGACACAGGAGACTTGGTTCGATCCCTGGATTGGGAAGATTCCCATGGAGTAGGAAATGGCAACCCACTCCAGTATTCTTGCCTAGAAAATCCCATGGACAGAGGAGCCTGGTGGGCTACAGTCCATGGAATTGCAGAGTCAGACACGAATGAGTGACTAACACACACACACACACACACACACACACAGAGTCAATTGCTAGGCCCATTAGTAAACCCTGGGTATCTTCTTTACCTTCAAGTATGTGCTTGTGTATTCAGAACAGTCTCACAAAATAAAAGCTTTACGAGGTCAGAAGTGAGGCTACCCCAAGCCAGGCTCAGAGCTGGCTTCGTGGGGACTGCAACTCTGCATTCAGCAGGGGTCCAGTATGGTCTAGCAGGGAGGCCCAGGGAGCCCTGCCTGAAGCTTCCAGCCTGGCATACCTCAACTCTCACCCCACACTGTAAAACCCCTGAAACTGAAAACTGCTGCTCCAAGGAGAACAACTGTGATCCTCTGCAAGGACGATAACCAAATTTCCTTGTGTGGGAAGGAGAGGGGTTCAGTTCAAAGGGAGAAAAAGAAAAAGATGAAATACAAATGTAAAAATTTTTTTAAATGTTCAGCATAAGAGCCAAGCTAACCTATGTTTGATTTACCTAACTTAAAAACATGTGCTCTGAAAAGCACTCAAACAGGCTTCTGGCCAAGATGGAATAATGGAGACCAGATTTATTTTACCACCTGAAATAATGAAAACCATATGACAAAGGCATGGCAGTCAATTTGCCCAAGAGAAATGAAATCACATCCATGCACATTCTGGATCATGGATGCTTAGATTAGTTTTATGAGTAATAAGCAAAAAGTGGAATATTTCCTTAAAGGACTGATGCTGAAGCTGAAGCTCCAATACTTTGGATACCTGATGCAAAGAACTGACTCATTGAAAAAGCCTGATGCTGGGGAAGATTGAAGGTGGGAGGAGAAGGGGACGACAGAGGATGAGATGGTTGGATGGCATCACTGACTCCACAAACTTGAGTTTGAGCAAACTCTGGGGGATAGTGAAGGACAGGGAAGCCTGGTGTGTTGCAATCTATGGGGTTGCACAATTGGACACAACTTAATGACTGAACGACAAGAACAACAAAATGAAAACAGACTAAATGTCCATCAGAAGATGAGTGGATAAATAAACTGTGGTGCATCCATATGGTGGAAACCTCTGGAGGAAAAAAATGCTTTTAAAATTTAATTAATGGGAAAGATAGGACATAAATAAAAGAGATTCTGGAGAGAATTCAGTGCATGGGAATGATAGCCCCATTCATTGTCACTTAATTTGATGGGCAAGATAGAGAAGCTAGAAGAGTTCCCTCCTCTCTCAGCTCCAAGGCAGGAGCCTTTGCAAACCGAGAGCAGGGTTTCCACTCTGGGTTGGAAGTTGATGAATGGGCTTCCTGCACTATCATCCTCCTGTCTGGATGCAGCCAGGGGACCAGGAGATGAACGTGTGTCTATGTCTGTGGGGGTAGGGGTGGGCAGGGGAGCTTGGAGGGGAGTATTACACAAGACTAGGATTCAGGACATCTCTCTGCTTTCTGATGGGGGAGGCAGAGTGGGTCTCAGGGACCAGCCCACAGACAGAGCATAGAACCTATCTGAGCATTATCAACAGTAGCATCAGCATCCTGGATCAGCAAGCAGAGGCTAGAACAGTTACAGAGGAGAACTGATAATTATGGAAGGAGACAAGGGAACCTAGCTCTTTCTGCCTGAACTTTCATTAGAACCTTGTTATCAGACAGTGAGTCAAATGCAGAGCTGTGTTTTGACTGCTAAAAAATAATATAAAATTAGAACAAAATACACAAATAAAATATAATAAAATAAAAAATAGCATAAAATAATAACCTTTTCAAAAACTAGAATTTCTGCCCATGGCAAAGTAGTAGCAAAGATGTGGGTCCACGATATCTTCAAGTGTAAATTGTTAAAACATTTGGGAAGCAATTTGGCCTTCTCCTGCATTGTTGAACATCTGCCTTCCTTATAGTTCAAGCCATCCACCCCGAGAATATACCCCTGAGAAACTCTTGCATGTGTGCCAGGGAAATAATGTTTGATGTTCATAATAACACTATTAGTAAGAGCAAAATAAAACTATAAACAAATAACCCAAATGCCACAAACTAATGAATAGATAAATAAAATATGGAATATTTTTGGCAATAAAATGAAACCCTGATATTTACTACAAATGTGGATAAATCTTGAGAAGATTTTGCCAAATGAAGGAAGCTAGTCACAAATAATGACTCCATTTATATGAAATGTTCAGACAGGCCAGTCTATAGAGAGTAAGTCAGTGGTTGCCAGGGACTAGAAGGATTGGAGAAACTGGTGAGTGACTGCTAATGGATATACAAGGCTTTTCCTTAGGGTGATGCAAATGTTCTAAAATTGACTGTTGTGATGGTTATACAACTCCATGAATAAGCTAAAAAGCCATTAAATTGTACCTCCTAGATAGATGACTTGTATGGTATGTGAATTATATTTCAATTAAGCCATTTAATTTTTTTTAAAAGCCCAGAATGCCCAAGAATAGGAAAATTAGTATACATGCTGGTGCTGCTAAGTGGCTTCAATTGTGTTCGATTTGGATCCTATGGACCATAGCCCACCAGACTCCTCTGTCCATGGGACTCTTCATGAATATATATACACTGCTATATGTACACGTATCATACAACAACGGAAAGTGAATGAACCACAATTACATGTGCCAACCTAGGTGAATATTGGTAACACTGGTATAACATTGGTGGGTAACACTGATGAGAAGAGCAAGTCCCAGAAACCACCTAGAAGATACTCTTCTCACAAAGTTCAGAAACAAAATCAAACTGAGCAATCAGTTATTTAGGGGTGAAAATATATGCGATAAAATAACAACAATAGGAAAGAAAAAGGGAAAGGATAAATATGGTAGATAAACCTGCAAGCTCTGAGTTGGGGAGGAAGCGGCAAGGGATAGAGAAGTACCAACAGTGACAAGATCTCATGAATTACAACTTTTGACTAATCTAGTTCTGTGCTCCTGAAAACCGAGCTGCTTCTTCCTCTCCTCCTCTCCTGCTTCTTCTTCTTCCTTCTGTTTTTCATCTTTTCTATCTTCCTCTCCTCTTCATTCTTATTTTCATTAATAGTATTGTTCAGTTGCTAAACCGTGTCTGACTCTTGGTGACCCCATGGACTACAGCACGCCAGGCTTCCCTGTCCATCACCAACTCCCAGAGTTTACTCAAACTCATGTCCATTGAGTCAGTGATGCCATCCAACCATCTCATCCTCTGTTGTCCCCTTCTCCTCCTGCCGTCAATCTTTCCCCGCATCAGGGTCTTTTCCAATGAGTTGGTTCTTCTCACCAGATGGCCAAAGTATTGGAGCTTTAGCATCAGTCCTTCCAGTGAATATTCAAGGTTGATTTCCTTTAGGATTGACTGGTTTGATCTCCTTGCAGCCCAAGGGACTCTCAAGAGTCTTCTCTAACAGTTCAAAAGTCTCAATTCTTTGGTGCTCAGCTTTCTTTATGGTCCAACACTCACATCTATATTAGCATTACAATAAAGCCAGAACAGTGTTGATCACTCTTTACATGTTTGGTAGTGTCTTTGATCTTCACCATGATTTAAGAATTATTGCATTTCCTACTTCATAGACAGGAAGCAGAGATTTAGAGGGCTCACACACTAGCAGGTATTGGAGCCTAGATCTGACTTCATGCCCATCGGACAGCTGAGCCCTTGTGGTTCCTCTCCCCTACACTGACCACTCATCTCCTTCCCCAGTCCTCCCATAAGACAGCAGCTCAGACTGGTGGGCTCCATCAGGGCCATGAGCAGGTACCACCAGTGGGAGAGGAGTTGGCTGTGGGCACAGGGCAATAAGGAATTCCCTGGAAGGGTGCTGCTTAGCATCAAAAGAATGGCTGCCATTTGGGGAAAGGAAGTGACAATGAATTATCAGCTAACTCAGGGACATTACATTACAAGCTTATGCTGGGACAGAGCAACCTTCTAGGAAACAGGAAATGAGGTGTGCTGATGGCAACACCTCTGTACCCAATGTTCAGGCATAGGGCCAGGGCTGACTGCCATGGGCCACCTTTCAAAGGCATTTCCACTGGCTCCTGTTTTATTCAGTTAGAACTTGCCTTATTCTATTCTAAATTAAATGAAGAATTAAGCGGCAGCTGTCTTCTGCATTGCAGCCCCCTTCCCCAGGGCATCCTCTACCCGTTGGTCTCCATTGCCAGAGAAGGACCGCATTTTTCATCCACAATGGGGAGGCTTCTTTGAAGAAGTTTTAGTGAGCTTTCCAGTTCTCCTGAGCCACAGTTTGGGGCTTCATCAAACAAAACACTCTGACCAGATTAGAACATCAATTAGGGAAAGGTATCTGGGTGCTGGGTTAAGTAGTCTTTTCAGGCACTTGTCTTCAGTCAGCCCTCTTTGGATAAGTTCAGTGTTCACACCAATTATCAACCCACAAACCTTAATCTACTGTAATTTCTGTTTTTGGATGGAGGGCAGGAGGAATTCTTGTATAGCACTTTAAAAAAACAAAACAGGCGTTAATAGACCGGGAGGGCACAGTCCCTGGGTGACCACTTAGCAGTTTCCCGCTATTTCCTGGAAGCAGTCCACACCCCTGAGAGCAGAGGATGCTCTGTGGGTGGATATGGTGAGTCCTCAAGGACACTGGAACACCAGGATCGCCGTCTCAGAAAGGAAGAAGCTGACCCTGAGTCCGAACCATAGGTCACCATGTGCATGGCCCAATCTATTTCCCGTATGAAACGGTCCTTACGAGCAAAATAAAGGACCCAATTCTTATCCTCCAGAAACCTGTACTGCAGCTGGTGACCTGATGCCCTGATTTGAGGCATGCTCCACATCACCACTCAGGATCACTCAAGGACCCTGCCACTTCTCTGAAAGCAGACACTCCAGCTTCAGAGCTCAGGAAACATTTCTTCCTGGATACCATTCTATTCTGTTCCATTTTCACTATTGCTTCTGTCTTTGGCATCTGAGTTTCAGATGACACAGTTCACTTGAAGACATCATACTAAGTGACATGAGGACACAAAAGGACAAATATTGTATGATTGTACTTATATGAGGAACCTGGAATAGTCAAATTCATTGAGGCAGGAAGTAGAATAATGGTTTTCAGTGGTTGGGGAAGGGGGCAAATGGGGAGTTAGTATTTAATGTTATGTTGACAATTCCCTGGTGGCTCAGATGGTAAAGAATCTGCCTGAAATGCAGGAGACCTAGGTTCAATCCCTGGGTTGGGAAGATCGCCTGGAAGAGGGCATGGCAACCCACGCCAGTATTCTTGCCTGGAGAATTCCATGGACAGAGGAGCTTGGCAGGCTACAGTTCACGGAGTCGCAAAGAGTCGGACACGACTGAGTGGCTGACACTTTCATGATGATGATGAAGAACAAATTCTGGAGATGATGATGGTGATGGTTCCATAGCGATGCAAATGTACTTAGGGCCACTGAACTGTACACTTAAAAATGGTTAAAATGCTAAATTTTATACTATGTATATTTTACTACAATAAAAAGTCTCAGTTCTTAATGATAAAAGAAAAAAAGAAGACATTGGAGGTCAGGTGGAGCTTGATGTAGTTCTTCATGGTTTAAAGAAGATTCACTCAACTAGACGTGCAATCATGAGCACCACGGGTGAGCCCGGTGAAGAAGCAGTGGTGCTCACAGTCTTGTTCACTGCGTTGTGGTCAGAAGCAGCCGCAGGCATTGGATGAAGGCCTGGGAGCTCCTCTCGCCGGGATGGAATCTGGAGTGGGAACAGAGAGGCAGTGCGCCACCGAAGGCCAAGTCCTGCCTGCCAAAGCCAGATCAGCGCTGGGTGGCTCACATATGCAAAGGCTTTGAAATAAAGAGGGTCTGATCTCAGGGAGACAGATGCTGCTTGCTTGCCTAATTAGCCATTTTGGAAGAGAAGGTCGCATCTTCAGCCCTGGAAGCATTTCCAGGTTGAGGGAACTCTCCCTTCCCCGCCCCCTACCCTCATCCCCCAGCTTGAGCAGGCGCTGCTCAGAACCGGGGCCCAGAGGTCTACCTGGCTGAATGTGAGGACACTGAGGTGCTCTTAAGCCATAAATCAGTGTCACAGTCACAGGTCTCCATGGCAACCTTTCACACTGAAAGAAGGACATTTGTAAATATGTGTGTTGCAAGCCTTCCCTCTTGATTCAAAATATCAGCCTTGAGAACAATTTGCTTTGCCAGCTGTGCCCTGCTGTGGGAAGAGTGGGGGCCTTCTGGCTTGCCCATTCAGCTTCCTGGCGGTCTTTTACTCCTGGGCTCACGGAATCAAGCGGTAGATGAGCACTGCCCTTCCTTTCCGGGCCCAGCACCCTTCGAGGAGCTGGATATGCCGAAGGAGGGCAAGTGCACCCTGCCCAGGGGTCCCTCGGCACACTGCAACTCCTCCGCCTGGTCCCAGACCCTCAGGGGACCTGAGTGCTGGGTCTCCGAGTCGTGGAGCAAACTGTCTTGCTTGTTTCCCTACAGAAGTTCCCCTAAGGTGTGTACGAGACTCCACCTGCGGAGCTTTAAAATTTATGGACAACTGATCCGGTGCAAAAGTCTCTTGGTATTTACACTGGTTTGATCCCTGGGTCGGGAAGATCCCCTGGAGGAAGAAACAGCAACCCACTCCAGTATTCTTGCCTGGAGAATCCCATGGACAGAGGAGCCTGGTGGGCTACAGTCCAAACGGTTGCAAAAGAGTCGGCCATGACTGAGCGACTACACACACAGGCACACTCAATCCGGCACGCTGGTCTTTTGGTATTTACCTAGAGGAGTTAAAAACTTACGTGCACACAAGTACTTGCCCATGTACATTTATAGCAGTTTTATTAATAATTGCCAAAACTTGGAAGCAACCCAGACGTACTTCAGTAGGGGAATGGATAAATAAACTGTAGGACATTCAGACAATGGTATATTATTCAGTAATAAAAAGAAATGAGCTATTAAACCACAGAAAGACATGGAGGAAACTTTAATACATGTTGTTAAGTGGAAGAAGCCAGTTTGGAAAGGCCGCATACTGCATGGTTCCAACTGTTTGGTATTCAGGAAAGGGCTAAACTACAGACACTGTAAAAAGGTCAGTGGTTGCTGAGGTCTGTCAGGGGCTGGGGATGGAGGTGGCAAGGGATGAAAAGTCAGAGCACAGAGAGATTTTGGGGCAGTGGCAATACGCTGTATGATACCATAATGGTAGATGCATGTCATTATTATACATTTATCCAAACCCACAGAGTACATAACACCAAGGAGAACTCCAAGTATAAGCTATGGTCTATGGTTGACTGTGATATGTCAGTGCAGATTCATCACTTGTAACAAATGCACCCTGCTGGTGGGGTTGCAAAGAATAGGACAAGACTGAGCGATTAACACACTTTTATATAATCAACAAGGACCTACTATAGAGCACAGGAAACTCTGTTCAGTGTCATGTGGCAGCCTGGATGGGACGGGTGTTTGGAGGAGAATAAATACATGTGTATGTATGGCTGAATCCCTTTGCTGTCCAGCTGAAACCATCAGAACATTGTTAATCAGCTATACTCCAATATGTGTGTTAATCACTCAGTCGTGTCCGATTCTTTGCGACCCTATAGACTGTAGCCCGCCAGGCTCCTCTGTCCATGGGATTCTCCAGACAAGAATATTGGAATGGGTTGCCATGCCCTCCTCCAGGGGATCTTCCTGACCCAGGGATCAAACTCGCGTCTCTTTCATCTCCTGCATTGGCAGGCGGGTTCTTTACCACTAGTGCCACCTGGGAAGCCCAGACCTCCATCATAGGGGGTATTATTAATAAAGTCAGAGTGGATCTTTAGTGGTCACAATGAGCATGCCCCTGCCCTAGGATCCAGCGGAGTGTCTAGGACCTGGTGGACACTCAGCAAAAATGAATACAATGTAGAGCTATTTTTGGAATCTCTCTCTCCCTCTGTCTCTGACCCTTTCTGTCTTTTCTGCCTCTCTCTCTCCTCTGGCATGCTTCATGTCTGGAGTCAAAGAGGTGTCCTTTGTGCTTCTGGTCTGGGAGGCAGTTTCAGGGCACAGAAGACACTCTGATGACCACAGCCGGGCTCCAGGGCAATCTCCGGTCCACGTGGCTGTGCCAACCTTTTATGGGCATCGCCTCTGGATACAGTCACTTCTTTGTTGCTACTGTCTGAAACTTCACAAAATTACTCCCTTGGATTCGCCCAAAATACTATTTCTTATCCCAAAATAGCTTCTTAACAGCCACACCAGCATTTTTGACCCCCTGGGCTGTAAATTTCTCCCAAAGTCACAGCCTCATGAGAATGAGGGCATTCTTAGATCTTGTGGAGGCCAGGTCCCGAGTGCCAAGATGCCTCAGGAGCCAGAGACCGAGAGCCACATCCTCAGGTCACACCGAGGCGATTCACGATCAAAGCCAAGTTCAAGGCGTGGGGAGAGAGGCCCAGCTCAAGGAGGGGCCCATCCTCACGGCTGTGGGGTCTCCTTCCTCCCTGTTGCCACCTCTGTCCCGTCTGAGACATCAGTCCTTCTGATGCTTTCCCAGCCTGGAAAAAAGCATGGCTCTTCTCGGAAGAGGAGGTCAGGGAAGGGAAAGGAGGGGAGGTCAGGTTTCAGTTGAGAGCCTCAAGGAGGAAGGGTGAATCACACGGGGGCTTTTAATAGGGTTTCCAATGTCTTATCCACGTGCCTGCAGTGAGCGGTGTGGAGTGAGGCTGGCAGCCACACCCGAGCGCCAAGAGTCCAGCCACCACCTCCTGCAGCTATTTTTACTGTGGGAGCTTTCCTGCAAACACAGTCAGAGCCCTGCAAACACAGCTGTGTGTCCTGTGCTGCCTCAGCGCTGGGGGTCGGGGAGTGGGGTCTGTGGTGGGGGTAGGAATGGAGGGCAGGGGGTGGGGTGGGGGCGGAGAAAAGCCAGGAAAGCTGGGGTGGGCCCAGGACCCAGGAACAGCTGGGATTTGCTCGAGGAAAAGCCCCCTTGGTGTGAAGTGCTGCCTCCTATGCTTTATTTCAGCATCTCCCCTCTCAAGGTCCTTGCTCTGGGGGTTCAGAAGCACAAGATCAGATAGAATGCAGGTGAGAAAACTGGGGACCAGAGGGGTTCTCTGTACTTACTAAAAGTGTTAGTTGCTCAGTCGTATTCTATTCTTTTGCAACTCCATGGACTGTAGCCCACCAGGCTCCTCTGTCCATGGGATTTTCCCAGCAAGAATACTGGAGTGGGTTGCCATTTACTCCTCCAGGGGATCTTCCTGACCCAGGGGTGGAACCTACATCCCTCTGTGGCTCCTGAGTTGGCAGGGGGATTCTTTACCACCGAGAGACCTGGGAAGCCCAGAGGAGTTATGTCCAAACAAGTTAAATCCGAGTCTTCGGAGCAGTTCGGTCCCACGTGGACAGATCCAGCACCATTTCATCACCTGGCTCCCCACCACCACAGGATGCAGTCCAGTCTGACTCTGGGCCCGCCAAAGGCTCTGGGAGAGTTTAATGTATCAGGAACCAGGTTTAGATGAAGGTCACAGACTTAAAGTTCTCCACGGGCCCTTTTGTTACGTCTCCAACATGGACTGCTGTTGTGTCTCAACAGACACACCGCACACACTCGGCTTTGACGGGAAAAGGACTGCTTAACTTGGAACGTAAAAGCATAAGAAATGAAGTTCTGTTCTCTGGGGAGAGGGAGGCCCCTGTGTGGTGGGGATAGGGTCCCGTCTCTGCCTGTGATTCAGTAAGCTCTTCTCTCCGAGGCGGAGAGAAGCTCGCGCTTGTCCAGAAAGTGTCAACCCCTCGTGCAGGCTCCAGACAAATCCGAGTTACACTGAGACAGTTACTAGCCCAGCGTCCACTGTCCCTCTTTCCTCCTATTTTGATCAGAGGGTTTCAGATCCATCCCTGTTTGTGGGAGAATATTTTTAGTTCTTTCTCTGTCTCAACCATGCCTCCAAGTGATCCCATCAGTTTAATGAAGGAGAAAATAATTAAAAAACCAGTAATGATGCACAGCAAAACCCTCAGTACAACCCTGCCCCCCACCCCCAGGGAAAAGAGAGGATTTGGATTTTCATTTTTAACAATTTATCCAGGGGTTTCTTTAGAATCACCTGGGGAATTTAAAATAATCTCTGTACTCTGGACATTGGGCTCAGGGTTTGGTTTTGTTTTGTTTTTTAACTCTTCAGATGATTGCAAAGCACCACCAAGTAGAGAACCAGTGATGTGAACTAGTGTTTTTGCAGGCTTCTGTTCATGTGAGTCATCCTGGGGTGCTTCCCTGGGGCCCAGACTATAAAGAATCCACCTGTGGTGCAGAAGACCTGGGTTCAGTCTCTGGGTTGGAAAGATCTCCTGGAGAAGGGAATGCAACCCACTCCAGTATTCTTGCCTGGAGAATTCCTTGGATAGAGGAGCCTGGGGGGCTACAGTCCTTGAGGCCCCAAAGAGTTGGACACGACTGAGCAGCTAACACACTTTCACTTTTTTCTGGACTTCCAAAACCTAAGATGTTCTGGAGCAAGGGCACCTGGTAGAGCAGAGGGTCCAATAATTCCCAATCCTGGCTGATCATTAGAATCACCCAGGAACTTTCTAAAAGTTCATGTATTCCAGGGCTTCACCTAAATAGCCTGTCATTCAGCATATTTTAAAACAGCCAATTTGAGCTCTGACGGATTCGGGAACCTAGTCCACCTTTAGCCTCGCCTCCTGCACCGTCACACAGATGTTTTATGGAAGAAGAACCCTAGGCATGGGATACTCTTTGATGAATTAACATTTTCCTGCTGTGAGAACTGACTGAGCCAGAAAAATAAAAGCCTGAGTGAGCGATAGGCAGACCTCCTTCCAGGTCACAGCATTTGGGGAGCTGCATTCTGGCTAATAAATTCAGGTGAGGTGTCTGCCTTGGCTTTGTTGGCTGACAGGCTAATTTTATGAGATAGTAGGACAGTGGTCAGGTACACGGATAGCTAATAAATAAGAGACTTGGCCCAGCTGGAAGAGAAGATTTTGTGCTTGTCCAGAGTGCCATGCCCACACACAGGAAAGGGCAATGATGCCCTTCTCGGCTGCCCACCCCTCCAGGGAAGCTGGACACTGCCCCGTCATGGTTTTCTCTCCTCTTCCAATTCTCCAGGAATCCTCACATCCTTTCAAAGACAGGGGATGCAGTTTTTAAACAGATGTCAGCCAAGATCTTCACCGATGAGTGGAAACACTTCTACTTATTCCCCAGTGACTTCCGGCAGCCCCTCCAGCCCCTCATCTGGTCAGGAGGCTCCTGTTCCATCTGCCTTTGTAGATCCAGCTCTGTTCACAACATGCTAGGGAGGTGGGCTATTCCCAGGCCCGCCCAATGCTTCATACCCACACCTGGAGCCTATGTGCCCCCAGCCCTGTCCGAGATCCACTGAAAACACCCCTGAGTAGATCTTGGAGATACGGTCATAGTATTTTTATTTTATTCTGTAAAATTTATTTAGTTAGTTAGTTTGGGTTGCTCTGGGTCTTCACTGAGCAGGCTTTCTCTAGTTGCGGTGAGCTGGGGCTACTCTCTAGTTGAGTGCATTCGCATTGCAGTAGCCTCTCTCGTTGTGAAGCACCGGCTCTAGGCTCATAGACTCAGTAATTGTGGCTCCTGGGCTCTAGATCACAGGCTTAACAGTTGCAACGCATGGGCCTACTTGCCTGTGGCATGTGGAATCTTCCTGGACCAGGGATGGAACTCGTGTCCCCTGTGTTGGCGGGAGGATTCTTATCCACTATACCACCAGGGGACTCTAGCCATAATTATTAAAGTGATTTTTTTAAACTACTAGACTCTTCTCTGTAAGAATGCTTGATTTGTTTTTTTGTTGTTATTGTTAAATTAAGCACACATATTCCATTTTAAGTCTTAACCCATATTTAATAGTCCATCAATATATTTCCTGAGCACATACAATGCATCAGTAAACACCATATTTGTATAGTTTAATGCCACAGTCCTGCTGGCTAGATATGATGGCTGCACTTTACATAGAAAGAATCTGACGTTCAGAGATCAGGAGCTATTCATCGAGATCACACAGCCAGAAAACCATTTAACTATGCCTTACAGCCAAATCTCTCTGGCTCCAAAACACCTTCTCCTTCCCCCTAAATCTGCCTTCACAATGACAGCCCCTTCTCCTTTCAGAGAGGGAGGAAGGCTGCTAATTGTAATTTTTAAAATGAAAGATGTTTTCATTTACAGAAAAATGAGAAAATACAGGAGAAAGTCAAGAGACAAGCATCAACAGAGAGTGATTTCAACACATAACAACTTAATATTCATAATTGACCAGCAGACCATAAATCAGTAAGCTAAAAATTCATCCATCTTTATTCCTCTGAGATGTCTTCCGTGACTCTCCAGTCTAACGAGGGTGCATGTCCTAACCTTTCACTGACACCAAGCGTCTCCTGCACACACCAGCACCCCTGGCTGTGTGCCAGGGGCTCCTCCTGTTCTTGCCACCCATTTCTGGGTGGGCATGTCTGAGCAAGACAACCGAATAATCTGTGTCACATTCCTTTTAGAAGGGCTTGTACTTCCAGGTGGGCTTCCCAGGTGGCGCTAGTGGTAAAGAGCCCTCCTGCCAATGCAGGAAACATTAAGAGACATGGGTTCCATTTCTGGGTTGGGAAGATGCCCAGGGGAAGGACATGGCAACCCTCTCCAGTATTCTCGCCTGGAGAATCCATGGACGGAGAAGCCTGGTGGGCTGCCGTCCACAGGGGTCGCAACGAGTTGGACATGACTGAGGGACTTAGCACGCATGCACACATACTTCCAGATAGTGGCTTATTTCTTTAAAATAAGCCTCGTATTTCACAACTGTTTGAGATTTCCAGAGAAGCTGCAAAGACAGTGCGGCCTTCTCATCCGGTTTCCCTTCATGTTAGCATCTGCGTTACCATGGCTAATTACAATGTGCAGTCATTTTTATTGATTGATTTTTGGCTCTGCTGGGTCTTCATTGCTGCATGGGCTTTCCTCTAGTTGCGGCAGGTGAGGGTTACTCTTTTGTTGCTACGCAAGCGTCTCTCTTCCGTGGCTTTTCGGGTTGCAGAGCGGCCCGGGCTTCAGCAGTTCTGACTCTGGCTCTAGAGCAAGGCTCAGTAGTTGTAGCGCACAGACTTCGCTGTTCTGCCGCAAGTGAGAGTTGCCCAGATCAGGGATTGAACCCACGTCCCCTGCTTTGGCAGGAAGCCGTGTCTGGTAATTTTTAAAGTGATTCTTTTCTCTTTCCTTGTGGAGTGTGGTCATGCAGTCACAAGGCATCTTGGGAGCCCCGGCCTTGGTTGCCTTGATTCCTCTGGGTCTGAATTTTCAGGGCACCGGGTAGCATAATAGGGTGGGTTGGAGGGGGTTTCCTGGGAGGGTTAAATGGGGCCATCCCAGTAAAAGCTGCCAAGATGGAGCCTGGCATGCTTGTTGAATATGAGCCTTGTTCTCTGCCTTGAAGCAGCAGTTTGCATCATCCCCCTGCACGGCTGAGCCACACCCTAACTTGTGCTTATTTAATATACTCCGAGTATTTGTCTTCTTCCTGCTGCCTTCCCTCGTCCTTTCCCCATAAATCCTATTTGACAAATTCAGGCCAAGGGCAGTTGTTCTTAACAGAGACATGGCTTCCTCTTTCGGATTGCATCTTTCAGAGTCGTCAGCAGAGACAGGTGGGCCTGGCCAAGCTGAGGATCAGCCCCCCATGCACAGCTCATGCCTCCTGAATTCGCAAGCAGCAGCGGCGAAGCTCAGAACTTGAAGAGATTGCCAAGGTGGTATAGAACTGAGAACATTTCCGCATGGATCCTGTTACTTGCGGCAGCAGGAGGAAGGAGGTGGGGGCAGGAGCTGGGGTGGCTGCAGTGGTGGGGTGGCTAGAAGGAGAGAAAACAGACATAATTAGAAACTGTGTGCTCCAGACATTTCCCTCCCCTTCCTGATTTATTTTATGTCCCCTGAGCTGGATGCCACGCTGGATGCCAAGCTGGCACACAGGTTTTCAGAAATGAATGGGGTGCTTGAGGCCTCCAGAATGAAAATGACAGTCTTCAAGTGCACACTTGGTGATGGGGGCAGGGGGCGTCTCCTTGCACACAGATGCCCTGTGAACAAGAAGCCTCCTCTGGGCTCTCCTCACCTCACCTACGACATCCTGGAAGCCAGCAGCTGCCTGAGAGGAACCCACTTGGGGCTGTGTCTGAGTAATGAGCCTTCTTTTTAAGACCTTCTCTCTTGTTTATCCCAGTCCATTCAGAGGATCCCACTCAACGTGAGTAGCTGCTCAAGCCTTGTTAAAAACAACTGTCCTTATTCCTTAATTAGCACAAGAGAACTTGAAATAAAAAATATTTACATGTGTTGTTTTTTCTTTCCTCTTACTTTTTTTGTGTGTAAATAGCAAATAGGGTTGTCCTTTGATGCTCGCCTTTCCCTGCATGCCCAGTGTTTTAATTGGACCACTCCCTGCATTTCGGGTCTTTGGCAGCAGGACTGTGTGGGTGGAAGAGGTCTGGGCTGTCTCCTCCTCAGCCAAGCAGAGCAGACGGCCCGGGGGAAGCAGGAGAGAGGTCTTTCTGAAGTGGGAGAAACAAGACACAGAAGAACTGTCACACTCCCACTGGCAACTGACATTAGAATCGGATATGGAAGGGATCAGGGCTTCCCCAGTGGCTCAGTGGTAAAGAATTCACCTGCAATGCAGGGGCTACAGGAAACGGGAATTCGATCCCTGGGTCAGAAGATCCCCTGGAGGAAGGCATGGCAACCCACTCCAGTATTCTTGCCTGGGGAATCGCATGGACAGAGGAGCCTGGTGGGCTACAGTCTATGGAGTCACGAAGAGTCGGACATGACAGAAGCAACTTAGCATGCATAGGGAACCAAAGGTTGTTGTTGCTCAGTTGCTAAGTTGTGTCTGACTCTTTCTGACCCCATGGACTGCACTATACCAGGCTCCCTTGTCCTTCACTATCTACTGAAATTTGCTCAGATTCATGTCCATTGAGTCGGTGATGCCATCCAGCCATCTCATCCTCCATCGACGCCTTCTCCTGCCTTCAATCTTTCCCAGCATCTAGGTCTTTTCCAATGAATCAAAGGTTACACATCAAGATTTTGAAGGGAATTGTAGCTATCTTAATAATGATCATGGATAGAAGATTCTAGAAATCTAGATCTTCCTCTCTCCCAACACACTTTCAATATAGCTTGAAAAAAGTCATTGTTGGAGAATGAAATGGCAACCTACTCCAGTATTCTTGCCTGGAGAATCCCAGGAACAGAGGAGCCTGGTGGGCTGCTGTCTATGGGGTCGCACAGAGTCAGACACGACTGAAGTGACTTAGCAGCAGCAGCAAAATAAACATACAATGAGACAAACAAAACCAAAAAGAAACAATAAATTAACAAAATACATTTGAAGATCCTACTGTTTTCATCTTTGTCCATGGAATTTGTGTTTTCTTTTTCTGTCCTTTTTGATGTCAAAATAGAGGAGATTGTTTGCATCTATAGAGAATAAATTGTAACCGTAGTCTTTATTTTTGGTAATGAATAAGTAAGGTTAAAATTGTCTCTGTGATTATAAAAACTCATGGAATTATCCAGGAAACTTTCATTGCAAAGGTTTCTAAATTTGAAAAACAAAAAAGTCATTGTTTATTGTGACCAAAATGTTTCTATCTGCAACCTGTTGAAATGAGAGTTGACCAAAAATCCATAGTGAGATATAGAAGACAGAGATGTTTTTTGGCACATACAACCATGGGTATGAGGGAACAAGCCCTGTGTTTCACCTGCAAGTTGCAAAACAGTGATTTGGGTACCTGCTTATTCATTCCTTCCCAGCAAATGTGAACTCTGGCAGACTCTTTTGCCCTTTCTTCTCTAAGAGATGCAGAGTTCCAAAGAGGAGGGTTGAAAAGGAGAACAGTCCAGGATCAAGGTTCAAAGGAAGGACATAGGTGAGAAAAAGAGAGCTGGTAGGAACAGCTTCGGCCCAGGAGTTAAGAAATCTGAGTCTGAGTCCGTCATCTGACACTAACCAGCAACAATAGTAATTTAAAATAACACTTGCAGTTACTGATGCTGAGCAGGGCCTTGGGGGCTCCCTGGCACGGAGGCCTTTTTGTCCCCCCACTTCCTACAGGCAAGACTCGAGCCTCCGAGACCTTCTCTGAGCCCCAACAGTCCAGTCAGTTGCTGCTCGTTCCTCCTTCTCCCACTTTCAGCAACATTACTGCGTATCAAGTACCTAATACTGTCAGCATTACTGGGACTTGGAACTTAACCTGCCCAACAGAATGAGGGAGGGGGATGCATTCTTGGGCCTACACTGCGGATAAGGAGGCAGTTCTGGATCTCTGAGAAACCACCTTGGTCACGCCGATCCCAGAGGCCAATCTTGCATTTGTGATTGTGATGCTGCCTCGCCTCCCTGGTGCACGGGGACCATTAACGCCCGTTCCCTCAGCCTCTGCAAAATGAGACGGCCTCAGCAGATGTTTTCAAAACTCCTCCCAGGCCTCCCTTCAATCAGTGTCCATCCTACCTTCTTCTCCCACTCATCCTCTCCTTAAGATGTAATACAAGAAGGTAGCATCCTTGGCTCCTTGAGGCTGCTGGAGAGAAAGGGGAGGTGAGCGTGTAACACCCGACATTGTCTCTTCACACCACTTCCTGGGTCCTTTGAGAGGAGCCTTCATATTTCAAGCGAAATATTTGGTTCATCAGGCCCCAAGCAGAAGACTTCATTGGACATCCCTGCAGGTGAGCACTGAGGTGTAACAGAGTGTGGGAGCAACACCGAGATGCCCGGAGAACAAAGCAGCCATGGATGAACCTTGAAGATGTTACGATAAGTGAAATACACCTGACACAACAGGGCAAATACTGCATGATTCCACTCATAAGAGTTGCCTAGAGAAGCCGAATTCACAGAGACATAGAGGAGCATGGTGGCTACCAAGCCTTGGGGGAGGAGGAAGCAGGGGCTCATGTTTAAGGAGCACACAGTTCTGGTTTGGGAAAATGAGAAAGTTCTGGAGTGGTGATGGTTGAACCCTGTGAATGTACTTAATACCACTGAACTCCCAGCTTTTTAAAAATGGTTAAAATGGTTAATGTCATGCTATGTGCATTTTCCCACAATAAGAAAGAAAATAAATGAACATATCAAAAAGTACTTATTGTTTGTTTATAATTATATAATATGCATTTGTTAAATACAAAGAAGTATAAAAATCAAGACAAAGCAATTTGCATCAACTAGATTTAACTCTCATTGTGATTTCTATCCAGTCTTTTCCCTTTGCATCTCTCTATCCATCTAATATGTTCATAATGTATAAGCAGTTACTTTCCCTTAACGCTATATTCTGAGCATTTGTCAAACAATTAAGATTACTTGTAAAAGTAATGGTAATGGCAGCAATTTCTGGAGCCCTCTCTCTGTTTTGGACATTAGGTTTTCTGATTCTTTTACTTTGTAAATAGTGTTAATGCAGTCGTCCTAGTACCCTCATCTTTGCCTGCTTCTGCTTATTTCCTTCTAGAAATAGTTACTGGGTCAAAGGACAGGTCACATACTTGAAAAACTGTTTCACCGTTTCTGTGCGTGTGTTTGTGAACTAGTTTCAGAAGCCCTTTCCCTGTCCTTTGTTCGTCTTGGGACTGTTTGAAGCCCCTGGGGTCTCATCCTCTTTTGGTCCATGCTGGCTGAGTGGTCCTCACATTTCTGCCTCCCCAAAGGCACCTTTCAGGGGAGATGTATTTGAATGTTGATCAGACCCTAAACCAAACTTAGAGCGTTGAGCAAATGAGGCCATCTGGGCAAAATCGAAAGAAACAGGGTCTGAGGTTTTATTTGTGCAAACGTGGCTCATTTCTCACCGGAAGGTGGAAGGTGTGAAATTAGGGTGAAGCACAGCTGCCCCAGCTCCATCCTGTCTCGGCCGCTCACTAATGCATTCGGTGCACTTCCTGCTTTGAAGGAGCAAAGAGAGTGAAATCTTGCTGAAAGTCTTCTGGCTGCTGGTCCACAGGGGGTTAAAAACAGCCTGAACCACATTGTCCTTTGGGCTTCCCCTGCGTTCTGTCACTTTCTTACTCTCAAGTGACACACACAGACCCACCCCCGTAGAGGACACAGCGTATCTCTGATCCCCAGGCGATTTGGGGCTTCAAAAGCCCTTCTTGCATCCTTTCCTCACGGTCGGCTGACTCTTTCTCTCGCACTGTTTCCCGACTTCTCTGTACCTCCCTCCCACTCTTCACAGCTCAGCTCAAATGTGATTTTCACGTGGAAGCTTTTGCGACCCTTTCAGACTAGATCAACACTCTTAAAGCTTTTTTCATAGAGCTTTTCACAATTTGTAATTATCCTAATTTGGGTAATCATCTGGCTGATGTATCACTTAATGTTTTCATTCAACAAATATTTTTCAAGTGTCTTTGTGGTGTGCCAGGAACTGTACTGTTTGCTGGGGTTACAGTGATGAGCAAAATAGATTTGGTTTCTTTTCTTGTGGAGCTGACAGTCCAGTGGGAAATGTACAAATAAAAATCTGACTGCAATTTTCAACAAGGGCTATAAAGAGAATTGAGCTGGTACAATGACAGAGATTGACGGAGGGACCCCAGCTGTGGAGTGTCCGGAAGGCCATCCTGAAGACGGAAGAGTGGGAGGAGACAGCTGGGAAGAGTCAGGAAGAAGATGCAAGCAGAAAAGTGTCCACTGGAATTGGTAACCTATAGGATGCTGATGACCCTGACTGTGTTTCTCAGAGGGCAGTTGGTTGAGGAGTGAATGGATGTTGAAGGTTTAAGAAATTCATCTCCAGGAAGAACAGTTTTGACTGTACAGGGGAGATAAAAAAAATCGAGTAGATGGAGAAAAATAAGAAGGGCCAAGGGAGGAATTAAAGTTGATTTTCCATATTTTCTTTTTTTTTTTTTAAAAATGGTAAGTAGTAGAAAGTGTTTAGAAGCTGTGGGGTGACTCAGGAGGAGGGAGGGAGAGACTTAACAATGCTCAGAGAGGCAATAAACGGAAAGCTAAGTCCTGGGATAGTATCCAGAACAGAGATGAATAGATAAGACTTTTATAGGAGGATAGCCACCTCATCAATTTTTAACACTTTATTATAGAGAATTTCTAACATATAAAAGCAAAGAGAAGGGTATAATGAAACCCCATATACCCATCACCCCAGCTTCAACTTCGAGCCAATCGCAAATCATCTGGATTCACCCAATTTAGCACCTCTTTCCCAAATTATTTTGAAACAAGTCCAAGACACTAACTTTTCATTGGTAGGGACCTTAGTGGTATCCTGAAAATAAGAACTTAAAAATTACAACAACACTATTATCGCACTTAAAAAATTAATGCTTTGGGGCTTTCCCGGTGGTCTAGTGGTTGGGAGTCCACCGGCCAATGTAGGGGACACGGGTTTGATCCCTGGTCTGGGAGGATCCCACATGTCACAAAGCAATTAGGCCTGTGAGTCACAAGTACCAAGCCCACGGGCCCGGAGCCTGTGCTCCGAAGTAAGAGGGGCCACCACAGTGAGAGGCGCTCGCACCACAACTAGAGAGGGCCTGTGAGCAGCAACAAAGACCCAGTGCAGCCAAGAATGGATAAATATATCTTTTCAAAGAATTAGTAATTTTTTTTAACATAGTCAAATACCCAGTGTTCAAATTTCCCTGACTGTCTCTTACATGGATTTTTTTTGCATTTTATGGATAACTTGTTCAAATCCAGACTACACAATATGCACACACCGAGTTCACTTTATACACTTTTTTAAGTCTCTTTGGACCTCTAGGTCCCCACTTCCTCTTTTTTTTCCCCTCTAACATCTGTTAAGAAACCTGGGATTTTGTCCTGGTTTTCTCACATTCTGAATTTTGCTGATTGCATACATAAGGCGTGATTTGACACATCTCTTTTCTCACTTATAAATGCTCTGAATGGTTCATTTACATTTCCATCAAAGCCTTGATCAGATTAAGGTCCTTGTTTTTGCTTTTGGAGAGGAGAAAGGCAAGAACACATGGAAGGCGCGGTTGTGTGCTTCCTCTTCCATTACATGGAGAGGCAGCGTGAGGCCTGTGTGTCTTGCATCTGGTGATGTTAAGATCAGCCGCTGGGTTTGTTGTTATCGGCCTGTCCCACTCACTCTAAAGTTTCTCATCAGCTTTCCTCTGAGTGGTTTTAGCAGTTACTGATGGCCGTTGCCTAGATTCACTATTTCGTGAGGCATTACAACATGATGCTATTCCATCACTCTGTTAGGGGGTGAACTATGCCTCCCCAAATTCATGTATTGAAATCCTAACCCCCCTCCATATCTCAGAATGGGATTTTATTTGGAAATAGAGTCCACGGGGTCGCACAGAGTCGGACACAACTGAGCAACTAACGTTTTCACTACACTTGTCAACAGAATCAGGCTGTGGCTCAGAAGAGAAGATGAGGACCAGGGGCAGGGCTGTGGGTGGTCTAAGCATTGCCAGTTTGGAGAGGGCCCTGCACCCAGCTGTGAGTAGACAAGACCGCCGATCAGCCTCTCAGCCGTGGCCTTCCAGCATCATGGGCGTGTGGTGAGCGGATATGGACTTGACTGCTCCAGGTGCACGAAGAGTGAAGTAGGGCTGTCGTCCAAGAAAAGGGAAAAAAAATCTATCTGATTGTCCAACAAAAGAGGAAAGCTTCTTTGACTTGCAAGGGCTCTCAGGAGCCAGCAAAATGGACAGTGTGGCTCCACTCTGGCCCCACCAGATACTTGGTCTCTTTTGCAACTTGAAGGGGCTGGAGCACGTGGTCGCCAAGCAAATCCAGCTCCAACATGCCGTGACACCAATTCTAAAACCGTTAGAAAATACATGCACACGTGTGTACATAAGTATGTACAGATATAGTTTTTCTTTGTAAAGTAGGCCAATTAGTGCCTTTCAAACTCGTAGAAAAAGTACAAAAACAAAAGTGTTTTAAGTAGCCAGATGGCTCTTGTCTTAGTGCACTGCGGGGATGCCCCATGGCCTGGGGGAAAGAGCCATGAGCAAGAACGCACATATCTGGGTTCTAGCACCATCTCCTAGACCAAGCAATTCCGGGTTATTAGGCATGTGATTTGACATGTCTGACTCTCACATTCCTCACCTACAAATTTTTTAAAAGCTGGATTACGAGAGCTCTGAGGTGAGTCACCAGTGGTTTTATCCGTAAGTAGGACCTGCTGCAACCTCCTCTGCCACCTTTCCTCCAAGGTTAGCAGTGATGGCTGACCCACCATCTGAGTACCTAAGTTCTGCAGGTGCCAAGTGATGTGGGTGGGGATGAGCCAGGACCTAAGGGTGGTGCAGAAGGGGAGGTCCCTACCCACCTTCAGGAGCTTTTATATTGATGTTATTGACTGTATTTTATTTAATTCATGGAGGAGCCAATTCCTGCCTCAAAGTCAAGTGTCACAGAAGAAGGAAACCATGCCACGAGGGTGAAGGGCCAGGGAGACCCAGTGTCTCTTGACTCCCAGTGCCTCCTGCCCCAGCTGGACAAGTCTCTGAGAGTTTGCTTTCTTGGATGGAGCTGAAATTCTTTTAAAAATGCCCCACTCCAAGGAGGAAGATGCTGCTGCTGACAGTGAAATATACACAAATCTAGAAATGGGAATTTAGAGAAAAGGTTTGGAATTCTCAAGTAAAACCTAGAAAAGAATAAACAGGACCAAGAAGAGGGGAGAAGCAGGAAGTTGAGAACCTCAGAAAACAACAGGCGGAGGCAGGGAGAGATGTTCTGAGAAATGGGAGCAGCTCCAGGTGGACTGAGCCTACAGTAGCCAGCCCGGCCTCGTCCACCTGCACCCAGTGAAAGGCCCTGAGTAAGTGGACTGTCTTGAAATTGTACAAGCAGGTGATGGGAGGAGGAGTGGCACTCAGGCTCACTCCCCAGACCCCACTGCTGATGGAAACCAGGGTAGAGGAGATGCTTGGAGCAGGGGCTGGGGGAAACCTCAGCCTCTACCAGCTCAGTCACTCTTTTGTCCCACCCAGGGAAGCAGCTCCCTTGTCATCAGCTCTGATGTGCATTATTTAAAAAAGAAAAAAAAAAAAGACTTTAAAATACTATTTTTACCCTCAGCACATTTTTTTTCTTCCAAAGGAACAAAAGGATCACAACCCACACACTCCTCAAACTGGCAGCCCTGAGCAAAGGCAGAGCTGGGATTAGCATAGGGAGGGAACTCCAGCCTCCCATTCCCACCCCTCCTCATTCCCATAGAAAGGAAACCTAAAGGAACACCTTGGGCTTGCTCTTGACGCCCTCCTGAAACACAGGAGCAGGAATTGGAGGAAATGATAAATGAGAGGGCTTCACAGCCAATGTGATCATCAGTAGTACTTTGGCCATTAATAGTTAGTGTTATAGTTCTGAGAAAGGAAGGGTCCCTCTCTGTCTCTCCTCTCTCTCTTTCTGTCTCTCTTATACACAATCGTACACACAGACACAGCCTGGTAGCCAGGTTTTTTCTACCACAAAGAAATTTTGCCCTTTCACATTTCATATTTCCAATGTCCCTTAACATTTCTGCTAATTAAGTGTTTCTGGGTCATTTGGTAGTTCAGGAAAGGCTGAAACATACACTCACTGTTTGTATTTTTCTCTTCCTCCAAACAGCTAGCACTTAGGGGTCTTGTTCAGTAACATCCATGTGGGGTTCTCCTTGTTTGCCCATGTGACAGGTCAGGTCAGAGCTGGGCCATGAAGGACTTACCTCTGATGTGTATATGCATAAGAGAGTTCTTTACATATATATAGATGGGGGGACTGTTTAAGGGGAAAAAAATCTGTCAACAAGAACCCCCAGTCTATCTAAACTTTCTGAATTTCTCTTAAAATGGAAAATATGAAAAGTATTACTCATACTGCTCTTTATAGAAGTGGAAGACAAGGGAGAAGTAGATGATTCATTGCAACACCAGAGACAAAGCACAAACCAAAGCTAGAATGACTTCTCTGCTCAGGCTTTTGAACTTTGGGTGAAGGACTTGGTGTCCCCACGTGGGACCTGCAAGGACCACTCAGTGACCCCCTCACTGCTCTTCCCTTCCCACCCCACCCTGGGATACCTTGGAAGGTGCCTGCCTGGGACCTTGCACATGACCTACAGGGCATCTTGGCTCTGTGTGGGGTGGGTGTTCCTTGGGTACTTGCTTCCTGACACACTGAGCGTGTGTACTCAGTTGCTCAGTCGACTCTTTGTGACCCCATGGACCCTAGCCCGCCAGGCTCCTCTGTCTATGGGATTTCCCAGGCAAGAGTACTAGAGCAGGTTGCCGTTTCCTCCTCCAGGGGAATCTACACACCCAGGGATCGAACCTGCATCTCTTACATATCTTGCATTGGCAGGCGGGTTCTTTACCACGGCACCACCTGAGGAGTCCACTGGGAGCTCCTCTCAAAGGTCACAGGAACCAGGGGCTCTCACCTGCTCCAGGTCATGCTCTCCATTGCCACTTTCCTCCAGGCATCACCATGGTCTTGCCCATCAGAGGCCTTGAGGCCATGTGGACAGGGCCTGGGTGAGTTCCTGAAATGTCCTGGCCCTCAAATCCACACAGTACTTATGCACAGAGAAACAAGAGAGGCGCTGAAAATTCATAACCAAAAGGAGTACGGATATAGCTTAAGGAAAACCCATTATTGGATATTTGCTGCAGAGGAAACAATAAATCAAAGTAATGATCCTTAGAGCAGGCACCTGATAACATTTTTTTGTAAAGATAAGCCAGTCTATCTTAAAGAAGGATATTAAACAGATCCGTCAACCCTGGGCAAACTAGGTTTGCTAAATAAACGGACAATTAATAGATAGCCTGGAAGATAAACACCATTCAGGGAAGAGTCGCTAAAAAGCTCGTGGTTTTAAAGGCGGTGTCTACTTTAGCAAAGAGAAAATGAAGTTGAAAGATCAAGTACCTGATAGAAAACACATCTCCCGCACTCCTGCCCCAAGTGTCAGGTTCTGAACTGATGCCCTGCCTCTTAGAGCTGAAATTCTGCTTTGTCAATCACTGTACCAGAAAAATCGCCTCTCTGTGAAAGTCTGGGTTTCAGACCTCCTTGACAGTCTAGCAGTCAAGACTGTGCTTCCAATACAAGGGATGTGAGTTCGATCCCTGGTTGGAAGACTAATATCCCATGGTCCAGACAAAAAATAAATAAATAAATAAAAATAAAAAGGCAATCTCTCTTAAATATATATATATATATATGCCCAGAGCACTGGCTGTGTATTTATGTATCTGGTGTTTAGGGGGTTAATCCATTCTTCAGTGTTTTTATTTTAAATGCAGCAAGGTCCTTTTTTTCAGTTGAGATAACTTTTCAAACACATAATAGACACCTGGAAAGATGGTATATTACTACAAAATAACTGTTATTTAAAGCAGTCTCCTAGGAACACACCCAGCCCCCTGCCTCTGGAGACTTGTTTATTGTTACTTGTTCACAGCCAAAGACAGGGCATAAGCTTGAGGTCAAACTCAGATTCATCAGCACACTTACTAAGTGTGGTTTTGGTTTGTAAATCTGTTCCCACTGCTAACTGTTGAAATAGGAGCTTCTTGTTTTGACAATTTCTGATCAGGAACTGCCAAGTTTCACAGAGATGTTCTGATTTCTGTGTCTCTTTCCCCCATGTTCTGGAGACCTGGGGCAAAGCCATGGGTGGGGACGTCCCTCTCCCCCACAAGCAGGTGGAGTGCACCCTGACACAACAGGGTGATGGCCCCATCGCTCCACTGGCCGAGCCTCCCTGTCGCCACAGCTTGGCCTCACGTTCCTAGAAGTGCTCTTGACATGAAATTACTTCTCGTCACTGTGGTCTCCAACTCGGGCTGCACAGGCCCCCGAGGGCCACGAGAACGCTGCAGAGGGCAGGCAGACAGCATCTTTATCCGCCTGGGTCTTCTCCATCCATCTTCCCAAGCACTCAAGTGATGGCTGCTCTCTTCTGCCCCTCTAGCATCTTCCTTTCTGGCAGAATTAGATGGCAGGAGTGGGTAGAGGAAGAAAGTTTCTCCCCTTCTCAGCTTCAGTCTCTTTCCAAGTCTCTGCACCCTTTGCCATCTCCACAACCTACCTATGAACACCTGAGTCCAGGTTGAAAAGAGGTCTCTATTTCTTCCACTTTTGCACCATTGCCCAGGAGCAGCTCCCTGTGATGTTCCAGATAAGCGGTATTCCCTTACTACTCCCTCCTTTGGCCTTCACTCTGCCTTTGGGGTGTGGGTGGCTGTCCCTGCCTGTCGCCTTGGTCCTGGGTGGCCACACTCTGCCTGACTCCCACCCAGAGGTGGTGCCCTCTGGGGTGGTTGCTTTTCTAACCCTTCCCTATGGGCACCTTTGCAAATTGTCCTGGTCCTGACACACAGGTCTTGAACTCACCTTGGGGTCCTTGCCACCGTGCTCATCCCTTGAAGGGGACTCTGTGTCATTTTTCTGGAATTTATCCCAAGGTTAAATATGTCAGCACCACTCAGGGGATGTGACCTTTCCTGCCGGCTCTCTGGTACCAGCTGTTTCTTTGAAGCTGGGTAGGTTCCCTTAGCTGACAGGTGGGTGGTCTTGCTCACCCCCTGTCTGCCCTGTGGAGTGGGGAGTCATGGGGCTGGAGCTGTGGCAACCCCTGGCCTTCAGGGAGGACATTCCATCTAAGGAC
Source organism: Antilocapra americana (assembly GCA_007570785.1). Lineage (NCBI taxonomy): Eukaryota > Metazoa > Chordata > Mammalia > Artiodactyla > Antilocapridae > Antilocapra > Antilocapra americana. The sequence goes on from ML663566.1 coordinate 34,839,116, forward strand.
ACACCAGTGCAGCCTGGGACAGAGCAGTAAAGGCCCAGTCATCTGCCCATTTGAGAGGTCGAGCTCCTGGCTATATGCGCGCATGCATGCTAAGGCGCTTCAGTTGTGTCCTACTCTTTGCAACTCAAAGGAGTATAGCCCACCAGGCTCCTCTGTCCATGGGATTCTCCATGGTGGGTTGCCATGCCCTCCTCCAGAGGATCTTCCTGACCCAGGGATCGAACCTAAGTCTCCTGCGTTGCAGGCAGATTCTTTACTGTCTAAGCCACCAGGGAAGCCCCACTGGCTGTATGAACCCCTCCCAATGTCTGAATAGCCATACACGGGGTCAACCCGTCAACAAGGGGCTGCCGGTGTGGGCCCCTGGCTAGCGTGGCCCCTTGCCAAGCTCCTCCAAATACGCTTCCTCTCACAGTTTAGCATTCAGGCATGGTCCTTGGGGTGTCCTGATGCTGCCAAGCCTTTTCATACCCTCTCCTCATTAGAACATGCTCTTTCTCTCTATTGTGTGAGAGAGAATATAGCAGTGTTCTGAATAATAGCAGGACAGTCACCGTTGTCCTTGGCAACAGAGCTGTGCTAGGATGCGCCGTTTGGTAAACAAAGTGGGTCTGACTCCTGTGGGTGTGGGCTCCTGGTGCCTGGGGCAGGGGTGGCCTCAGTGGGGGTACAACCTCTCGTGGAATCTTCGCTAGATTCCCCTCTCCCAGTGGACCTGAATCTCTGCATGGGAATTTGACCTGCATTCATAGAGGAAGAACCGCAAGTAGATGCCAGGAGAGCACTTGCCACCGTGGAAGAGAAGGAAGGAAGGCTAAAGGCCCACTTCAGGCCTTACGGGCATCCTCTATGTCACCATGCAGTCCTCCCAACAGCCCTAGTGGTGGATGAGCTTAGCCCACCTCACAGAGGAGGAGCCCAAGGCTCAGGGAGAATCCAGCTGAGGGTCCAAGGGTTCGGGAGCCAGCTCTGCACCCCACATCTGTGTGACCTGGGACAGCCCCATGGGGGGACAGCCCAGAAGGGATTAGAGGTGGGCCCATTGACTCCAATGACATCCCACTGCGTCCTAAACTGAGATACTGCCAGGGCCTCTTCTGTGCTTCCTCCTCCTGCAGGGACCAAGACTCTAAACAGAGGAGGGGTCTCCAAGGGCACCTGGCTTCAGGTCCAGTTCTTCTCAGGGGTGGGAAGATACTTGGCTCAGCGTGTTGCTTGCTGACACTGAAACTTACAACTGGCGGTGGGGAGTATCTGTGAGCAAGGGTTTTGTAAAAACAGAATGTGATTAACAGGGACTTCTAACCCCAGGTGTGGCCAAGGGGAGGTTTAAAGATAGGAAGGCGGACACGGCCTTGGACGCTGTGAACCTGGGAGAATGTGCAGGCCACTGGGGTCACACCACAGCCCTGAGTGTGTCTGTGAAATGTGCAGACATCCCAGGTCACGTGGGAGAGTCTCCCCCACCAGGGCCTGAGCATCCTGGCTCAGGACAAAAGCAGTCAAGTCAGAAATGGCAGGACCCAGAGCAGGAAAAGCCAGAGATTTCATTTTACCCTCAGGATTCTACTTTGTCTGTTTTCTAGCAGAGTGACTATATGCAGGTTTTACCCCAGGAAGGAGGGGAAAGGGCCCATCAGGCAGACCCAGCAGCAGAGCCTCTGCCAGGGTTTCTCAGTACCAAGAGCCCAGTGCAGACTCTCAGAGGAGCCCGAGAGGTACGGGGACCACAGTGGGCTTCTCTGCATGTTTGGAATCACCTCTCAGTTCCTTCTATACTGCGGGTCACGAGCAGGGGGCCTCCTGGAGCAGCCACCAGCACGTGGCTTGAGCCAAGCTCACAATCACCAGTTTGATGGTGGTTTAGTCGCTATGTCGTGTCTGATTCTTTGACCCCATGGATTGTCGCCTGCCAGGCTCTTCTGTCAATGGGATTCTCTAGCCTTGGTTTTCCCAAGTGTTAAAAAGGGAGTAATGGAACCAGGTGGCCCCATGCAAGTGGGATGGAAGAGAGTTTAATCAGGTTCTTTTGCCAAGATGTGGGTAGGGTGGTGGGGCATTCAGCTCAGGGCCTGGCAATCCAAGGAGGCCAAGGTTAGCAGTGTGGGCACCTGGAGAGAGAGCTGGGAGAGGACACACCCCCTGCCCCTCCCAGTCCTGGAGGGAGGGGACCACATACCCTGGCCCCACCTCCCACCCACCTGGCCCTCATCCATGCCTCCCAGGGGCCAAAGGAGTGGCTTGGGCTAGCATATCTGTGCCAGAAAGGACTCCCCTTGTGGCATAGTATTAAAGAATCCTCCTGCAATGAAGGAGATGTGGATTCAATCCCTGGGTTGTGAAGATCCCCTGGAACAGAAAATGGCAACCCCCTGCAGTATTCTTGCCTGAAAAATCCCAAGGACAGAGGAGCCTGGTGGGCTACAGTCCACGAGGTTGCAAAAGAGTTGGACACAACTGAGCAGTTAAGCAACAAAGTACCAGGAACTGTGATCCGCGGAGGCTACCACCGAATGGACCCACAGGCGTGGGAGTGAGAGGGGCAGGTACAGAGGGAGGGCAGGGAAGAAAGGGGAGCAGCGTTTTACTCATTGTCTTTGCTGGTCTATTGATTCAAACCTCAAAAAGGAAAGAGGAAAAACACCTGAGGCAATAATAGCTCAGAGCAATATCAGTATTGATGTCAGTTTTATTTTTAAATAGGCGTAAATAGAATCAAGGATGCTTGTTTCTGGAATTTTCTATGTGAGCATAGAAACCCTGTCAGAGATGATAGCAACTAGGGCACCGGTTGATACCCAGCCAGCCTTAGATGAGATTCAGTGCTGAAAACATTTTCTTTAGCACAAACTGACAATTGGGATACATTTTTGCTGTAGCTAGAATTCTTCTCCCTGCCCCATTTCTTTTATACTGATTTTTAAAATTTGACTTCAGAATTGGACAGAAAATGCATCTCAACCAATGTTGTGCATTTGAAAACGATGGCAAACCACTCGACAGGGAGATGTATAATTCAGGCCACTACTGAATTATATGCCTAGAAACCAACAAAGTAAGTAATTTGTTGCTAAGGGGATTAATTAGTTAATATTTATAAAGGGCTTTAAAGGTGAGAAATGCTCTATAAATGTAAAGTATTATTAATATCACCAGTAGTTCTACTGCTTTATATTATGTAGGAAGACTTGTTCCCTAGCAGGGTTATGGATTCCTATGATGAAAATGAAAAGGAGGAAAAAGAACAGCAAGAACTTGCACAAGAAGGCGACCCACTGGTTTTTGTTTATTTTACAGTAATTTTCATAGCCGAAGGAGGCTTCCCTGACATATCTTCCAAACCACGATTATGTGTTTCACAATTGTTTTTAGTTTATACGTTGGCATCATATCCCCCTGCCCACTCCATCAGTCCTGCTTTCTTGGGCAAGTGGGTAGAGTTTGGGAAAACTGGGTCTTGCAGCAGGATAGGCAGCTGTGGTCTCCCTCTGAGTTCCAGGCTGAGAGGACAGGACCTACAAAGTGTCCAGCTTAGGAGGTAGGGGTAGCGGGGTGGGTTGGCCCTCCTCACCCAAAAGTCTGGTTGGTGTGCCACCAAGGTCTTGGGGGCTGGCTAGTGGGGGTGGTTTGCTCACTGTGATATATAATGCATCGAGGGCTCTGGTGACGGCATCACCAGGTGTGACCCAGATAATTCTAAAGCACTTTGGAATATGAATAATTTTTTATTGACATAGTAGCTAAGGTGGGTGCACTAGAGGCAGGTGGCCTTCCCTGGGAGCCTTTGGTTACATCATGTGCCAGTTTAAATACTAAAGTGTTGAGTCAAGGGACCTGGGGATCTAGGGTGGCACTAATGAGGAGAAGGCAGAGCCCTGGAAGGGTCTCAGGAAGATGTATGTTCAGCAGTAAGTGCTGACCACCTATAATTCTGGACGATGCCCCTGGAGTGGAGGACAAAACAGGATCGGCCAGGCCAGAGGTGGCCGCTGCCACTGGATCCCTATGCCATGGGTCCAGGCACTTCTTCATCGAGCACGTATGATGGGCCTCCCCAGATGTGGATCTCCAAGCTACATACTTTGTGAGACTCAGAGGGAATTGGGAGAAAGGCATGCGTGAAAATAATAAGGTTAGGAATAAGCAAGGTGAGCCGTTGATTGGAAGCAGAGAAGGGACAGAGGGTGGGATGGGTCTAGTGAGGAGCTAACTTCTCCAGTCTCCAAGAGAGGTCTCAGCTGACATAGATCTGTGCATAAGACTCACACACCAGGGACTGGGCATCCGTTTGGCAGCTGAAAAACAGACCACACAAGAAGTCATGTGACCGAGCCTCAGCAATTTATTCCACGTTTTGTGAATTCAGCTGCACTTCTCTTTAGTCCTGCTCTTCTGGGTTCCACACGGGCCCAGTGAAAGGTCCTTCCTGGTGGCTCAGATGATAAAGAATCTGCCTGCCACCCAGGAGACCCAGGTTCAGTCCCTGGGTTGGGAAGATCCCCTGGAGAAGGGAAAGGTTACCCACTCCAGTATCCGGAGAATCCCATGGACAGAGGAGCCTGGTGGGCTATGGACATGACTAAATAACTAACACTTTCACTTTTCACACAAGGAAAGGTGCTGTTTTGGGAAACGTAGATGATTCAGCATCTTCACAAATAAAGCCATTTTCAAATACTCAGATTGTTCCCCTAGTCTAACCGCCCCATGACAGCTGCACCATGCACAGTGTCCCCACAGAAGGTAGAGCCCTCCCGCCGTCTTTGGTTCTGGGCTGAGCATTGAAGCCGCTCCTGTGAAAGTTTCCTGTCCTTTCATTCTCCAATGCTCCGCATTTCTGGAACAGAAGGAAAGACCCACAGGATGACACCTGCAATCCCCTTGTCTTAGGGTATTAGCCATCACGTGTGATGCGCACCATCTGTGTCGTTGTGACACCAGCTTCATGGCAGGGATACTGGAATCTGGGAGAAGCCCAAGCACCAAGATGCTGACCTGAATGTCGGGAGGAGATGGGAAGGGACTGCCAGAGGCGAATACCTCCCAGAAAGAGCAAAGCGGGGGTAAACCCACTGTTCCCTCCAGTGTTGTTGAAACTCTGCACTTTTCCATCATGGGAAGATGATCCCCAGGGTGCAGCGAAGGCAGAAACCGGGAAGAGATCATTAAATGGGAAGTGTGTCAATAACCTTCAGGTTGTCCATTTTGGAGCTAGGCTGGAATCATCTATGCTCTAGTCCCCTGACTCCTATGGTGTCACCTGGACATCATACTGTCAGGAAAACTGTCATGAAGCCAGCAAGGCAGACAGACCTTTGTTTTCTTCTATGATAACGCAGAACCCAAAAGGGACATGACTGCTGAAAAAGGAGCCCCAGCAACAATGTCGATCTGTCAGTCTTCCTCACCTCTGCCTCTCTCCCTCCTGTTTCCAGGTATGCATTTCAGCAAAGCAAAGAAAACTGCCAGGAGTGACCATGTAGCAGTGGAAAGAGATTTTGCATTGTGCATGCCTGTGATCTTGTGTGTCTGCATGCATGCCAGTGCAATGCATGTGCCTCTGAGTGTGCACATGTGTGCGCGTGTGCACAGGCATGGTCACCCCCACACCAAGGGCTGCAGGCACCCGGGTGCCCACCCCACCTGCCAGTCTGGCTGCATTTGCCCCTAGCAACCTGCTTGCTGCTGGGTCTCCGCCTTGATGGCTTTTTATTTCCACTGCCTTCGTTGTCATATTTTTCTGCCTAGGTTTGCTCCCCATAGTGAGCTTATACATGGCTCGAGAACAAAGGCCATGTCGTATTTCATATGAGATTTTGAAGCAGTGCCTCAGGATCTTTGTTCAGACTCCCCCCACAGCCCAGTGACTGCAGCTCCACTGCCTCTTCGTGGCTCCTGGAGTGATAACTGGACCTGTCCATGGACCATCACAGAGGGTCCAGACCCCAGCAGCCAGCCATCTGTAGAGGGGCAATTTTTGGCAGTGATGCCCCCAGATGGAATGCACCATGCTCCCCTCCTCTTTCCCTGTGCTCAGGGCACAGGGGCTGGGACTTCAGTCTGAGCAGATTGGATGCTCCCACCCCTCCCCCTAGGTGACACACAGGGGCCACTGTGCTGCCCCTTCTTCCTTCCCCCGAGCTCCATTTTTCACCTCTCCCCACTGCTCTGTGCCTGGACACCATCCCTAGAGTCTGTACCCTGTGGGCACTCTGGTCATCTGGCTGCCAAGTGAGTTCAGGCCTGGGAGACAGAGTGGGAGGAGAGAGGAGGTCAAGGCATTTGCCAAAAGCACCCCCCCTCACTCCCCACTGACATTCTGCCCCACCAGCGGAGAGTCTGGCAGAGGCTGGACTCTTCTCAGGGTCCACCTCTTGTAGGGTGACCCTCCCAACAAAATGGTCTTGTGGGCTGTAGTCTTCTCTTGCCCCTTGGGCTGGGGTAGTCATGGCTTCTCCTATTACTACTGCCCTGGGGGCCTAAACAGCCCTGTCTGGTCCCCTTAAACCCACCCAACCTTAGTGAAGAGTCCAACCTTAAGCTTTCCTCAGATGAATCTTTTTAATGCCCCCTCTCTTCTCCCCTGGATTGCAAGAAGATCAAACTAGTCCATCCTAAAGGCAATCAACCCTGAATATTCATTGGAAGGGCTGATGCTGAAGCTGAATTCCAATACTTTGGCCACTTGATGCAAAGAGCCGACTCATTGGAAGAGATCCTGATGCTGGGAAAGATTGAAGGCTGCAGGAGAAGGGGACAATAGAGGATGGTTGGATGTCATCTCCGACTCAATGGACATGAGTCTGAGCAAGCTTCAGGTGATTGTGAAGGACAGGGAAGCCTGTGGTGCAGTCCATGGGGTTGCAAAGAGTCGGACACAACTGAGCTACTGAAGGACAACAGCTCTTCTCCGCACCCGCCCTCCAAGTCAACAATCAAGCCACAAAAACTATGAGCCCCTGGGGGCGGGGCTCTACCTGATTCCTTGCTGATCCTCAGGTTTAGCAGGTAGATCACCAGGGGTAATCTGGTGCTAAACAAACACTGAATGGATGCAAAGTGGGTAAATCTCATGTATGAAGGTTTGGTAACCATGGAGGAGTCAGTGATGTCTGATAGCAAAATATTAATAATTGAAGCCCAGAGGGCTGTCAAGAGGAAGAGCAGTGGACACTTGTCCATGACGATGTGTCACTCTGCCAAACCACATGACTGGGCAGCCCAGTGAGCCTGCAGCTGGAGCTCCCCACCCCAGCTTCAGGAATGGCTGCCTGGCTGTTAGAAGCATCCTCAGGTTTCTTGTCTAGTAGGGGCCACATGCTGTTCCTCTGAAATGCTGACCATGGCCTTAAAATGCACCTGGCAAGAGGATCATTTCCCTCCTAAAGCTGGATCTGGATCAGTTCAGTTCAGTTGCTCAGTCATGTCCGACTCTGTGATCCCATGGACTGCAGCACGCCAGGCTTCCCTGTCCATCACCAACTCCCAGAGCTTGCTCAAACTCATATCCATTGCGTCAATGATGCCATCCAACCGTCTCATACTCTGTCGCCCCCTTCTCCTCCTGCCTCAGTCTTTCCCAGCATCAGGGTCTCTTCCAATGAGTTAGTTCCTCTCATCATGGATCTGGATGGGAAGAGGAAAAGGGACAGCAGCCAGTGGACCACGAGGGCAGAGAGGGGAAGAGGCTGGCTGAGCTGGATGGACATTTCTCTGGCCTCCCCGGGAGCTATGTAGCCCTCTGAAGAGAAGTCAGATTTCAAAAAGGAATGAACTCCATTCATGATGGGAAAACTTTTCATGAGCCTGCTCCAAGCTTCCTGTCGAAGAGTAGAAATGCTTTTCCAGCATGGACCCCTTTGGGTAATTCCTTTTGCATTGCCTCCTAGGAAAGGGCTGCACAAAGAGCGGCAATGATTAAACGCGTTTTGTCATTGGAGGGTTCAGGGCAGGTGGAAATAGGGATGCTATCTGACAGTCATCTTGAGGTAAGGTACAAGACTGTCACTCGCTACCAAGGGAAGGGAATGCATGGGATAAATTGGGTTGGATCCCTTCAATGCCCCCACAAGTGCTCGTAAAGCCACTCTGCTGCAACCAGACAGTGTCCCCATTATGGAGGGGGTGTGTGTGTCACATGTTAAGAGAGCCCCATGGAATAGCAAAGACAATGTATGTCAATCACAATGGTTGAGGCTCTGTCAAAGATCTCTTTTGTCTGGATGATTTAAAAGCTTTATCCTGGTCAGAGGGCATCATCAGCTCCACCCAAGTCTCAGGGGCTCATGGACTCACAATAGCAGTGCATGTGGATTTATTTATGACCCATGCATTTACCCTTTAGGGAACCCTTTTGCAGTCTCTGTGGGTGTTAGGATGTTGTCTCCTCTCAGTTCAGTTCAGTCGCTCCATCGTGTCTGACTCTTTGCAACCCTATGAACTGTAGCACGCCAGGCTTCCCTGTCCATCACCAACTCTCGGAGCTTGCGCAAATTCATATCCATCAAGTCAGTGATGCCATCCAACTATCTCATCCTCTGTTGTCCCCTTCTCATGTAGCCTTCAATCTTTCCCAGCATCAGGGTCTTTTCAAATGAATCAGTTCTTTGCATCAGGTGGCCAAAGTATTGGAGTTTCAGCTTCAACATCAGTCCTTCCAATGAACACCCAGGACTGATCTACTTTAGGATGGACTGGTTGGAGCTCCTTGCAGTTCAAGGGACTCTCAAGAGTCTTCTCCAATACCACAGTTCAAAAGCATCAATTCTTTAGTGCTCAGTTTCCTTTATAGTCCAACTCTCACATCCATACATGACTATGGGAAAAACCATAGCCTTGACTAGATGGACCTTTGTTGGCAAAGTAATATCTCTGCTTTTTAATATGCCATATAGGTTGGTCATAACCTTCCTTCCAAGGAGTAAGTGTCTTTTAATTTCATGGCTGCAATCACCATCTGCAGTGATTTTGGAGCCCCCCAAAATAAAGTCTGACACTGTTTCCACTATTTCCCCATCTATTTCCCATGAAGTGATGGGACCAGATGCCATGATCTTAGTTTTCTGAATGTTGAGCTTTAAGCCAACTTTTTCACTCTCTTCTTTCACTTTCATCAAGAGGCTCTTTAGTTCTTCACTTTCTGCCATAAGGGTGGTGTCATCTGCATATCTGAGGTTATTGATATTTCTCCCGGCAATCTTGATTCCAGCTTGTGCTTCATCCAGCCCAGCGTTTCTCATGATGTACTCTGAATATAAGATGTACTTCTTTCCCAATTTGGAATCAGTCTGTTGTTCCATGTCCAGTTCTAACTGTGGCTTCTTGACCTGCATACAGATTTCTCAAGAGGCAGCTAAGGTGGTCTGATATTCCCATCTCTTTAAGAATTATCCAGCTTGTTGTGATCCATACAAAGGCTTTGGCATAGTCAATAAAGCCTTTAAATAAAGATAATAAAGTTTTCTCCTCTAGGAGAATCTCATCTCCCTTGAGCTGGACATCTATAATAAGAACTAATCCTATTATAGATATAATTAAGGAAGATAATCTCATTATCTCTCTGAATAGCATATATCATATGAAACATCTTTCTCTGTTATAGTATCTATCACATTCTTAACCTACTGATCAGTCTATTTGCCAGGCACTGTTTTAACTTATTAAATCCTCTACATGATTTGGATACAGTGGTCATCTACATTTTCAGATTAAAACTACCTGAGGCTCAGACCAGCTGAGTAACTTGTCCCAGGTCACACAGCCAGTAAGTAAGTCCTCAGGTTTCACAGATGATAATCATCTACAACATTCCCTGAGTTTTTGAAAACAGAACTTTTATATGTGTGTGCTCAGCCGTATCTGACTCTTTGCAGCCTCACGGATTGTAGCCCGCCAGGTTCCTCTGTCCATGGGTTTCTGCAGGCAAGAATACTGGAGTGGGTTGCCATTTCCTTCTCCAGGGGACCTTCCCGAACCCAGTGATCAAACCTGCATCTCCTTTGTCTCCTGCATTCCAGGCGGGTTCTTTACCCTCTGAGCCACCAGGGAAGATGTAAAACCTCCCCAGTTCCCAGTACTTTTAAAAGTATATAGTTTCCATGCCATTTAAACAAACGAAGAGGAACACAAACTGTTAATGATTTACTTATGCATTGTTCACAAGGGCTCCCTTTGGGTCAGTGTAATGATAAGCCATCTCCACTATTTATGAAGATCCTATGCTGAAGCTTTGGGGCATTTTTTTCTTATATTATCTGTGGGACTAGAAATCTTATATGGGCAATAAGAGTTCTAAACAATTTCCTTGCCATGTAGTGAAATATCAAATTGAGTTTAAAATGCACCCAAGTGAAATAAACTGGGTTAGGATGAATCTGTTTAGAAACTTTTTTTCATTTGAATTCAGACTCACTGTGAGGTCAGAACATCGCTGGTTTGATCTATTATGGCCTCTAAGACCACATCCCGCGGTCCCTCAAGAGCTCAACACCACGGCTCAGGGCTCTGTAAGGACCGTCTCCCCTCCCCCACTCCCATTATCCCCTGCAGTCTGTGGCAAATGGCAGTAACAGTTCTTTCAACTCAGTTTACCCAACATTTATGGAGCATCGGGCTGTGTGCTTGGTGGGTTTGGGGAGATTTTCAATGGTATATAGCAAGAGACCCTTCTTGTAGAGCTTGGAGTTAATAAACTCCGTATGCTTTATTGATTGCCTAATGTTATGAATAACTGATTGTTTACAAAGCAGTTCACCTGTCATTGTCCCATCACACCTGCCTTTCCAGGTGTATTGCCCTAACCTCATTATACAGAGTGGAAACGGAAGCTGGAGAGGTCGAGGAACTCACCGTGAGACGTCGTACAGGTACCAGAGTCCACAGCAGAGTCCGCGGCGACACGGGCCCGCCTTCCTCTGCAGTCTGCTCCCTGCGTCACCCTGCAGCTCCTGCTCAGCCCCCACCTGGCTTTCTTTCAGGGCCTCAGACTCTCACCCGCTTTCCATCACCCGCAGACACTTTGCTCTTTGTTCTGCCTGGAACTGCCCTCCTTCCCTGCCCTCCCTTCACATAGCAGGCCCCTGCCTCTTCCCTGGGCTGTGTCTCTCCCGCTTCCCACCCCCCTACCCACCTCACCCGCCACCCCTCCACCCCCTTCATCTCCTCACTCCTCCACTCCCACCCCCACCTACCCCCCACGCTTCACCCCTGCCCCTCCACTGCAGTTCCTGTCCCTCCCCAACTCTGGCATGCACCCTGCCACCCCCAATGGTTTGTTGGCACTAAACTTCCTCCAGGGCTCGGAGTGTCCCTGGTTCTCCTGCACTCTCTCTATCTGATGCTGCAGCTGGCACAATACATGCTTGGCAAGTATTTGTTGACTAAATCCATGAAGAGGTGGATGAGTGGGAGGTGGCCTGAGAGGAGGATTTTTACGTTGTTTCCATGTCCACTGAAGGGAGGTGATATCTCACATCCTGCCACGTATTGAAGGATTCTCCTCTCTTCAATGTCAGCCACCCCCACCGAGTGCCCAGAATGAGTGCAGGCACCGTGGATTCAATGACGATGCAGGATGCTGCCTATGTGTCATGATCAAGGAAGTAGAGTACAAGGTGAGTTATAAAAAAGAAATCAAAAGGGATGAGATGGGTTCCAATGGCCTTGCAAATAAGACTCAATCTGTGTTACAGAACCAATAAGACAAAAAAAAAACAAAAAAAAACCCAACCCATGGCTCATGAAAATGATGGAGGAATAATCTCTCCTGTCCAGGATAGCATACACCACCCTCCCTTCGTCACCACTGAAGCTTAATCTTCTTTCTGCCCGATTGCTAGCTTCAGCTGATCCTGTTTTTCTCAGGATACCTATGGCCGTGTGAAGTCACTAGGTAAAGCTGGAAACCTGAGGCAAAGCCAAACCCTGAGAGGCGTCTCACAAGTGATGGGTCTAGAAGACCTCTGTTTTCAATGCCCGTCACGCGATCAGTTATGAATTGAACCTTCTTGGAAAATGCCAGTGAGTACCTTGTTCCCAGACTTATCAAAGGACTGAAAGGACAATATAGCATTCGGGATCAAGATGAGAAGTTGTTCATGTTGGAACTCTGTTTCTGGTCTGGGTGATAAGCCATGGTACCTTTGACCTTGTGGACAAAATGTTATATGCCCCTAAAAGTTTTTTTCATTTTGGTTTTACATCATCATCAGAGTTATTTTTCTAAAGGTTAACTCGTGGTTAGCTCATTGGCTCCTTTCAAAGACTCACCATCATCCGTGTGATAAAGGCCACATCTCTTGGGTGTGGCTTTCAAGTCTGTGAGTTTCAACTCTTTACTCTTCCCGGGCTGCACTTTGCTTCCAGAAAGAGCCCAGACAAACCCACAGAGCCACACAACTGTGTCTCTGCTAATGCTCTTTCTTCCACGTTAGATCCTTTCCCCCTTTTCCAGTTACCAAAATCCCACTCCTCTTTAAAAAGTGATCCCAGTTACTGCCTTCTCCAGAAGGATTGATCCATTGCTGAGCCATCCTAAATTATTTCTTCTTCCAAATTGCCTCCACCCTTTGCTGCAACTTCTAACTTCCTTCCTATTTCACTCGGCCTTAGGTTCCCATGAACACCCTCTAGTCCCTACCCCCATTTTCAGTCTTTCCTGCTCTCAATCTTCCCAGGGCTTTGCACATAGAGGCTGCCCAGTGCGTATTCTTTGGATGAACTCTGTTGAATTTTCACACACTCAGCCTGGAATGGGAAAGACAGGTTCCACTGGGCTAGTTCACTAGGGGTGTCTTGAGACTCCAGCATTCTTAGGGCTTCTCTGGTGGCTCAGACAGTAAAGAATCTACCTGCAATGCAGGAGACCCAGGTTTGATCCCTGGATCAGGAAGATCCTCTGGAGAAGGGAATGGCTACCCACTCCAGCATTTTCACCAAGGAAATCTCATGGACTGAGGAGCCTGGTTGGCTACAGTTCATGGGGTCACAAAGAGTTGGAGACAACTAAGTGACTGACACTTTTGTTTTCTTCAGTGCATATTTATTGGATGGACTCTGCTGAGGTTTCACACACTCAGCCCAGAAAGGAAAAGACAGTTCTCACTGGGCTAGGTCACCAGGGATGTCTGCAGACTCACAGGATGGGAAAGACTGCTGAGAAGTTACCTCATCTGCCTCTAGGCCAGCTCAGCAAAGCCCAACAAGAAAGATGAGCCCCATTCTGCTTGCTAAGGAAGGAGAGAGAGTCCAAGGTGAATCCGTAATGCTCCTTGTCAAGAAATCCTCCTCACCATCCATCTTAAAGCCTGTTCGTTGGTCATTATTGTTACAGCAGCATTTTAGCTGCTGGGTTTTATTATTATGGGATTAACTGAGATTGCTGTGCATCCCCCAGAGGCTTTTTAAAGCCACTGTTTTAAAAATTGAAAGCACCGTCAGAAAGTAGAACTAATAAAATGTGCTTGGTGGGGGCATTCTATTTAGCAAAATTTCATACCTCCAGCCCCCAGGACTAGTGAAGATTAAAGATTTCCCCATACTTCAGCATTAGGGGAAAAAAAACTAGCTGTGACTTTATCTTCCACGCTGGTTTGGACTCACCCTGTCATTGTGAAAGGGGGGTGGGGAAGGAAGGCTATATGGCCCCTTCTTTTCTATTTTCTTTTGCCTTGTTAATGCAGCCATTTCTCGTAAAATGGCTTTTTTTTTTTTTTTTTGTCAGCACCAACTCCCAATCACTGGAACTTTACTGAGATATCTGAGTGTTCATGGCTGGATTCATTTAGTGAATCTTTATACCATTAATTTAAATCATTGCCCAGCTAAATCCAGTGAGTTTGTGATACAGGGGGTGTGGACCACCCAGAGGGGAATTCAGAAGGGTGGTGCAGCCCTGGGCTCCCAACTGGCAAGAAACATGCCCACCTCCATGTCCAGCTGCCATCCCAGTACTCACCCCCTTTTCCTGAACCCCAAAGACCCTTCCTACCAAACAAGCGCCTTCTCTGCCCCCAGGGGATTTGACATGGACCTGCCAGGTAGAAACACCTGACCACTAACCCTAGCCCTAGCCTTGACCTTATCTAATCCTATAAAACAGTCATGATATTCATGGTGTATGCTGGTGAAATATCAGTCTAGACAGAACAGCATGAAGAACGTTGGCTCTGGTATCAGAAAGTCCAGGGTTCAAATCCCACTCAGTAAACTTTGTGACTCTGGCTAGGTTACTTACCCCTGAGCCTCTGCTTCCTCATCTGTAAAATGGGGATAAAAATAATGACTTCAGTGGTCACCTCGAGGGGTGGGATGTGGGGAGGGAGGTCTAAGAGGGAGGAGATAGATGTCTAAGCATAGCTGATTCACTTTGCTGTACAGCAGAAACTAATGCATCACTGTAAAACAACTATACCCCAATCAAAAAATAATAATGACCACATGAGGTTGCTGAGCTGATGGAAGGAGCCTTTTGTGTATACAAAACACAGAATGTGGTACCTGGGGCTCCGAGGCACCCTGTGAACTACACCCACCCTCACTTCATGTCCAAGCGCAGGTTTGCACATGGATGCCACAGGCAATGCTGGGATTCCAAAGGCTGCAAGGTGATTGCTTCAGTTTCCTGGGAGGTTGCTAGTCTCAGGGCTTCAAACCAGGGGTCCCTCTGCCCAGGTGCTCTGCCCCTGAAACACATAGCTTGTCCCTCTTCCTCCTGGATTCCAATACCCCACTCTTTGCTGACCCACTATTTCAAACAGCAATTTAATCATCCTTTGCTTTATTTGGGGGTTTCCCTGGTGGCTCAGATAGTAAAGAATCCGCCTGCAATGCCTGAAACCTGGGTTCAATCCCGGTTGGGTAAGTGCCCTGGAGGAGGGCATGGCAACCCACTCCAGTATTCTTGCCTGGACAATCCTCCTGGACAGAGGAGCCTGGCAGGCTACAGTACATGGGGCCTCAAAGAGTCAGACATGACCAAACGATGAAGCACACACTGCTTTATTTTTCTCCATCATCTATCTTCCCATCTCCCGCTCAGGACATTCTCTCTAAGTTCACATTCTAACCATAGGATCCCTCTGGTTTTTAATTCCCTAACTTGGAAGAGTATGCACATCTCTCAAAACAATATTTTCTTGAGCTGAACGCCTGTATAGGAAAAATGTATGCTTCCATCCCACCGGCTCAGCGTGACATCTTTAATAAGATGGTGCACAGTAGAATCTCAAGTTGCAGTCCAGACACAGTTGGTAGAGTGTTGGAAGCATGCGTAGGTGTCTTGAAAGTCTTTTCAGGCACCAGCAAAGTGCTGTACCTTGTCACGTTTCTCCATCCCTCTAGCCTCAAAATTCTTCACTTGACAAAAAACAGTTCATTTCAGGAAACTGCTTTGTGTTTTTTACTGGAAAAGTAAAAATGAACTGTAAATGTTATCTGTGTTTTTACCTGATTGTTGCCTTCTTTAATTGCCATGACTCACCTTAAAGGTCAAGCCTGTGACATGGCATGCAAACCACACGTATCACGGCATGCAAGTAACTGTGGGCAATCGTATTAGTTGGTTAGGGACCAAGAGGTGATGATTTAAAGCATTCATAAGTATGCAATCTGTCGGTGTTGGCTGAGTTGAATTAGATGTTAGAAAATTGACTAGAGGGTTAGTTTTGTTTTCTTTTTTGCCAAACCACGGGGTATCTGGAACTTCCCAGCCCATAGTTTGTACCTGTGCCCCCTGCATTGGAAGCATGGAATCTTAACCACTGGACCACCAGGGAAGTCCTCGAGTTTTTAAAATATAGTCTATTATATTATCTCTTACTTTTTCAGGGAGTCGCAGATCTAGTGTCTCAATTTTAAGAAATAGAATACAGCAGAAGTGATGGGATGTCCCTTCCAGGATTAAGCTGTAAGAAACTGACTTCCTTCATTCTCTGATTCTGCTTCCTGACTTGCTCTGATGAAGCAAGCTACCGAGTTGTGAGCTGCTCTGTGGACAGACTCACATGGCAAGGAACTGAGAGAGGCCCCCACCCAGCAGGGTGTGAGGACTTGGGGCCTCCAGTCCACAGCCCACAGGGAACCGAAGCCTGCCAACAGCTTGCTCACTTCTGACTCCTTGTTCTACCAAGCCTTAAGATGACTACAGCCTGGCTGACCTGGATCATCCTCTTATGAGACCCTGAGTTAGAGGACCCAGCTGAGCAGATCCACAGAACTATGACAGAACACACATTATTGCTGTAGGTTAGTAAGTTTTGGGGTAATTCGTTACACAGCAGTAATCAATCACTAATACACATCATATCATTTACTCTTTACTACAGCTCACTGTGGGCTTCCCTGGTGTAAGAGTGAATGGTAAATAATCCCTTGCCAATGTAGGAGACACAGGTTCGATCCTTGGGTAGGGAAGATCCCCTGGAGAAGGAAATGGCAACTCGCTCCAGTACTCTTGCCTGGAAAATTCCATGGACAGAGGTGGTGGACTACTTCCATAGTGGACTACAGCCCATGGGGTTACAAAGATTTGGACAAGACTTCATGATGAAACAGCAATGACAGCTCATTTTACAACTCAGGACACAGAGGCTCAGAGAAATGAAGCAAATTGACAAAGGTCATCGCTACCATTGCCACACTGGAAACCAAACGACAGATTGTCTGGGTCCTGCCCTCTTGTGCTTTTTCACAATCAGATTCTTCCTCTGGAGGTCCACCATGGACCCACCTGGAGTCCAGTCTCTGGGGCATCTGTGCTTTCCCAGCAGTCATTGTCACAGATTTCTGATCATCCATCTCACCGCAGTACGCAACGTAAAGCCACACGTGCGTCTCTAGAGAGGCTCCTTCAAACCCTGGATTCAGCTACTTCCCCTCAAACAGGCGGCGAAACTTCAGGGGATAAAATCTATTTTTACTTTCAGGAAGCCATCTGCCTCCCATCTAGTTAAGAAATGTGACCAGAGGTGGAAAATAGTAAACAGATATTTGAGGAAGGTGTGCAGTCGGGCTAAGTTCTCTCACATCTCTGTAATCTCTTATTCCATCAAAGGGCCGGGACCAGGGATAAAGAAGGATTAAGGGATCAATGTGTTACTTATTATCAATACCTGCAGTGTGGGCTAAATGAACAGACCTGAATGTGAGTTGCATGCCTTTCAGAAAACAATTAGACAAATTGAAGTAGAAGAGAGCCGATCAAGCCTTCCTAGGTTCTCTGCCTTTCTTCCCTCTCCCGTACATTTCAGGGTGCCTATTCCTTAGGACATCGCTCAGGAGCCCCTCTTCCAGGGGACGTACCCTACTCAGCATCCCTTAATCAATGAGCAGAAGTCATGTACGGATGTGAGAGTTGGACCATAAAGAAGGTTGAACACCAAAGAACGGATGCTTTCAAACTTCAGTGCTGGAGAAGACTCTTGAGAGTCCCTTGGATTGCAAGGAGTCCCTTGGATTGCAACCAGTCAATCTTAAAGGAAATTGGCCCTGAGTATTCGCTGAAAGGACTGATGCTGAAGCTGAAGCTCCAATACTTTGGCCACCTTATGGGAAGAGCTGACTCATTGGAAAAGACCCTGATGCTGTGAAAGATTGAAGGCAGGAGGAGAAGGGGACAACAGAGGATGAGATGGTTGGATGGCATCACTGACTCAATGGACATAAGTTTGAGCAGACTCTGGGAGGTGATGAAGGACAGAGAAGCCTGACGTGCTGTAGTCCCTGAGGTCACAAAGAGTCAGACACAACTGAGTGACTGAAAGAGCAATCAGAAGGCAGGCTCTTCAGGGATGACTTTGTGATGAAGTGGCTTCCATCTGTGCTCATTGGATACTGTGTCTGCAGGCTGGTT
The DNA here is from genome assembly GCA_007570785.1 of Antilocapra americana. Taxonomy (NCBI): domain Eukaryota; kingdom Metazoa; phylum Chordata; class Mammalia; order Artiodactyla; family Antilocapridae; genus Antilocapra; species Antilocapra americana. The sequence continues at coordinate 34,856,964 of ML663566.1, forward strand.
CCTCATCCAAGAATAAAATATCGAGCCATGTGGCTTTTATTGTTTCTTCAGGGAAAATCTTCACTAACCAATGAAATTAAGTAATTCAATTCAACTGACTAGTATCAGTCTTAATATAGACTCAAAAAGGATTTATTCCCAATGGTTGAAGTGTGGACCAGAATCACTCAGAAAATACACCCCCTCTGTGTTTTGCTTGTGGGGTGGAGGGGAATGGGTGGAGGGGAGGGGGAGGCCTGGTGGAGGGGGAGGCCTAGGGGGAGGGGGACAGCCCTTCCTGTTCTACTCTCACTTCTGCACATCCATTCTGGTTGTCAAGAAGGAGAAAGCCTCTTCCCTCTGACTCACTCTCAGGGTCATGAACTCTCTCTGGAATGTTCCCCAGCAGAGCACAGATGTGTTAGTTCAGAACAACATTACCTGGTTGGTTTTAGTTCTGCATGAATAAATATGGTTAATCAATATCTATCCAGAAAACAAGCCGTTGCATAAGGTAGAGATTAGGGCTGTACATAGAGAAAAATTAAAATTAATCTAACAAGACTCATATGCAGTTTTACTCAAGGACAAATTTTTATTGCACTATTTTTATTACATGTGATAATTAGGCAGAAATTCATTTATAAAAGTGATGGGTGTGCTAACAAATATGGGATAGATCTGCTTCGAGATAGTTTTCTTATGAATTTGTAATCAAGCACTGTGGTCCCCATTCTCTACTGTAAGATGTACTCTCTGAATTCAACAAAAGACAAAGATAGGGATGAACACTGGACCTGGTTACCACATCCCCATTCTGTCTCCATGACCCGGTCTGCTGGGAACAGAGACCTTACTTCATCCAAAGAGCACATCTTCAGGTTCTGTGCTGGGAAAGAGATTCTGGTCTGAGAGGAGTGGTGATGTCGTGATCGGGGACCTTGGGGATGATGCAGAGCTCAGGGAGTAGTTCGGCTGATTGGGAGTGTAGCGAGGAAGGCCAGGATGAGAGCGAATGGACAGATGTGGGGCACAGGTGCAAGAGTCTTGGAGGCGGGACTCGGGCAGCTAAGAAGGAAAGGTCCAGCTGGAAGAATAAACACCAGGACAAGGGCATGCCAGGACCTGACCTGGGTGATCTGCAGCGGCCAGAGCAGAGGGTGTCCCCAAAGTACATCACGCAGGGAAGGAGCGTGAGGGAACAGCCAGAGTGAGCGTCTCAGAGAGGCGTCTCAGGTCCAAAAATGCCTGCAAAATTTCAGCAACCCAGGCAGTGGAACGATTGAAAAGCAGTATGGCAGTGATCCCAAGCCTGGGCTTGCCATGAGCCAAACACTGGTTAGCTAACTAGCTCAGTGACCTTAATTAACCTTGAACTAGTCCGCTCCCTTGCCCTCCATTTCCTCCGCTGTAATGAAGGTACTAACAGTAGCTAACTTACTGGTTTGTTGTGAGGATGAAAGAAGATAAAGCATTCATGAATGTGCTTAGCACAGCTCCCAGTGCCAAACTGGTGCTCGATAAACGGAAACAACGTTTGCTGTTGCTGTTAACAAGAAGCCTGAGTGTGGCTTCCAACGCTGGTCCAACTTAAGGGATGAGCGGAAGCCCAGTCAGACAGCTGTTGCCAGGTGCCAGGAGATGCCTTTAAGATGCTGTAAGAGGGAATCTTTTACAAACAACTCTGAGACTTCCCACACAGCAGAATTAATGAGGTTGTCCTGGCCATGTGTCCATCAGCCTGCAGTTTCAGACTCTGTATGTCCAGATCCTTGTCTGAGGTGAAGCTTCCAGAAGTTCCAGATAGCTATGAAAATGAATACCCTCTCCACTCTACAAAGGAGGTAACCAAGACAAGAGAGGTTAAATAAATTACCCAGGGTTCACAGTGAATGACATGGTAGAGCTGAGACAAAGATCGATCCAGATTCGTCCCCAGGGCTCTCATCTAATACCCAGCAGGGCCCTGTCTCCCCGATGCAGAGGACTGCATCTGATGGGGAGAAGGCTGGAGCTAGCCTGGATGCTGAGTGTCTGAAGGGAGATGGAACAGAGCAGGAAGGCCCCAGTGTCCAAGATAAAGTCTGCAACTTTCCCCATTGCTCACACCTCTGATGTGTCTCCAGCTGGACATGTTCTGGCAGAGAAAGCACCCAGACGTGGTTTGTGCTGGGGGCAACCAGACACCTGTACACCGGGCCAGAGTCCACACTCGGGCCAACGCTTACACCCAGGGCCAACAACTGAACTCGCTTATACCTGTAAAGACTCCCTTTCCAAATCAGGTCCCCTTCATAAGTACCAGGTTCTGCATGGAGGAACGGCTTGCATATTGTACTTATATAAGGCCTTGAGCATACTTTATGGGGGAGACAAATCAACCTACTATAGCGTTCTTCTTTCAGCACCAACCTTGGTGCTTGACACCCAATGGATGTTCAAATTATATGTGTTTGATCACATCTCTGGCTACCCTATCATGTCAGAAGAGGAGAGATGAGGGCCTTTTCTGAAATAGACTGTGATTTACTTCTGATATGAGTCTTAAGGTCAATTAAAAAAAAAAAGATCTTCAGCTAAGAATCATCAGCATTTCTTTGATGAATCTCTCTTAATTAGTAAGCAAAACATGCAGTACCTTGTGGCCAGTTATAGCGTTCATTGAAGCCTTTCTCCTTCCAGAGGAGAAAAGCCAACTATTTCATCAAGAAAAATTCTAAAATGGAGTTCAACTTTTGATCATGCATACCCGAAAGACATAATAATGGGTGACTTCTCCCCAGCACATTGAGAATTCCCCAAGAATTGGTACAACTTTATGGAGATATATCAAGATATATCAGCAATATCAATCAAAGTTAAGCAAGTATGTACCCTTCGACCCAGTGATTCTAGTTCTAGGAATTTATTCTATAAATATACTCTCATGCATGGAAAACTACAGAGATTTTTTATTTTTAAATTTTTATTTGTTTATTTCTGTTGGGCTACTCTGGGTCTTTGCTGCTGCTTGGGCTTTTCCCTAGTTGCGGCGAGAGCCACTCTCTACTTGCGGTGTGTGGGCTTCTCATTGCCATGGCTACTCTCGTTTCGGGCCACAGGCTCTAGGGCTCACGGGGGCCCTCAGTAGTTGTGGCACACAGGCTGATTGCTCTGAAGCATGTGGAATTTTCCTGGATCAGGGACTGAACTCATGTCCCCCCACTGAAGTCCTTATTTTATTTATTTGTTTGAACCTGCCAAGCAGTTTGCAGGATCTGAACTCCCCATCCAGGAACTGAACACAGGCCATTGGCAGTGAGAGCTCGGAGTCCTAAACAATGGACTGCCAAGGAATTTCCCCAATTTTTCTTTTTTTAAATCACAGTGCTTTTCATCTAAAGAAAACTAGTTAAATAAATAATAATATAGCCAGACAATAAAATAGTGTCACATCATTTAGGATTGGATTCTACTGCATGTAACAAAAATGGGACAACCCTGGATTTAACAGTTTAGACGTTTCTTCTCCCAGATAAGAAGTCCAGAGGTTGGTGGCCCAGAGCAGATACAATAGCACCATCCTATCCCTTAGGTCAGGATGGCGTGTAAGTCTCTGCTACCTGACTTGCCCTGGGGTCTCATCTTATATAGCTCCTGTGTGTGTTTGGTCACTAAGTCATGTCCGACTCTGTGACCCCATGGGCTGTAGCCTGCCAGGCTTCTCTCTTCCTGGGATTTCCCAGGCAAGAATACTGGAGTGGGTTGTCATTCTCTTCTCCAGGGTTTCTTCTTGACCAAGGGATCGAACTTGAGTTTCTTGCATTCGCAGATGGATTCTTTTACTGCTGAGCCACCAGGGAAGCCATAGGGCTCCTGTATATATATAATTAAATTTGTTTTTGTCTTGTTGATCTGTCTGATGTTAATTTGATTATAAGTCCAGTCAAAGAAACAAGAAGGACAGAGGAAAAGCTAACCCTCCTCTGTAGCATATATACTTGGTATTTCTAATATTATTTACATCACATATATGAGAAGTTATTTTATTGGAGCAGCTAACAGGTCAGTTTTCATTCCAATCCCAAAGAAAGGCAATACCAAAGAATGCTCAAACTACCACACAATTGCACTCATCTCACACGCTAGCAAAATAATGCTCAAAACTCTCCAAGCCAGGCTTCAGCAATATGTGAATCGTGAACTCCCAGATGTTCAAGCTGGTTTTATAAAAGGCAGAGGAACCAGAGATCAAATTGCCAACATCCAATGGATCATCAAAAAAGAAAGAGAGTTCCAGACAAACATCTATTTTTGCTTTATTGACTATGCCAAAGCCTTTGACTGTGTGGATCACAATAAACTGTGGAAAATTCTGAAACAGATAGGAACACCAGACCACGTGACCTGCCTCTTGAGAAACCTGTATGCAGGTCAGGAAGCAACAGTTAAAACTGGACATGGAACAACAGAGTGGCTCCAAATAGGAAAAGGAGTATGTCAAGGCTGTATATTGTCACCCTGCTTCTTTAACTTATATTCAGAGTACATCATGAGAAACACTGGGCTGGATGAAGCACAAGCTGGAATCAAGATTGCTGGGAGAAATATCAATAACCTCAGATATGCAGATGACACCACCCTTATGGCAGAAAGTGAAGAGGAACTAAAAATCCTCTTGATGAAAGTGAAAGAGGAGAGTGAAAAAGTTGGCTTATAGCTCAATATTCAGAAAACTAAGATCATGGCATCTGGTCCCATCACTTCATGGGAAATAGATGGGGAAACGATGGAAACAGTGTCAGACTTTATTTTGGGGGGCTCCAAAATCACTGCAGATGGTGATGGCAGCCATGAAATTAAAAGATGTTTACTCCTTGGAAGAAAAGTTATGACCAACCTAGATAGCATATTAAAAAGCAGAGACATTACTTTGCCAACAAAGGTCCATCTAGTTAAAGCTATGGTTTTTCCAGTAGTCACGTATGGATGTGAGAGTTGGACGGTGAAGAAAGCTGAGCACTAAAGAATTGATGCTTTTGAACTGTGGTGTTGGAGAGGACTCTTGAGAGTCCCTTGGACTGAAAGGAGATCCAACAAATCCATCCTAAAGGAGATCAGTCCTGGGTGTTCATTGGAAGGACTGATGATGAAGCTGAAACTCCAATCCTTTGGCCACCTGATGCGAAGAGCTGACTCATTGGTAAAGACCCTGATGCTGAGAAGGATTGAGGGCAGGAGAAGGGGATGACAGAGGATGAGATGGCTGGATGGCATCCCTGACTCGATGGACATGAGTTTAGATAAATTCTGGGAGTTGGTGATGGACAGGGAGGCCTGGTGTGTTGCAGTTCATGGGGTCGCAGAGAGTCAGATACGACTGAGCGACTGAACTGAACTGAACTGAACAGATTAGCCTGTGATTCCAGTTTGATATGTAATTGAGTGATTGCTTTAAATTTTAAGATTTCTAAGTTGAAAAATGGAAGAGAATAAAGCTAGTGAACAATATTGAAATGCCTAAGAGAATTTGAGTCACCAGATTTTAAGTTTAACTTATATTTATAAAAATCACCTAACTTTAAGAAAAGTTCTGGTAGTCTACTAAGTAGACTGGTACTAAGAAAAAACCCAGGATTATTAATATTTATGAATGTTTAAGTATTAATATTCATACATGCCTAGAGAATTTTAAGAACAGAGGAGCCTGGCAGACTATATAGGCCATGGGGTTGCAAAGAATTAGACATGACTGAGCAACTACCATACATATTTAAGGAAATTTAATTAACTAAATAGTAAAAGGCTTTTGAAAGCAATTGTTAAATTTTCCTAATTTTTAAATTTTTATTTTATTTTTTTATTTGACAGCACCAGTCTTAGTTGCAGCATGTAGGATCTAGTTCTCTGACCAGGAGTCGAATCTAGGCCCTCTGCACTGACAGAACAGTCTTAGCCACTGGACCACCAGGGAAGTCCCTGAATTCTACTAATTTTTAAAACAGAATTATAAGATGTGATTTCAAAACCCAAGTAAAGATTTTTTTTTTAATTTATGAATTTAAAAAATAAATATTAGATGAACTAACAAAATAACCATAAACCACTTTTTTTCCCATTTCCCAAAGTTGTTTTCAAGGGTCTAGGAAATTCTCATTGGCATCTTTGAGGCCTAAATAGCAGAAAAGCCTCTCAAATTCCTTCTGTCATTGGTCTTGCTGGGTTTCCAGCAGGGAGGCTTTCCCTGACACCTTCAAGTGCCCCACATACAGACCCCGTACCCTGATGTGCCTGTTCCTTTCTGTAGCACTAACCAGTTTCAAGGGCTTCCCTGGTAGCTCAGATGGTAAAGAATATGCCTACAATGTGGGAGACCCAGGTTCAGTCCCTGGGTTGGGAAAATTCCCTGGAGGAGGGCATGGCAACCCACTCCAGTATTCTTGCCTGGAGAATCCCATGGACAGAGGAGCCTGGCAGACTACAGTCCATGGGGTCGCGAAGAGTCAGACATGACTGAAGTGACTTAGCACGCACGTATGCAATCAGCTTCAAACATACTTTATAATTTACTTTTTAAAAGCTATTTATTTGAAGGGGTTTAGAGTGATAAACTATAGAACTTTTTTTACCAGGTGTAAGGGCACAATTTGACATCCTTCAGCACACCTGATGGGACCATTAGGCTGTCTTTGTACTGTGCTTACTCTGTGACCTTCCCCTCAAGAACGCAGAGGGCAGGAATCCGGGTCTGTTCTCTGATGTCTTCCAGCACCTGGCCAGGCATGCTTACCACCTGTGTAGGATTTGACCACCTCCCCTGCACTCCGCTGCTGCTGTGCTGCGGGAGAGAGGGAAGTGGTGAGAAATGCAGGTTGCTGGTGTTTTCTGTAAACCACAGCTGACAGCAGCTCCCCCACTTATGAACCTACACTCTTCCTATAAAGGCCCCAGTACCCTCATTTTTCCTTCATGCCCACTCATCTCCTGTTAAAAATGGAAGGACTGTTGAACATGCTCCTGTTAACTATCCGCCTTGGCTTGCAGCATCAGTATTGAGTATTCACCTCTTAATTCTGAAGCTTAGTTGCCCCAACGGAACTGATTAAGGCAGAGCAACTCAAAAGTGTGGTCTGCGAGTCTGTAGCTGTCTGTGAGGTGTTACTAGCCCATGACAAGAGACTGAGAGCAATCAGTAGAAACTTTCCTAGCAATTAGACAGAATCTTTTTATGTTGTTGAATTAATAAGAAAAATCCGCCCTTATATTTTGTACGTTTTTTTGGGGGGGGCATTTGCTGTTTCATTTTTATACTGATTTTTCTAGTAATTCACATGTATTATGTTTTCCAAAAGTACCAGTCCATGATGGATTGGAAATTTTCAAATGAGCTGAATGACACGGGGAAGCTCAGAGACTCTCCCAAAGGCTGGTGAATCAAGCTACCAGCCAGGAGGATGGCTGGAAACACAACAGGAACCTCAGGAATCCAGGCCCCAACTCTCGGTCAGGGACACCCAATCGTATTAATCACCAACTAGCATCACCTCCTGACCCCCCTCCACCGTCCACTTCCCAAGGGAGGCTGGTGGAGTGAGCTTACTGCTGAGAAACCAAGAGATGATTTCTTAAAAGCTATTTGAACCAGTAGGAGAGTTTGGTAAGTTTTAGATGCAAAAGGAAAGTGGAACAACCCCCCGCCCCCCGCCCCAACCCCAACCACTAACATATTAATAAGAGAGTTTTGGTATTAGTAAGAGAGTTTATATATATAGTAGCCTTTCTCTTTACAGTAATAAAGCACTTAAAATAGAAATATGGGGCTCCATTCATAATAATAGCAAAATCTGTATAATGTTCTTCTGAATAGCCAAGATCTGAATAAAGGAAAAATGCCCTATGTATTCAGATAGACAGGCCAAACACAAACATAAAAAGTCTCCAAAAACAATTAGCTCATGTATCTATTGAAATTTAAATTAGAAATAACAAATGTCTGAGTGCTTCATTTGAAGTAAGTAGTTTTGACTTTATTTGGAAGAATAAATGCCAGAGAATAGCCTGGGAAAGATTTTTGTTTTCAACCAGATATTAGAACATGCTAGAGAATCCGTGTAGTAAATATTGGTAATATTGTACAGCATATAGAAAAGTAACAGTTTAGTAGACCAGACTAAAGTTTCCAGAAATAGATCCTGATAGATAAGAAATTTAATATAAAGCAAAGGTGATATTTAATCCAGTAGGAAATTTTAACCCACGATGCTGTCACAACTGACTAGTCATTGAAAAGAAAACTGCTGCTGCTGCTGCCACGTCGCTTCAGTCGTGTCCGACTCTGCGACCCCACAGACGGCAGCCCACCAGGCTCCCCCGTCCCTGGGATTCTCCAGGCGAGAATACTGGAGCGGGTTGCCATTTCCTTCTCCAACGCATGCATGCGTGCTAAGTTCCTTCAGTCGTGTCCGACTCTGTGCGACCCCATGGACAGCAGCCCACCAGACACCTCTGTCCACGGGATTCTCTAGGCAAGAATATTCCAACTTCAGACCATAAACAAAAATGAACTCACTTGAACTGATGTCTTAAATGTGAAAAATAAACAAAAATATCTTTAAAGGAAATCTAGGAGACTTAGTAAAAATCCAGGAGAATTGCCCCTTTCAGCTAAGTTGCAAAACCCAGGAAAAAACAGAGAAAAGATAGACATGTTTGACTACATTAAAAAAAAGAAATTTTCTTAAATGGCAAAAGTAATTATAAAGGAGGTCAGTAGGGGAACAATTGATTCAGAAAAATATTTTCAATGCAAATAACAAAGGACCAGCATCTATTAACACATAAAAGACATTTACAAATCCACAAGGCAAACACGCTGATGTAAAATTATCCAAAGATATATCATTGTAGTTGATAGAATACAATAACTAACATTTGTCTAGTATTTCTGCCTACAAGGCACTTCCCTGCAGGCTTTACATACATTAATTCATTTAATTTTCATAACAGTCCTGTTATGAAATAAGATAAGTCTTATTTCTGTCTTTATTTTACATATGGGAGACTGAGGCAAGTTACTGAGATTAAGTAATTTGCTAGAGGTCACACAGCTACTGACAGGCAGAGCTATGATTTTAACACATCTTAGATCCAAAACGTGCTAAATTGCCAATCCAGATGACCAAAAAACTTGAAATAATGTTCAAATCTGATTGAGTGTTAAGTCCAAATTAAAGTAACAATATAATTAGTTACTACTTCAAATCTACCAAACTGAAATATATATATATATATATATATATATATATATATATGACTGTGGCTCAGATCATGAACTCCTTATTGCAAAATTCAGACTTAAATTGAAGAAAGTAGGGAAAACCACTAGACCATTCAGGTATGACCTAAATCAAATCCATTACAGTGGAAGTGACAAATAGATTCAAGGGATTAGATTTGATAGACAAAGTGCCTGAAAAACTATGGACGGAAGTTCATGACATTGTACAGGAGGCAGTGATCAAGACCATCCCCAAGAAAAAAGAAAGGCCAAAAGGTTTTCTGAGGAGGCCTTACAAATAGCTGAGAAAAGAGGAGAAGCTAAAGGCAAAAGAGAAAAGGGAAAATATACTCATTTGAATGCAGAGTTCCAAAGAATAGTAAGGAGAGAGAAGAAAGTCTTCTTCAGTTATCAATGCAAAGAAATAAAGGAAAACAATAGAATGGGAAAGACTAGCGATCTCTTCAAGAAAATTAGAGATACCAAGGGAACATTTCATGCAAAGATGGGCTCAATAAAGGACAGAAATGGTATGGACCTAACAGAAGCAGAAGATATGTAAAAGAGGTGGCAAGAATACACAGAAGAACTGTCAAAAAAAGATCTTCATGACCCAGATAATCATGATGGTGTGATCACTCACCTAGAGCCAGACATCCTGGAATGTGAAGTCAAGTGGGCCTTAGGAAGCATCACTATGAACAAAGGTAATGGAGGTGATGGAATTCCAGTTGAGCTATTTCAAATCCTAAAAGATTATGCTACAAAAGTGCTGCACACAATACGCCAGAAAACTTGTAAAACTTAGCAATGGCCACAGGACTGGAAAAGGCCAGTTTTCATCCAAATCCCAAAGAAAGGCAATGCCAAAAAATGTTCAGACTACCACATAATTGCACTCATCTCACAAAGTAATGCTCAAAATTCTCCAGGCCAGGCTTCAACAGTACATGAACCAGGAACTTCCAGATGTTCAAGCTGGATTTAGAAAAGGCAGAGGAACCAGAGATCAAATTGCCAACATCAGTTGGATTTTGCTTTAGAAAAAGCAAAAGAATTCCAGAAAAACATCTACTTTTGCTTTATTGACTATGCCAAAGCCTTTGACTGTGTGGATCACAATAAACTGTGGAAAATTCTTCAAGAAATGGGATCTCCAGACCGCCTTACCTGCTTCCTGAGAAATCGGTATGCAGGTCAAGAAGCAACAGTTAGAACTGGACATGAACAATCAACTGGATCCAAATTGGGAAAGGAGTATATGTCAAGGCTGCATATTGTTACCCTGCTTATTTAACTTATATGCAGAGTACATCATGAGAAACGCTGGGCTGGAGGAAACACAAGCTGGAATCAAGATTGCTGGGAGAAATATCAATAACCTCAGATATGCAGATGACACCACCCTCATGGCAGAAAGTGAAGAAGAACTAAAGAGCCACTTGATGAAAGTGAAGAGAGGAGAGTGAAAGAGTTGGCAAAAACAATTAAAAAAAATAAATAAATAAAAAATAAATAACCTTAAAAATAAAATAAAATAAAATACTAAAAAAAAAAAGAGTTGGCTTAAATCTCAACATTCAGAAAACTAAGATCATGGCATCCAGTCCCATCGCTTCATGGCAAATAGATGAGGAAATAATGGAAACAGTGAGAGACTTTATTTGGGGGGGTGGGCTCCAAAATCACTGCAGATGGTGATGGCAGCCATGAAATTAAAAGATGTTTACTCCTTGGAAGAAAAGCTGTGACCAACCTAGGTAGCATATTAAAAAGGAGAGACATTACTGTGCCAACAAAGGTCCATCTTGTCAAAGCTATGGTTTTTCCAGTAGTCATGTATGGATGTGAGAGTTGGACTATAAAGAAAGCTGAGTGCTGAAGAATTGATGCTTTTGAACTGTGGTGTTGGAGAAGACTCTTGAGTCCCTTGGACCACAAGGATATCAAGTCAGTCAATCCTAAAGGAAATCAGTCCTGAATATTCATTGGAAGGACTGATGCTGAAGCTGAAGCTCCAATGCTTTGACCACCTGATGTGAAGAACTGACTCATTGGAAAAGACCCTGATGCTGGGAAAGACTGAAGGCAGGAAGAGAAGGGGAAGACAGAGGATGAGATGGTTGGATGGCATCACTGACTCGATGGACATGAGTTTGAGCAAGCTCTGGGAGTTGGTGATGGACAGGGAGGCCTGGCCTGCTGCAGTCCATGGGGTCACAAAGAGTCAGACACAACTGAGTAACTGGACTGAACTGACTGATATATATACATATATATATGTATATAAAACATTAATACCCATTGTTGAGATGCTGGGGAAAAGAGTATTCTTATAATACTGGTAGAAATGTGAATTGTAAATGCCTTTTAAAAAAATTGGAAAAACAGTCTGGCAGTATATAGTAAAATTTTAAGAAATCCATACTCATTTTTAGACCAATCTCACTCAGGGATCTAGCACAGAGAAGCCCATACAAGAATCAGTTTGAAGAATGTAGTTATACATTTGGGTTAATGAGTCACTGTTGTAGTGGGGAGTGGGGGGAACCAGGAAACAAATTGTGCCCATCATCAGTGGAGAGGAATTGGATTCACTGCGGAACATTCTCCAGTAGTTTGCTGGAACCAGCCCCCGACACAGCATGCACATATCTTCCCAGCCCCATTTTGTCCCACCAGCACGTCACCCAGGTTTGAAATGAACCGGGGTGGGGATATTTAGTGCACAGACATCCACAAACACTGCCAACCAGGGTTTTCCCTGAGAGAGCTAGTTGTTGAACATTTACCAGCATAAAATTATTTACCAGCATAAAATTATTTACCAGCATAAAATGATACATAGCCATTAAAAATGGTGTGTGAAATCAGTTGACACTATAGGTACTTTTACGAGGGTTTTTTTTGGGTGAAATAAGAGAAGTGTGGGTACAATCCAGTTTTGATACAAATAATGAAAAAAACCCTTACAAAAATACATGTATGTGTTAAGAGTTTACGTGATTATATCAACATGGAGGAAAATATGAAAGTTTACAGGGAAGAGGCAATGTCATTAGGGGTAGTGGGAGACAGGGAAAGTTAAAAAAAATGATTCCATACACAACTCACATACGCATGTATTTGTAGGTGTGTGTTCATAAAGAAATTAAGAAGCAAATACCAAGTAAGTTCATATCTACAGACTTGTAGGGGTGTCTATGATACCATGAAATGAAAAAGCAAGATGCAGAGCCATTGCTTGGTGATTCCATTCATTAAAAAGAAATTAGCCAAAACCCCAATATATGCATGTGTAGTTGCCTAGATGAGCAACATAAAAGCTTGTAAGTGCATTGACTCTGGATATCTCAGGAGAGCAGGACTGGAAGTTAGTAATGGTGAGCTTTCCTTCATCTATCTTAAAACTGTTTCACCTGTTAAACCAACAGGCTATATTGTCATAATTTGAAAATATTTTCAAATCCAAAAAAAATTCCAGAAAAAAATCATTCTTTCTAATGGCCCGTGCTCTTTCACACACTATCATGTTTGCACCTCCTAACTGCGTGACAAGAGCAAACACTGTGATCGTCATTTTACTGATAGGGAAGCAGAGCTCAGAAAGGCAAACCACCTTGCCCACGACCACACAACTGTCCATGGTGGGACCCGTCTCCCATCGAGGTCTCTGAGCCATAGTCCAGGGGTCTGAGCAGATCCCTCGTGGATACTGGCGGGGAGAAAAGCAGTAGCAACACCAGAAAGGGACCAAAAGTGTCTTTCCAGGCCAGGACAATCATGCAGGCAGAAATGAAGTCTGCAATGACATAAAGCATCCCTGAATACGTACGTATCAACGTTTACCTTTAGGACTAAGAAGGCTCTTTGTCTAACCTTGCTTGAAACAGTCAGCATTTGCTAATAGTCCGGTGGCCTCATCTGGAGCTTCCAGTGCTAATTTCACAGGGCTGCACGAGGTCACATGGCCCAAAGGATGTTCATAAACAACCCGTACTGGGGGAGGGGGTGGTGGTGATGCGCCCCTCCCCAGGATCGGGGAGCTGTCTTCTGATTAGGCAGCTCCGGCTCCCGGCTCCACATCAAGGGGGTCCAGCTGGAAACTGGGCCGGTTCTCACTGGCTGGCAGCCTTCTCAGAGCATGGATCTGTGTACCGTCGCTCCTTTGCATATCAGCGTCTTCAATAACACACCTGTGCTTACTTAACAGCTCTCCAAGTCCCAGAAAATGGACACTTTTGTGCTCTAATGTGGCCAGATGAATCACTGTGGGAGCCCCGGGTGGAGCCCAGCTAACCAACCAAGACCAATCTCACCATCCTCGACAGCAGTGAGCATGTTCTTGTCCCTATGGGCAATGCTTGTCTTTTGAAAATGGAATGCGAGTTATGTTTAGAGGTTCAGAAATGCTCTTTCCCCATCTCCATGGCTTGGGTTGTCTGACCAAGCCCAGTGAGTTTTGGTGGATCTGACTGTAATGCGTTGATGCCAGAAAACCAAGGGACCTACAGACAAGCAAGTCAGAACCTCCTTGTGTATCAGTGTCCTCATCTTTCATATAAGGATTGTAAAATCTGCTTCTCTCTCATGGAGCATTGTGAAAATCAAATCAGGAAATGCGTGAGAAGATGCTTTGCAGGTCATAAAGCACTTTATTGCTTTGCTGTGTCATAAGAAATGAGAAGCTTCTCCATGGGGTCCTTATTCTTAGGCACATATTTTTTAAAATATGCTTTTGTATATCTATACAAGGGCTTCCCAGGTGGCACAGTGGTAAAGAATCTGTCTGCCATTGCAGGAGACACAAGAGACTTGGGTTCGATCCCTGGGTCGAGAAGATCCCCTAGAGAAGGAAATGACAACCCACTCCAGTATTCTTGCCTGGAAAATCCCACTGACAGAGGAGCCTGGTGTGCTATAGTCCACGGGGCCGCAAAGAGTCAGACATGATTGAGCAACTGAACACACGCACACATATATATATCTATACTTATCTATCTATCTATCTGTATTCAATCTGAAGTCACTCTTGGCTAACCCACGTTCCCTGGTAAATCATTTTGTAATATTGAATGAAAATTTCCTCAAGAGATTCTGTTGATATAAGTGCAAGGGTGAAAAAAGAAGAAAAGAGTAATGTTTGCCATCAAAAAACAGGAATTTTTAAAAGATGCTTTTTCCTTGGCTATAGTGATTTCTGCTTGGCACTATGCGAATGCCTTTATTTCAACAATGTTTTCTCCTTGTTTCTGAGATGGGAGGTTTGGGAACAGGCTTCGTGCAATGTGTTACTTGAGATTTTAAAATGCAAATAAGTCTTTCAATTCAAAGATCTGAGTATTCCTCTAAATTTAAATGATATCCACTTTTAAATCTTTGGAAAGCAATTTGGCAGAGATCATTAAAATTAAAAATAATAATCTCTCTGAATATAAATGACTGAGAACACTGTGAAGCCCACAGCCATTGACTGTTTCCTGTGTGCCAGGAGCAAGGCTAAGTGTTGGGTTCGTGTGGTCTCATTTAATCCTCGCAGCTCAGTGAGGTGTGTTATTATTCCCCGTTTTGCCTACAAGGAAAGACTCAACTACCCCCCTTCCCAAATGTACGCATGGACACATCACTGCTAAAGTGGGTATCAGTTACATTTAGAATATCTCCAAGCCCTGACAGGAGGACCAAGAGCACAGGGAAAGGCACTCCTTCCACGCCAGCCACTGTGCCAGTCCCTTGTCACCAAGCGTTTTCTGCAACCCCCTGCCCACCACCATTCCCAGGGAAGTAAATGAGGCTCAGAAAAGGTATAAGCTCATATGTGCTGAGGTTGTTCTTGCCTGCCTGCTTTATCCTAGACATCCAGCAGTTTTCTCAATTAAACACAGAAGGAAACGAAGAATATGCTTTTAATAAGCAAGATGGGGGGAAATGGTCAACATCTCTGATGGCACATAGTTGCAACTTCAAACATCAGTGAGGTGCCAATGACATCTATCACGTTAGCCAAAGTTAACTGCCAATGGCAGTGCCTTCTAATTTGTGTATATGTTGCTAAGGGCACTTTTATGACCAAATACGGAATGAAGAAACAGATGACAAGCGTAGGTGTGTTTTCTCTAGGGGAACCCACACCCGTGAAGGGGACTCGGCAAAAGGAAAACAGCTGTTGTGTTAGAGGGGAATGAAATGTTTCATCTCTTAAATTGTCTTTACTACTTTCTAATATTGTTTTTACAATAAAGAAAACTGGGAGGGAAAGAGTTTATCCCCTTCATGGCACCATTTTACAGCTGAGGGTTGCATTTTTGACTTAAATGAATCAGGGGGCTCACCCATAAATGACACGAAAGCCAAGATTCAGTAGTTTTGAACTTTTTGCTGTCTTCACCTGATATTGAAAGTAGACTCTAAACTATAGAATTTTATGATCACTATTCAACGCCTTCACTTTCTTGATGAGGAAATGGAATTCCCGGTCAAGGTTGTGCAGTTGACCATAAAGCTGAGGTGAGTGCCTGTTGTTTCATTTTACAAAAGTTCTATAAAATGAAAATGCATGTACTATTTATATGAAAGCACCTTGAGGTATTTTACAACCAGTATTTCTGACACCACTTGTTTGTCCCCTTCCCCAACATCTACAAAATTCTCCAATTCTCTGGATGCCAGCTGAGGGTCCAACAATTCAGTTCTGACATCAACTCCATGGAATTTGATATAAACCTTACAGGCGAAGGGCTCAGCCCCACAAGACTGTCCCCACTTCAGACGGCCCGTCACAAGCCCCAGGTTGTCACCTATACTTCTCACCAACTAACTATATACCTCAAGGCCCTCCTCAGCTTCAGAAATTTGTTAGGATTTGTTTGTGAGGTCTGGAAGGGTCCCGAGTGTGGTGCTTCCATCCTCGTGGAGTTTGAAGTGAGCACACTCCCAGCACATGGAGGCCTTCACCAACCTGAAGTTCTGGGAACCTCACCATTTACAGGAGGTGTCCCCAGTTGAATCCCTGGTGACCTCCAGGATTCAGTGCCTGATGACCTGAGGTGGAGCCCCTGTAACAGTGATAGAAGTAAAGTGCACAATAAATGTAACGTGCTCGAATCATCCTGAAGCCGTCTCCCTCTCCAGTCCGTGGAAAAACTGTCATCCAGTCTCTGGTGCCAAAAAGCTTGAGGACCACTGGTTTCAGGGTTTCTGCAGATTTCATTAGTGAAATCATTGGCCACTGGTGGTTGAACTCACCTTCCAGCCGCTCTTCGTCCCTGGAGGTTGGGGTAGGGCCAAACATCCCAGCTCTCTAATCCTGCCTTACTCTTTCTGGCTGTCAGTCCCCATTGTGAAGCCATGCAGGAGCCCCCAGGCCTCTGTCATCTTGTAGAAAAGACACTCACGTGAAACCAAATATGTATGTATTTCTTACCTTTTCACACACACCAAAAATTCACCATTGAAGAAAATAGGTAGACCTCAGACTCCAAATACATGGCCCTGGGGCTCATTCTAGAACTTGTGGGAGGGTATGTTGGCCACCAGGCTTACCAGGTGGACCCTAGTGGTCAAGAACCCACCTGCCAATGCAAGAGACTCATGATCGATCCCTGGGCAGGGAAGATCCTCTGGAGGAGGGCATGGCAACCCACTTCAGTATTCTTGCCTGGAGAATCCCATGGACAGAGGAGCCTACAGTCCATAGGGTCACAAACAGTCAGACATGACTGAAGCGACTTAGCACGTATGGATGGTGGCCACCAGTCTGGAGGTCTGGGCTCACCCTAGGGCAGTGGGTCACACTGCGTGGTCCCTGGACCCGCTGCATCACATCACCTGAGGACTGCGGTTAGAAATGCATGTGCTCAGGCCCCATCCGTGACACAGTGAACCAGGAATTCTGAGAGCAGAACCCAGCATCTGTCTTGTCCTGAGACTTCCAGGTGCTTCTGAGGCTCAGACAGGCTGAGAACCAACCTGGCTCTCAGGTAGTGCTTCTCCAAGCTCCATGTGCATCAGGTCTGGTTAAAATGCAGGTTCTGATCCAGTAGGCCTGGCAGGATGGGGGTTCAGAGAGAAAGCCTTCCTAACAAGCTCGGGATCTGTCAGTGTTGCTTCTGTGGGGACCATACCCAGAGGAGCAAGATTCTACTGCAGCTGTATGCCCACCCGTGAGCTGGGCACTAGTCCCAGGTTCTCAGGCCCCGAACGTCTGCCCTTGTGTCCTCGGAGCAGTGACTCGGGCATCCCCTGAGGACGGTTAGAAAGGCTGGATCTCAGCACCTTGCTGGACTCACCGCATCAAATCTGCATTTAAATAAGTTCCTTAGACTTGTTTGTAATATGAAGGTTTGGGAAGTCCTTCATAGTCATTTTGGAAGGTTTGGCGGCAGGAGGCCAAAGATGCTGAGCCAGCTTCCTCTGCTCCAGGCAATCTCAGACTCTACCCCACGTGATTTATGAATCTCCCACTTTTGAAAAAGGCTGGTGGCTCGGGTATAAGAGGTAAAAAGCTAGGGTTTCACCAAACACGAGAGCCAAAGTAGGGGTGGGGGTGGAAGAATGGGGGACAGTTGCCATGCAGAACTATTTTTAAATGTGAAAGCTTTGACAAAGAATAACTCTGCATCATTCCCACCAAAAAAATTAATGTTGATAGTTTTTCCAAGCAGTACAGCTTCATCCCAGATGGGTGGGTGGTTGGCAAACACTGAGGTTACTTTGTGAGTGCTAAGTTGCTTCAGTTGTGTCCAACTCTTTGCAACTCCACAGACTGTAGCCCGCCAGGCTCATCTGTACATGGGATTCTCCAGGAAAGAATACTGGAGTGGGTGGCCATGCCCTCCTCCGGAAGATCTTCCTGATCCAGGGATTGAACCTGTCTCAGACAGCAAAAGCGATGCAGATGTATAGAACAGTCTTTTGGACTCTATGGGAGAGGGCAAGGGTGGGATGATATGGGAGAACAGCATTGAAACATGTAAATTATCATATGTGAAATCAATCGCCAGCCCAGGTTTGATGCATGATACAGGGTACTCAGGGCTGGTGCACTGGGATGACCCAGAGGGATGGAATCGGGAGGGAGGTGGGAGGGGGGTTCTGGAAGGGGAACACATGTATACCCATGGCAGATTCATGTCAATGTATGGCAAAATCAACACAATAATGTAAAGAAAGTAAATAAAATAACAACAACAACGAAAAAAGAAAGTGTGCTACCATGACAGAAATCAATAAAGGATTTAACATCAAAAAAAAAACAAAAACATCTCCTGCATTGGCAGGCAGGTTCTTTATCACTAGCACCAGCTTGGAAGCCTGAGTTACCTTTACCTCCTCTTAAACCTTCCCTCCCATCCCCTGACTCTGCTTCTGACCCTTCCCAGAAACAAGGGAAGCAGGGAAAGAAATGCATGGTGGAAGAAAGGGATCCTTTTAGAAGCACTTTAGAACAATTGCCCATAGTATTAGTTTCCTGTTGTTGCTGTAACAAATTATTATTCTGATCACCCCACCTACTTTTTAAAGTTCCTCTGGGGCTTTTCTGGTGGTTCGGTGGTAAAGAATCTGCCTGCCAATGCAGGGGACACGCATTCAATCCCTGGTCTGGGAAGATTCCACGTGCCTTGTGGTGACTGAGCCCACACACCACAACTGAGCTGATGCTCTGGAGCCCGGGAGCAAGAGCTACTGAAGCCCAAGCGCCCTAGAGCCTGTGGTCCACAACAAGAGAAGACCGCAATGAGATGCCCCCACAGCTAGAGAGCAGCCCCAACTCTCTGAAACCAGAGGAAAGCCAGCACCAAAGACCCAGAGCAGACAAATGTATATATATATATATATATATATATATATATATATGTAAGATAAAAACCACACAGTTCCTCTGATGGGTCCAGTGGTAAAGGATGTCACCTGGCCGGAGTTGTGCTAGGCTCCGGTGGGCCTGTCTTGGAATCGGTGGTGGTTCTGGGCATGTTGCTGCCTCATTCAGATAGGGAACAGGGCAGTGGTTTGGTGTCAGGCTTCCCACCATCAGCAGGACTCAGCTTAAGTTATTTATAGTGTCAGTAGCTTGCCTTTTGCATTAATGTGACTGTTTACACTAAGTGAATTTTTGAGGCAGGAGCTGCTCAGCGCCACGCTGGAGAGTCTTTTCTGTTCCATGGGCCTCATAGTGAGCCCTGAATGAGGCCTAATGGGTATTCTTATTTATCAGGCCCAGCTGTCCACACGCCAACCCCAGTTACTTCTGAAATACACTTCTCTCCCGGTAAGAGCCATGGAGGGCCAGCTCTTCTTTCTTGCTCTAAGTGACCAGATCCAGGGATGGGCATCCTGCAGAGGCTGGTCATCAAGGCCTTTTGCTGCTCAGAGGGCCATGACCTTGAGCAGGAAGCTTGCGAATTTGGGGGCCCCTTCAGCCCCTGGCTGTTCTGAATTTATGCTCAGAGTCCCTTCTTTGGAACCAGAAGTAAGGATGGAGGTGCCGTCTGCAGCTGGGGCTAGGAAAGCCTGTATTCCTCCAGCCACCCTGAGCATCTGGACAGCAGGACACTGGGGACACAACGGGAAAAGGCCCAGTGTCCACCCCAAGAGAGCTTGCTTAGAGTGAGGAGGACAGAGTAACCGTGTAGGGTGGCATGTGTCACACTGACATTAAGTGAGAGACATCGTGGGGACAGAGGAGGAGCCCTACTCAGCCTGGGGACAACGGTGCAGGCTTGGGTAGTGACCTGTGTGCTGAGTCATGTCCCACTCTTCGCAAACTCATACACTGTAGCCCTCCAGACCCCTCTGTCCGTGGGATTCTCCAAGCAGGAATACTGGAGTGAGTTGCCATTTCCTTCTCCAGGGGATCTCCCCAATCCAGGGATCAAACCCAGATTTCCTGCATGGTAGGCAGATTCTTTAACTGCCTGAGCCACCAGAGACACCCAGGGACTTGGAGAGTGAGGAGTTAATAAGTGAAGGGGGAAGGGCGCAAGAAGCAGGATGCATGTGAGCTGTTAGTGTTCACGCTGTTGTTATTATTAACTTACTCTTGCACCCAGGCTACATACACAGGGCGCTGTGATCATAACACCTAACACTTAACCCAGAACTTACCATACATGATGTAGCAAGGGTTTGCATCCATCGAGTTTTGTAATGTGGTTACCTTTGGAAGGAGTGGCTGCCGTTATACTGGAAGGAAACTGAGGCGAGGGGCAGGGAGCTGAGAACAGGTATGACATGCCCAGAAGCCTTGCCCTTCCTCAGAGTCTGACTCCAGAGCCCAGGCTCTGGCACACATGATGCTGAGAGTTCTGGGTACCAGGTACCATGGTGGCAGACACAGGTCAGGTGGAGTGAGTTGCAGCACGGTACTGGATAAAGGGTTCTAGAACCTTCCCATCGAGAGCTGTGCCTTGGAGAAGTTGAATAGGGCCCAGTCTCCATTTGCCAAGTGTGGAAGCTGTAGGAGGGAAAGGAGGAAATGGGGACTGGAGAGATAAACAGTTCTTCCAGGGACAGAGCAGGGGAGTCCCCTCGTTTGCTACCCCCACTGCGGTTAGTAGGTGGCTCCTGGACCCCCAGCAGAGACCATAGCCCCCCACACTGGCTCTCAAACCTTTGAACCCAGGAGGACGTGGCCCTTCACAAGGCCGCCCCATGTCACACAGCAGGTGCCTCGGCCACTGGGGAAAATCAGGAGATGTCCCTGGGCTTCACGGCCAGTGAGCCCATGCCAGGTGGCCCTGGGGCGGCCTGGGTGGTGAGACAGACCAGCCCCGGGGCTGGGGCCTGGGCAATATCCCTGGATGCACACAGAACAAGTCCCCCTCTGTTCCCCACCCCACTCCTTCACCCTCCACCCCCCAACCGCCACCTCTGTTACAGCCCCTCCTTCACTTCTGGCAGGAATGGGCTCTTCGGGGTCTAAAACAACTTGGCAACAACTCTCTTCTTCCAACGACCCACCTGAGGCCCCCAGAATTCTGCCTCATCCCTGAAGCCTCATCCCTGGGATATGATGGGCTTTGGGCAGGCTTCCCAGGAACACATACTCGGTTCAGTCAACCTTGTCAGCAGGTGATTTTCGGAGATGCTGGCTCTGACACTCTGGGAGGAGTGAGGAGCAGAGCTCCTGGGGGGCAGGGGCAGCCTGGAGAGGGAACTGGGAGAGCCTCAGGCCATTTTGAGAAATCTCCCATCATCACCTTCTTCTCCTTAAATGCCCTATAAAAGAAGGAGTCTAGATTATCTGAGGGAAAATTGGGTGCCTCGGGCAAATTATTCCAAGTGCCCTGCCAAGTATTACTGGCTTTTATTGTATTCCCTCAGCCCTTTCTCTGTTGTCCTGATTATACTGAAAGGACAGAGAATTTTGAGTTAATCGGATTCCTCTGTTCTTAGCTGCCTCCAGCAGTCGTGGTGAAGAGCTGGCAGGTTCAAATCCTGAAGCCAGCGCTTAGTGGCCAGGTGGCTGGGGCAGTGGGCTCAACCTCTGTTAACTAGGGATGAGAAAGGACACCCGTCGCCAGAGCCTATTGTGAAGCTAAAATGACTAACTGCACATAATACCCTGAGAACTGAAGCTGTGCCTAGTGGGTGCTATGTACGTGTGTCCCATGTTATCATTATTATCTAACTTTTCTCCTTCCCAGATCTCTGCTTACCTTCCTCTCTCCAGGAAACCAGTCTAAAGTGTCTGATATATGACCTGTTTATCCTCGCAGACAGGCTTTCCAAAGTGGGAATTAATTCCAGGCCACAAGTCACAGCTAACAGCCCATGATACTGTGTTAAGAATTCCCACAAGTGCTATGTGAATTATGACCAGCTACAGTGATTACCATACTCTGGCCTAACAATGAAATTTACTCATAAAATAAATTCTTTATAGGCAGATAACTTTTCCTGACAGTGTATACATCTGGGTTCTTAGTTATAAGCAACAGAAATAGATCCTGATTGAGAACCTCTCAGAATGACCAGCAGGTGATGGGAGTGTGAGCTGTGTTCCTTTAATCTTGCCATTTTTATAGGGACCTGGCCTAAAAAAAAAAAAAAAGGCTCTGACATTTTCAACATCAGGCTTCTAAGGGTGCCCTGGGGATCAACATCCAGAAAATGGGAAAGTGATAAAAGAGGGTGTCGTGTAGGGTAGGTCTCATTGGCTAGGCCTGAAAGTTGTTGCTATTGTTCAGTTGCTCAGTCATATCCAACTCTTTGCAGGACCATGGACTGCAGCACACGAGGCTTCCCTGTCCTCCACTATCTCCTGGAGTTTGCTCAGATTCATGTCCATTGAGTCGGTGATGCTGTCTAACCATCTCATCCTCTGCAGCCCTCTTCTGCTTTTGCCTTCAGTCTTCCCCAGCATCGAGGTCTTTTCCAGTGAGTGGAAAAGTAGCTCCACTCCATTGGCTGGGATTCAGTCACATGGTCTAACCGCAAGGGAAGCTGGGAATATCTTCTCGCCATGTGCTTCAGGGAGAAAAGGAAGCAGTCTCTCCAACAATGAGCAGGCATCAGTTACCACACCTCCCTGAAGCATCCACTTCAGGGATGTTGTTCCAGGGAGTCAGACTCCACAGGAAAGGAGATTGTGATAAGTTGCCCTCTTATTTCACTTTTTAAAATGCTTTTCTTTTCTTAGACAAGGGCAAGTCCCTCTTGATAGATAAACTACCTAACTCTTCTTTTCATTTTACAATCTGGTCCAAAGAGCTGAGGCACGGCCAGATTCTAAGATGGGTGGAAGCTCGGGGGTGGCAGGGCAGGGGTAGGTGGGCAAGCTGAGTGTCCTGCACAGGACAGCCAAGCTCCGAGGCTGCAGCCCACGAGAGCATTTCCAGAGAGACCTTACCTCTCCATACAGAGGTCCTGGTGTGCCATAGCTACTGGACAAAGATCCATTGGCCCCAGAGCACCTGACCTTGCACGGTGGACATGTATCTACTCTTCGAAAGACAAAGGGTGATGGACAAATGTGGGTTAGGCTACAAAGCAGAGGACAGACCTGGTCTGAGAGTCATGAGCTCCAGGTTTTGATTTGGATTTTGTCACTGACAAACTAGATCTCTTTGGGAGGGTCCCATAACATCACTGAAGCTCCTCCCTTGCCTGTACAACAGGAACCTGAGTGAGCCAGCCACTTGTAGCCTGTGAAATTGAAAATGGACTCCACCACTTGTTAATTATATAGCTTTGAGCTAGTTATATGTTTCACCTCCCAAAGTTCCAATTTTTATCTGTAACATAATGTGTGTGTGTGTGTGTGTGTGTGTGTGTGTGTGTGTGTGTGTGCACTTAGTCGCTCAGTTGTGTCTAACTCTTTGTGACTCCATGGACTGTAGCCCGCCAGGGTCCTCTGTCCATGGAATTCTCCAGGCAAGAATACTGGAGTGGGGTGCTATATCCTTCTCCAGGGGATCTTCCCGACCCAGGGATCAAACCTTCATCTCTTGCTTTGCAGGCAGATGCTTTACCACTGAGCCATGGGGGAAGCATATCAAGAGCAGCCATTTATTTCAAAGAGAAGAAAAGAGAATAACAAAAGGCATCTGGGATTGTGTGTCCAGGGTCCTCAGCCCTGAGTGAGTGTTGAATAGCAGCCCAATCTCAGAATTGGGAAAAATCCTCCTTCTTTTCCCAGCTCACCGCCTCACCAGTAAAACCCCTCCACACCCAGTGATGCCCCCTCATTGGGAACGTCCATGCTCTGCCCAGCCAGCCATGCTGGGACCAGCTTTGTCAAGATTTCCAGCATCTCAATAGCAAAGCATCTTCTGCTTTTCTGTTCTGGAAACCAAGCCCCTCTGACACTACATAGAACTTTTTCATCTTCTCATTCCTTCCTCCTACACAGCTACTTTGAAAACAAACAAATGTTCACAGACTGTTCTCATAGCCTAAATTAAGCCCCCATGGGATTAAAAACAAAGTTGTCAGAAGCCCAAAAATCAGAGCCTTTGGAATCCCTGATGCTAAACTCACAATACACAGGCCAACCCAGCAACTCATGGACATGTGACCTCTCAACGTGGCCTATGTACCATCCAAGCACCTCCAAATATGCATGAGTCTTTTTTATTTATTTTTTGCATCCTGGTTCATTTCTGGTTTTCAGTTGGCCAGTGGTTTCAGTTCACTTATCTCCATATCTATGCTGCAAAGGAGGAACAAGAGCGTTGTTTCAAAGGGAGATTTCAAATCCTAACTATGAAAACTGAATTTTTTCAAGGCTACTTTTAATATCTATTTTTATTTATTAATTGGCTGTGCCAGGTCTTAGTTAATGGGCATATGGGACCTAGTTCCCTGACCAGGGACTGAACTCAGGCCCCCTGCATTAGGAGCATGGAGTCTTAGACACTGGTCCATCAGGGAAGTCCCCAGGCTACTTCTAAACAGATTTTCTTTATGAACATCTTTGCACGCACAGGGATGCCTTGCTGTCCAGTTGCATTTCACCAAAACTATGGCAGAGATGATGCCCATTTACATTCCTCTGCATCTTATAGCTCCACACCCCTCCCTGCCACAACTGACAGGGCCGGTTAGGTTGGTGTCATGTGACCAGTGCTGGCCAATGAAATGTGAGCAGAAGCCATTCCTTTCATTCCAGGCTGAAATGGCTAAGAACTGGTGACCCTCTGTTTCCTCTTTCCCGGCCCCTGAGGCCTCCATCTCCCTCATCTTCTGCAGATAGTGTAACTGCAAGATGGAGAAGAGCCACCTGGCCCACATCAGACTCCGAGATTCAAGCCTGAGATGGAGGGATGAAGCTACTGTGGCCACGTCAGTAACCTGAACTAATGTAGGATCAGTTTTCAGATGGGTTTCACCTAGGTTTGAAGCGGATCGTTCACTTTCAGCCCATCTTATGTTCTTGGAAGTGGGCCATTGGAGCAGTTCATTATCCCAAGCTCATTTCTCAAGCTTGTATGGCACCTCTATCGTGGGCCAGGCACTTCTGTACCTGGGGCTAGGGAGCTGAATAAATCAATCCCCATATCTTCCCTAAAGGAGAATGTTCAGACAAGACAGACACACAGCCGTTGAGCACTCCTGAACATATTGGTCTAGATAGTGTGAGCAAAATAATTCTCTCTAGGGAAATGTCTCAGCTCTGTCATAGGTGCTGACAGTGGATACAGGAATCGAGGCATATACTTCCTTTGATCAGACTTAACTGGACAGACATTTCACAGAATGACATTCAACTATGCTATTTATTCTTTAATTCCTCATCTATTAAATACATAGTGACCCAGACCCATCTCATGTGTGAGAAAAACTCCTAACCCTGGAAACAGCTGGAAATATGACAAATGAACTCACAGCAAACTCACAATTCATTATCTCAAGTTATAAAAAAATTAAAGCATACCTGAAGACTCATTTTGTATCCAGTGTGAGTGTGTGTGAGTGTGTGTGTCTGAGTCTGTGTGTGTTAGTCGCTCAGTTGTGTCTGACTCTTTGTGACCCCCATGGACTGTAGCCTGCCAGGCTCCTCTGTCCATGAAATGCTCCAGGCAAGGATACTGGAGTGGGGTGTTATATCCTTCTCCAGGGGATCTTCCCAACCCAGGGACTGAACTTGAGTCTCCGGAATTGTAGGCAGATTCTTTACCATCTGAGCCACCAGGGGAGCCCTTTGTACCCACTAGGTTGTAAAAAGGAAAAAGAAAAGCTTTTATATAAAACATCTGTATTAGTTTGCTTGAAGTGCTGTAACAAAGTGCCACAAACTGAGTGACTGAATAGAAATTGATGGTCCCACAGTTTTGGAGGCCAGAAGGCGAAGGTCAAGGTGTCAGCAGGGTTGGAACCCTCCGAGGATTGAGAAGGAGAATCTTTTCAGGCCACTCTCCCAACTTCTGGTGACTTGCTGAGGCCTTCACTGGTCCTTGGACTCTCCATCTCAATCTCTGCCTCCAGCTTCATGGGACATTCCCCCTGTGTATGGACCTGTCTACACATCTCTCCTTTTTATGAGGACACTAGTAAGACTGGATTAGGGGCCACCATAATGACTTCATATTAACTTGATCATCTACAACAAACCTATTTTCAAATAAGGTCATATTCACAGGTCCTGGGGTGTTAGGACTTCAGCATCTTTCAGGAGACACAGTTCAACCCAGAACAATATCCAGCAAGGTTGGGCTAAACTGGTCTGCTTATACAGTGATGTTTCTAGCAGTCATAATGGCTATAAAATGTGAGGGAAGTAGCAGCGTGTGCTAAGTCCCTTCAGTCGTCTCCGACTCTTTGCAACCCTATGGACTGTATAGCCCGCCAGGCTCCACCGTCCATGAGATTCTCCAGGCAAGAATACTTGAGTGGATTACCATGCCCTCCTCCAGAGGACCTCTCCCTCCAGAAGATCCGAGGGATAGAACCCGTGTCTCTTGAAGCTCTTGCATTGGCAGGCGGGTTTCTCACCACTAGCACCACCTAGGAAGACCTACTGTGTGGGTCAAACATGAGTGATGCCTCTTCCAGGGCCAAACAGAGGTGAACAGAAAGTATTATAAGCAATAGTTGGCAAAACTTTTTCTATATCCAAGTAATTTTAATTAGATTTAAATATATGGATATATTATACTCACAAAGGTTCATTTTCTACTGCTGCTAGAACTTAGATGGGAAAGCCTGAAAAGATCTGTCTCCAGGAAATAACCTAACAGAAGCTGAAGCCACTTGATAAAAAGATGATTGCAGAGGCGTAATTGCTATTCCCAAACTGGAAACAAAGAGACATTATTTATTCAGCTAATATTTACTGAGCACCTTCTATCTGTAGGGCATTCCGCTAGGGGCTGGAGATGCAGTGGTAAAAAATTATTCTAATTCTTGTTTGCAAAGAGCCTACAGTCCCAATTGGTGAATGTCTTCAGGAATTGTATTCTTAACATGTTGCTACCACATGCAGGCATTAAATGATAATTAAGAAAGATGCAAATACCATTTGAAATCCATAAAAGATTAATTTAGAATCGCATCTACACAGTACCAGAACTATTTGAAGTAGGCCTGCTTATTGACTTTTGTCTGTTTTGTTCACTTCTGTATGCCTGGCACATAATATATGCTCCATAAAAACTCAAAATGAATGATGAGTGTATTGAGGACTGGAACCATCATATGTACAGTCAAAAATAAAACAAAAAACAACAACAACAAAAAACCAAGAAAGACAATTGTTGTACATGGGCATTGGGATCATGAATATGATTTCTTCCTGTTTTCCAAAAATCTCTTTGATACAGTGTTACTAGAGTTTGTTGAAAATGAGTTGATAATTTAAAAAGAGAGTCCTAGCTGCCTCTAGAACTCATGTGTGACAAGGGAATGAAAATCTTAAAAAAATTAAAAATAAAATTTTAAAATAAATTTATTTTAAAAATAAAATAAGAATTTTGGGGTGTCCCTAGGGCTTGTGGCCCTAGGCAAGTATGAAGCTATCGCAAAGGTCAAAGGGGAGACATGATGAGGAAACTAAGAAAGTGACAGGGCAGCGAGGAGGACCTGATTGGAGAGGATTTCTCATCTTCTCCACTCCAGTGCTTTAATGCTGCCCTCGCTCTGTTCCCCTTTCTTTCTGTGCTTTTCTAGAAAGAGTGAGACTGGTTATCCATATTTGTGTGACTTCAAGCTACATTTAGAAAAGCTTAATTGGGCAAAGTTCTGGTGTGGTCAACCAGTTGAGACATGAATACAAAATTTCTGCCTGTTTTGACAAAAACACTGTTGCTGTGCTTTGTCGCCCAGTCGTGTCCGACTCTTTATGACCCCGTGGACTGTAGCCCACCAGGCTCCTCTGTCCATGGGGATTCTCTAGGCAAGAATACTAGAGTGGTTTGCCACGCTCTCCTCCAGGGCATCTTCCCAACCCAGGGATTAAACCCAGGTCTCCTGCACTGCAGGCAGATTCTTTACCATCTGAGTCACCAAGAATACGTCCATGCAAATCAAATCCCAAACAACCTCTCAGTATCCAATGGGCGCTTGCAAGTCCCTTGACTGATGTGACCTGACAGCCCTCTCTCTTTCACTCCTCCCAACATATGCAGAAGCAATCCACCCCCAAACCTTATATATTCTCCCTAAAAACATCTCAACACGTTCCAACTCTCTCCACCCCATGGCCACCATACCATCTAAATCTAAGAGCCCAGGAACTTTTCCCTGGATTCCTGCAATGCCCCCTGCTGGCCTCACAGCTTCTACCCTTGGCTTCCCTGGTCCGTTCTCTGCATAGGAGCCAGAGAGATGTTTTTATAATTAAAAAAAAACACAACTCATAGGACTTCCCTGGACTTCCTTCCCTCGTGGAGTCCAGTGGTTAACGACTCTGTGCTTCCAAAGCAGGGGGCGCAGGTTCAAACTCTGGTCCAAGAACTAAGATCTCACAGGCCCCATGCTGCAGTAAAAACAAATACATGAATGAAAATAAAATTAAAATTAAAAACAGAAGACCACAACTCAGAGCATGTCACTTCCGCTTCAAGCCACCCCAGTGGAACCATCTCACTCAGGCGCTGATCCTGAACAAGACTGTGAGGCTCGCCATGTGACCCTCTGGCCACTCTCCCGCCCTTCTCCTTACCGAGCCCTCTCTCACTTCACTGAGCGCACTGGCCTCTCTCAAGCTCCCAGATGATCCAAGCTCTGTCCTGCCTGGAATGTCCTCTCCACTCTGTGCCTAGTGAACAGATACTTGGTTTTCAGCTCTTAGCTTAAAGTCATCTCCTTCAAAGGGTCTTTGCTAACCTCTCCTTATAGCTTAGAAGCTCCTGCTATCACTTAGTACTTAACTTTCATGTTGTTGTCATTGTTGTTTCGTCACAACAATAGTCACATCAGGCTCTTTGCAAACCCTGGGACTGTAGCCTGCCAGGATCTTCTGCCCATGGGATTTCCCACAATAATACTGGGGTGGGTTGCCATTTCCTTCTCCAGGGGATCTTCCCGACCCAGGGATCAAACCCTTATCTCTTATGTCTCCTGCATTGGCAGGTAGATTATTTACCACTGAGCCACAAAGGAAGCCCACTTAACTTTCATACAATTATCTAAATACATAAATGTATTTAAATGCCCTATTTATCTATGTGATTTTGGTTTAATGTCTGCCTCTCCCAGTAGCCTATAACTTCTATGAGGGCGAAGACCATGTCTACTTTGTTCCTCATTTTATACCCACCAGGGCCTAGTGAACTACCTGGTTCACAGTGAGCCCTCAGCAGAGATTTACTGAATGAATAACCCAGTGAACCAACCCAGACATCAGTTCAATCACAAGAAAAATTTCCTGGTTGTGCCCTTCATCTGTTGAATCCAACTTATATAAGAGTTACACAATGAAGAGTAACTGAAACACCTGCTGACATGGAGAATGTATTCCAAGGACGTACTTCTTGGTTTGACAGTTTATTTCTAGAGAGAGAAGTGTAGCAGGCAATGAGATGTAGCTCAGGGTGCCAGATAAAGGATTACCTTGAAAACATCATTAGATACTTTATAAATTAGGCAATTTCAGGCTGTGAGGGATAAAGATATACTCAGTTTGTCTCAGTAAATGGAAGTCTATCAGTTAGACTCTTAATATTGTATGTGACAGAGGACCCATCTCAAACTGCCTTAAATAACAGACAGGATTGATTGGCTTCACAGTGGAAAAGTCTAGAGACAAGGTTGTCTTACTTTGGGAAAGGCTTGATGCTGGGCCTAATGATGTCACTAAGGCCAGTTCCTTTCTGCCTCTGACCTGCTCTCCGCTCATGGCTTTGTCCCAAAGCAGCACATGATCATCTCGATTCTCATTTCATAAAAACAAAGGGGCTGCCGTGGTCGAGACCTCACGTCCTCACACCCCCCTGAGCTAGAGATGGTCAGTGGCGCTGGTCTGAATGGTGAGGTGTGCATGTTGGGGGTGGTGATGGCATGGACAAAGGCACAGAGGTGAGAACACAGAAATGACATTCACAGGACGGGGAGCACAGCCTATTTGGCAAAGCATTCCGTGAGGAAACACAGATGGAAAAGCAAGTGGAGGGTCTCCAATGCCAGGCTGGGCGTCTCAACCTTTCCACAATATGGAGTCACCGATGACTTAGTTTAGGTGAAGACATGGCTCAAATCAGTGTTTCAGGAAGACCTGCCTGATGATGTAAGTAGAACAGATTCCAAGTCAGGAAGAAACTCAGAAACATTCAGATTAAGAGGGGCTTAGTATCTGGGCTATGGTTGGGACTGTGAGGATGAAAAAGAAGGGGTGGATTTGAGAAACTTGGCCAAGGGAGAACTGCAGGGACCCAGTGGCTCGTCTGAACCGGAAGGGAGCAGACAGGGAGAGGGGGTGGACAGGCTGGAGAATCCAGCTCCGTGCTCCGCCACCGCAGGTGGTCCTCTGTATCTTCCACTCCCCGGAATCTGTCATAGTCTTTTTCTCAACCCCACTCTAGTCTCACACTTTGCCTTCTTAGTGCATCTAGAATGTCAAAGGGAAAAGGGTCAGGAAGACCCTCCAGGCCTAGGCCTGTGTTTGAGGATCAGGGAGGGGATGGGACCCCCTGGGCAGGAGGTCCCATTCTAGAGGGGCCGTGTTTCAACAAGGGCACTTGTGGGGGGGTGGGGGGAGCACCCATCAGGAAAGGCCTCGAATACCAGGCTGCATTGGAACCATTTTCTGCAGTAAATTTAGTTTAGTCACTCAGTTGTGTCCAACTCTTTGTGACCCCATGGACTGCAGCACACCAGGCCTCCCTGTCCATCACCAACTCCCTCCCTGTTCTTCCTGTCCATCCCTCTTCTCCTCCCACCTTCAATCTTTCCCAGCATCAGGGTCTTTTCCAGTGAGTCAGCTCTTTGCCTCAGGCGGCCAAGTATTGGAGTTTCAGCTTTAACATCAGTCCTTCCAATGAATATTCAGGACTGATCTCCTTTAGGATGGACTGATTCGATCTCCTTGCAGTCCAAGGGACTCTCAAGAGTCTTCTTCAACACCACAGTTCAAAAGCATCAATTCTTCAGCCCTCAGCTTTCTTTATAGTCCAACTCTCACATCCATACATGACTACTGGAAAAACCATAGCCTTGACTAGATGGACCTTTGTTGGCAAAGTAGTGTCTCTGCTTTTTAATCTGCAGTAAATTAGGGGGAGCCTGGAGTGTTTCAAGCAGAGGAAGGAAATTGGGCACCAGCGCTGGGTGTCACAGACTGATGCACGGAAGCCAGAGGCAGGGCCGCTGTTGCAACCAGGGCGGGAACTGATGAGAACTGACATGAGGGCAGAGGCGGTAGGAAGAGAAGGTCCAGTAAGGGAACGGTGGACGGGACAGAGGCTGGACCACGGGGAGGAACAGGAGGATGCTTGGGGCCGGCCAGGAGGCACCAGTGCTCCTCTGTCCTATCATCGCCCAGTCCTCAGTGACCCCTGAGGGGCAGGGGTCCTCCCAGCCAGGCTCTAAAGGGAGTTGGGTAAACTGTGCTATTGGCTGATCCCTCTCCATCCCCTTTACAATCATAGCTCAGGGACTGACGTGAGAGTCTGGGGAGTCTCTGCCCCAGGAACCTGGTCTCATTAGAAGGTGCAAAAGCCAAGAGTCTTCCTGAGGAAGACCTGAGCAGGATGCCACTAAGGGCTTGAATCCCAGCACCTGCTGCCAGGGGGAGACCCTCACAAGGTCAGTGTCACTTCATGGACAGGGAGTCCCTGAAGACCCGGAGGACTTGACTGGGCTTCATCACTTTACTTACACAGAGTCACCTGAGCCAATGGTTCCTCCTAGAGCCTCATTTAAAAAAAAAAAGTCCAAATTCTGACTGTCAGCTTTTCATACACCTGAAAGGTAACTCTTTGGAATTCCATATCCTCAAGAAAATGAGCTCCTTATTATGAAGAAAGATCAACAGCTCTCCCAAGTTTACACTCACGGAGAAGAAAAATGGGTTTCACAGCACCAGCCTGCAACCAGCGTCCCTGCCCCTGACTAAGATGTCCATTTGCACTCAGATTTGCTCCAAGCTATTTGATAGCTCAGTTGGGAAAGTATCTGCCTGCAATGCAGGAGACCTGGTTTCAACCTCTGGGTTGGGAAGACCCCCTGGAGAAGGGAAAGGCTACCCACTCCAGTATTCTGGCCTGGAGAATTCCAAGGACTGTATGTCCATGGGGGTTGCAAAGAGGAGGACATGACTGAGCACCTTTCACTTCACATTTCCTTCTCTGGGCTTCCCAGGGGGCACTAGCGATAAAGAATCTGCCTGCCAATGCAGGAGACAAAAGAGACGCGGGTTCGATCCCTGGGTCTTAAAGATCCCCTGGAGGAGGGAGGGGCAACCCACCCCAGTATTCTTGCCTGGAGAATCCCATGGACAGAGGAGCCTGGCTGGCTACAGTCCAGGGACCGTAAAGAGTCTGACACAGCTGAAGTGACTTTTGCATGCATTTCCTTCTTTAATAAAAAATGGGAGTAATATTTGGTACCTCTCCCCAAATTAAGATATTTATATACTTATAAACCCCCAAGTATCATAAGATTATGAAGCCTGTTAACAAAACACACCACTGAGGAAGACTCTAGTCTTCCTGAACTTGGGGAATGCCTTTAAACTCCACCCACAGCTCCTGATGGCAGTGTTCCTACTGCAAAACTAAGGATACAATGAACGCATAAGAGTGAGTATGCCCTACTTGAAACCAGTGAGGAAAACTACTGTACACTGTTTTAATCATGGCGATTTAATTTTAATGTTGAAACAAATATGCAAATGTATGCTAATGGTATAGCTAAGCAAATTACCCATTGCATTTGAAGAAGCACTCCAGCAAATAATAAAATGGTATCATCATTCTGACAAAGAGATCTAGAAACAGACTTGGGAACAGCGCGTGACACACACGGGGAGCTTGGCCCTGGAGACACAGCTCTTTGGGGAGCTTGTGTGAACATGCGTTGAGACGTTCAGAGAGAAATGGTTGTCCTCCACCCCTCCGTTCCTCCTGAGACCTTCTGGATGAAGAGCCTGGATCTGCCCAGGATCCAAGAGGGGCTGCTAAAGCTTGCAAGGGTGTGGGTTTATCAAGTGCTTCCTTACACAGTTATTTCCATGATTCCATCGAAGCCATAAGCCATGTGGTCAGCCTCAGACCAGCATTAAAATCAAGAAACACCATCAAGAACCCCAGAGCCACTTCAAAAGAGTCGACGTTCTTTCCATACATTTCCTGAACAGAGTCACAGACAAAAATCTCGCTTTTCTCTCTGGTTCTCTCACATCTCTTTCCTCAAATCTACCTCAAAAATCCCTCCCCAGCCACCTGCTGAGCAGGCAAAGCTGCCCTCTGACAACAGGAGAGCCTTTCCAGAGGACAGGATGGGGAAGGTGCCGGTCCTCAGATGCAAAGCCCTCCCGATGGGCAAGGAACCTGGGGCCCTCATGCCTGACTCATTTCAGCCCCCCCTCCCTATTTCCTGTTGAATATGTCAGAGCACGAGCCTCTGCAGCAGGAGAACCCTTGACTGCAGAGGAAAATCCAACCACAGATGAATAGCCTGGAGAGACCTGTGTTTCCTTGGATGCGCTACATAGGATGCTGGTGGGGGCTCCCTGGGCGCAGCTCCATTGAGGAAGCCTTGCTGTCCCCAGAGGCATAAAGAATCATCAGATCTAGGTAAACAACAAGGTTGTAAACACAAGCATCACCAGCAGACAGCATTCTAACAGTTCTGGCTTCCCCTCCTCCCCTTGCCTAACTCAGGGTCCTAACTCAGCTTCCTTTAGCCAGTGGCTCCTTCCACCAGCCACCACTCCTCTGCTGCCATCTCCTTTCTGGTGGCCCCCTCCCTCCCCATCGTGCCTGGCTAAAAGAGTTTTCTATTGAGCCACCAAGGGAGGGCCCAGATTAAACCTTCAAATCCATCTTTTAAATGCATGGGTTGCTATAAAGCCAGGCCTTGTCTCCTACTATCACTGCACTCCCTCTTCCCCCAGCTGAGCAGTTCATATCCTCCGCCACTATTTCCCGGGCCCATTTTAAGAGCTGGGTGCCCAGGAGGAAAGCTGCAAGGAGGTAGGAAGATAAAGGGGGGCTGTGAAGACAGCCTCTTTCCTTCACACCAGGGATCTGACCTTCCTGGCTTGTTTCTCCATCCAAGACAAACTGCTCTGGCCCAGCTTCCCATATTGATCTAATCAAAAGTCCAAACACAACTTCGGGATTGTCAAAACAGGACCTGAAGACCTAATGCCGACAATTAACGTAAGTCAAGGCCACCCACTTGCCCCATGGTATCTCGTTGAGACGCCCTGCTCCAGGCATGCGATCACAGCCAGCGGGCGGTTGTGCTGGGGAGTCCTGATGTTGGGCTGGAAGCTATAATTACCCGGCATATAATTTGGCTGCTAAATGGATTGTTTACAAAGGTACGTGTGATGAAGTCACGGGCATGGCAGCGCATAGCAACAAGGCTGGTTGGGAGGGCCCGCTCCACCTGCTGCTGCGGCTGCTGCAGACTCTGACTGCCTGAGTCACCTGGGCCCAGGGCCGCGTGATGCGTGCAAATACCTGGCCGTCCATCCTCAGGTGTCATCAGTAATGAACCCTGGGTGCAAGGAGACTCCTCTTGGCACAGGACAGGAGATGGAGCTCTGCTGAGCCCCAGGTCTCCAGGGTCAGCTTGGAAGGAAAACAGGTCTGGCGGGAGCCCCGAAGGAAAGGTCAAGGTCACAGGGTTTTGTTCTGGGCAAGTTCTGGAGTTGGAGACTGTCCCATTAAAGCTGCAGGTGACTGCAGGCATCAACTTCTCAGCACCATGGCTGAGATATCAGAAAGCCTTTCTGAGATCAGAGAAATGACTTGTCAAAAGCAAGATGATATCCTCTAGGGACAAAGACACAGCCAAGGCCCCATTTGGGAACCTGGGGGAAAAAAAAGCTACAGACCCAAAATATGAATAATGAGTTGAACACAAAAGGCCTGCGGTATCAGTATCATCTCACAGGTCAAACATGCTTTTGTAATGAAATGCTCTTTTAAAACATGAGAAAAGAAACAGACGTAGAAAATAAACTTATGGCTACCAAAGGGGAAAGGGGGTAGGGGAGAGATAAATTAGGAGTTTGGGATTAGCAAATAAAAAGTACTATATATAAAATACATAAACAACAAGGTCCTTCTGTATGGCACAGGGAACTCTAAACAATATCCTGTAATAAACCATAATGGAAAAGAATATGAAAAATTTATATATATATATATATATATATATAACTGAATCACTTTGTTGTACACCAGAAACTAAGACAATATTGTAAATTAACTATATTCCAATAAAAGTAAATAATAAAGAAAACCCCAACATAACCGATGGGCATTTACTTCAAAAGAATTTAAGAATTTAAAAGAAATGATCTTTCTTATCTTAAGAACTGAAATTTTGGAAAAGCAAGGGAAAATTAGAGGGGTTTGCTGAAGAGGAAATAAATAATAAGAGGGATGGAAAACTGGACCCAAAAAGAAAGGGTAAAGAATTCAACGGTATTCACTCCACACAGAAGCAGGTAAGTGAGGGCTAGACCCTCATAGCACTCAGTATTCTCAGAAATTCTAGGCACAGTGGTACTGAATTCCCCCTAACATAGGTCTTCCTGGACCATGTCCCAGGAGCCTGGATTAATAAGGCAGGCTAAGGTGCATCAGTCAGGTCCGAATCTGTGGGACCCCGTGCACTGTAGTCCTCTGTCCACAGGATTCTCCAGGCAAGAATACTGGAATGTGTTGCCATATCCTCCTCCAGGGGTATCTTCCCTGAGTTAATAAGATCCTGAGAAAATACTAACATGAGTTTCATCTGCAAAGTGATCCCGTGCTCCCTGTCAGCTGGAGGCTGGGTAACCAGGAATCAGGTCTTCTCTCTCCGCACATGCGTGGTACCCACCAGGCGTCAGGCACGCTGGGAAGCCTGAGCATCCTTGCTCAGCAACACAACAGACTCCATCTTCCAGAGAAGGAAGTGCTTCCTAAGAGTATGGATAATCCAGTGTTAGTCACTCAGTCATGTTCAATGTTTTGCAACCCCATGGACTATAGCCCACCTGTAGCTCTTCTGTCCATGGGATTCTCCAGGCAAGAATACTGGAGTGGGTAGCCATTCCCTTCTCCAAGGGCTCTTTCTGATCCAGGGACCCAACCCCAGTCTCCTGCATTGCAGGCAGATTCTTTACCATTCTAGCCACCAGGGAAGCCCCATGGATGATCAAATCCATGTAAAATTCCAATCAAAGTGAGGGACGTAAAGAATGAAGAGGACAACTTTACATCTTGGCGAGGAGACAAAATCTGACCCCAGGACCCTTCCATCTCAAGCAGCCAATGGAGGAGCCCGGGATTGTCCAGAAGCTCTCTCAGCTCAGCCACCTGCCCCTCCTTTTCTCAGGCTGAACAGTGTTTCCAGGCAGCAGACAGGAGTGATGGCATAGTCCTGAGATCTGTCTGTCTTGTCTGACTTAGGTCCTGGCTCTGAGCCTGGGGCCCAGAACCTTTCACCAGCCTGCTTTCTTATGAGGGGGACAGTTTGGATCTAGTCTAGCCCCTGACAAGAGCCAGAGTCCCCAAGGGACCCCAGCAGGGAAGAAGCAGAGCAACAGACACACCCTGACTCTTGACTCTTCTCTCCTCCAGCCAACAGCTTAGCCCAGCTGGAAGTGAGAGGGCAGCAGAGCCAGGGGACACAGGCCACAAAGAACAGCCTCTGGGATGCTGAGCAGAGTGGAGATGGGCGGAGAACAAATGAGGACTTGGAGGACAACTGGAGACCAGTGCAGATGGCAAAGCGTGCAGCTGGGACTGGGAAAGACCACCCAGTGGAGGAGAAGGCAGAGCAACTGATGTGGAACATTTAGCCCCAGCAGGACTCAGCCCCAGCACCCTCCAGGCAGTCCAAAAGAGCACTTTCAATGCATAAACCATCTATTGTCCTGCCCTTGCCACTGCTCATCAGGACCCAAGGAGACAGGGCTGCAGTCTTGAGTCCCAATAGTGAAGGAGGGCCAGTGGGTGAGCACATGGGGAATCACCTCTGCACAGCACGTCCAGCCCAGCAGCACAGGGCCTGGAGGGAGAGGGGGACAAAATCAGAACTCCATGTCACAAACACCTACTCGTCTTCTCTAAGGATGCCCCCTCTTCTACAGGCATTATGCTGTGACACTCAGTGGGTTCAGTCCTCTGCATTCATAGGAGCCAGCATCTTCAACAGACACAAGAGTCGGTGCTCAGCTACAGGGGAAGGAGAGAGGGTGGCCCCGGGGAGGGGTGGGGGTGGGGTGAGGAGGAGCCACGTGGGAATGAGAGGAGGAAGGAAAGCTGGGAGATTCTGTACAATCCCAATGAGAACAGCCACCAGAGATGCCTGTGTACGTATGTATGTGTTAGTCACTCAGTTGTATCTGATTCATTGCGACCCTCTGGACTGCAGCCTCCCCGGCTCCTCTGTTCACAGGATTCTCCAGGCAAAAATATTGGAGTGGGTAGCCACTCCCTTCTCCAGGGGATCTTCCTGACCCAAGAATCAAACCCAGGTCTCCCACTTTGCAGGCAGATACTTTATCTGAGCCACCAAGAAAGCCCAAATATGCCTAACATTTTAAAAATAATTTTAAAAAATGTTTTTAATATCATTATTTGGCCATGCAGCATGTGGGATCTTTGTTCCCTGACCAGGGATCGAACTTGCACCCCTTGTATTGGAAGCTTAGAGTCTTAACCACTGGGCCACCAGGGAAGTCCATCTAAACTTCTAATAGAGATAAAACCACTACTGATAATGATAACCATTTCAGTTTTGCTAGACTATGATCCCTAGATTACAACATCTCATTACCACTCTCCTCCTCCCTCCTTAAAAAAAAAATCTGGCTTTTCCACAGAGTTAGAGCCCTTGGTTTCTTTTTCTTCGAAGAAAGTCAACTTCAAGAATGACTGACTGAATATTCAAAACCAGTCCGAAATCTGGGCGAGGCCTGCAGACATTTTGTCTCCTCTCTGCCTCTGCTCGGGGCTCCATCTAGCGGCCACTAGCCAGTACTACACTCTTCATCCCACTTCTTCAAGACGTCTTTCCCCCCCGCCCCCCCCATAATAAGCTGGTTTCATAGAAAGTCATGAGACTTGATGGGGGAAAAATTGGCTTCTGTGACAGACATTTTTTAAAAGTCGTTGAGCAATAAAGACTTCCCATTTATTGGATTTCACACATGATTTTGCCTGAGCCAAACCAAAGATTCATGACTCTCAAAAACAATGAATAGGCAGAGTACAGAGGGTTTGGGCAGTTTTCTCCGGACTGTCTTGTTCTTAGGAAAGATGTCCGTGTGGACATAAGAAAAGATGACTGATTTGCACATGGAATATGCACGGTTTTCAGGGTCAGGTCTCACACAGCTGATACTTCAGAGCCTTTGTTTGGCGCTGAACTGTGCCCCCACTCCAAATTCAAACAAATCCTAACCCCAAGTTCCCCAGGATGGAGCCACACTGGAGATGAGGCAGTTAAGTTAAAAGGACAGCTGGTGCCCTTATAAGGAGAGGAAATTTAAACACAGACTGTGTAGACAAGGGGGTAACCAGGTGAGGACACAGTGAGAAGGTGGCCACCCACCAGCCAAGGGGAGAGACCTCAGGAGATCCCAACCCCACTGACACCTGGGTCTTG
This sequence comes from Antilocapra americana, assembly GCA_007570785.1. NCBI lineage: Eukaryota > Metazoa > Chordata > Mammalia > Artiodactyla > Antilocapridae > Antilocapra > Antilocapra americana. Next base: position 34,895,911 of record ML663566.1, read on the forward strand.
GACTTCCAGCCTTGGAAGCTATGAGACAATAAATTTTTCTTGTTTAAGCCCTTCAGGCTGCAAGGTTTTGTAATGGTGGCCCTAGCAAAACTAATAGAGCCCCTAAACTTTTTGTTTTAATGTTTATTTATATTTATTTGGCTGCGCCAGGTCTTAGTTGCAGCGCTCAGGGTCTTCAGTTGTGGCATGCAGGACCTAGTGTCCTGACCAAGGATGGAACCCCAGGGCCCCCTGCATTGGGAGTGCAGAGTCTTAGCCACTGGACCACCAGGGAAGTCCCTTCCCCTAAACTTTTCCCCCCACAAGCTGGGCAAATGTTGGGAAATCAGAGAAAATGCTGGTCATATCAAGTTATGAGTGACCAGTGCAAGCTTTGTGTCCCTACATCTCATACACAATGAGTCCCGAACTCTGCAACGTTGGACAATAGCTTTGGGAACCGCCTTTGCCCACTCCTCCCTCCCGTCAGTAGGGGCGCTAATTAAGAGTTAAACCTATCCTGGGACTGGGTTCATGGGCGGAGGTTTAGGAGAATCAAGACCCTCCCTCGGGGGCAGTTGGGTGATAGATCTGCCTAGGACCACAACCAGGTGTGTAAGCTTGGGTAAGTTACCGCGCCTCTCCCAGCCCTGGTTTTGTCCTCTGTAAAATGAGGGTGGCAAGGGTTGCTAGGAAAATTAAAGGTGCTCATTTCCCAGGGCCTCTGGCTCCGATCTGCTCAGGACACTTGCACCAGCCACACCTAAGCCGGGGGGTGGGGGTGGGGGGTGAACACCGGGATCTTAAGGTGGGGAGGAGGGTGCGGAACCCGGACCGCCCTCCTCTCTAAAGAAGAGGAGGTGGTGCGCGTATAGACCTTTAAACACCCTTGTTCTCCGCCCCCTGCAGTGCCCAGGGGACGCCCGGATAAAAGCCAACTTCAGAAAATTGCTTCCAGCGACCCTGGATTTCATGACCTCTCCAATTAGGATAAGGGGTCTTTGGCGAGAAATTCAGAGTCGGATTTTCAAAGTACAGAAGCCCGATGGCTGCAGCACCTGCATCAGGAAAGGGCATCCGGCTAGAGGAGCCAGACCCCCGGGGAACCGCAGCGCCGACTCAGCCGTCTCCGAACGAGATCGATCTCCATCCGGCAGGGCCGTTTCCTCCGCCCGGCCCCGCGGCTCCGGGGCTGCGGCCGCGCGCGGCCCATTAGGGACCCGGGGACCCGACGGCGCAGCGCTCCGCCCGGCGCCGCGCCCTCCCTGCCCGGCTGCCCGCTCCGCTGGCCCTCCCTGAAGGCGCCGAAGCCCCGCGGCCCCCGCGTGGTCCCTGCGATGGGGGGTTGCGGCGCCCCCTGGCGGACGTCGGCTCCCCCGAGCCGCTTCAGATGCTCAAGTTGGGTCATCTGGGGGTGGCTTTTCAGCTAAAAGATACACACACACACAGGCACACACTCCCACGCACGAAGACACACACACACACACGCACACACACACGCATGCACAAATAAAAGCTAGATGAGAGATTTCAGTTGGGTGCATCCGAGATCTCAGTGGCAAGATTTACACAGGCTGAGTCAAAGAACAGAAAAACTATAAAAACGAAAAATGGGTTCGGCCAGGAAAGTGGCGAGAAGGCTCTGGAACTGAACGCTATGTACCCAGCAGCCACAGAACACTCGGTGTTCCGTCTGGACTTATCTGCCCCGGGAAATAGAGGCGTGTGGCATTTGTCTCCTGGAACCACTGTGTATTTGGCAGGGAAGGAATGCTTTGCAAATGCCACTTGCTTTTTTTTTTTTTTTTCTGAACGTATAATACTGACTCAGGAAGGCTGCTGTCAGAAAAGGGAATGTCTCCTGTAGGCTCAGTGAAGAAGGGAGTTAAAGCACCATAAACTTGAGGAGTTTCATTTGTTGGTTTGATTGAAGTAGAAATGATAAGTAAATTGTGTTCATAAGAACATCTGAAAAAGCTTGTATCGCTCAGTGGCAACTCTGATCCAGCCTTGTGTTTTATTCCCTTCGTAAAACATTTAAATGTGGAAAATGTCTAGGAGTTTCAGCCATCTGCAGCAGGCAGTCAGCTCCTTATTAGGGGGCCCCTCTTCTGTCACTCATTCTGTGCGTGGATGGCGGTGTGGTCAGTCATGCAATGGATCTCATAGAAACCCCAGCAGAGGTAACAGGCTGACCCTTCTGCACAGAGCTGCAGGCATTAGGGAGAGAAACAAGAGGAGGAGACGAGGCAAAAGAGAGAGAGAGATGCTACTGTTGACTTTGCAAGCTAAATTAAAAGACATGTCCTTTTTGGACCAAATCAACAAGGTGGCACTGTGTCCCTCAGGGCCTGGGGTTCTCAACCCTGAGGAAACCAGAGGGGCAGAGGAGCTAAGAGGGGTGAAGGGTCTCCTGGACGGCCCAAGGCCCAGCCTGACTCAGAGGACATCTTGGCCCATGCTTGACCACGTGGAGGCCATCTTCGGTCATTCTTGCGAAAAGTCAAAGTGATGGTCCAGGCTTTGAACTCACCACTCGGCCTGTGTAACTCAGGGCGGCACTTCCTACCTGGAGTGGCAGGAAGAGAAGCTGGTTACTCCATGTGGATATTTAAACACCCCTGTCTGTTGAATTCTGCTCAATGTCATGTGGCAGCCTAGATGGGAGGGAAGTACGACTGAGTCCCTTTGCTGTCCTCCTGAAACTATCACAACATTGTTAATCCGCTATACTCCAATATAATATGAAAAGTGAAACAATAAATAAATACAAATAAATAAACAATAAACACCCCTGCTCTCCCCCACTCAGCCCTGCCATTACCATTCAGGAGAAATGGAAGAGCCTGGGGCACTGGCGCTTGAAATGGATCTAGGGAGTAGAGACTTTCAGAAGTGGGGGAAGGGAGGGATCTTAAATTTACATAATTTGGAAAAAATATTATAGGTTCTGCTTTAGCCTCCGTGTTAAGTGATCTGCTTAAGTCATCATATGTTTACAAATACTTTTTAATTGGAGAGGACAGGAAAAGTTGGGAAACAAAGCAGTAAGGAATGAAGGCAACTTGATATTTGAATATTGGTGAAAGAATAACTTTTCTTATCTAGTCAAGACTAGTTAAGACCAAAGAGAGCCAGGATCACTCCATTATTATGGTAACAAACATGTGACACCTGTTGTGGCCAAACATGCTAGTGATGAAAGTCCTGACATCTTTGCTTATCTGCAGATGTAATGGAACTCTGCATACTTCACATTGTTTCTCAAAAAGTGTCACCTTGGAACATATTCGAACTGCAGATTTTCACGTCTCTTCCTAGACTTCCTGAATGAGAAACTCTGAAGGTAGACTCAGCAGTCTGTTTTAACAAGCCCTCCAGCCTGCAATGTAGGAGACCCAGGTTTGATCCCTGGGTAGGGAAGATGCCCTGGAGAAGGGAATGGCTACCCACTCTAGTGTTCTTGTCTGGAGAATGTCATGGACAGAGGAGCCTGGCGGGCTACAGTCATTGGGCTTGCAAAGACTCTGACATGACTAAGCGACTAACACACACCAGGCGATTCGGACACTCTAAATTTGAAGAACCTCTGCTGTCTACGGCCATACCACCCTGAACGCGCCCGATCTTGTCTGAAGAACCTCTGCTCTGCATCATATCTTCCTTATGGTGTTAAGTATTTAACTTTGATCTGAAAATCAGAGTAAATCCAGGAGTTATGGGCTTAAAGTCAGGTTTGGAATATAGAAAATAAAAGGTTGATAATTATGAAATCATCATTCGCAATTCCTGCTAAGTGCAAGACACTGCATAAATCCGCAGACAGCCTATGAGAAGAGACAGATAAGATGAAAGGGGAGGGGAACAGGCTTCATGGAAGCTGGAGGGAGGTATATGGTGATGAGCCACGGGCATTGCTGCCAGCCAGGCCAATGGAACATCTCCATCACTGATAATAAGCCAGTGCTTACCAACTTTAACATTTGCAGATCTAACTAAGTTTGTGGAAATCCTAAATTGATAAATCTGAGAAGACAGCAACAGAACTGGGATGATGGTTTAAAGCTAATAGTTTGTCATTTATTGGGGATAAAGTATTGTAGTCAGGGGGCTTCCCAGGTGGCTTAGCAGTAAAGAATCCACCTGCCAATGGAGGAGACACAGGTTCGATCCCTGGGCGGTGAAAAACACCTGGAGGAGGGCATGGCACCCCGCTTCGGTATTCTTGCCTGCAAAATTCCATGGACAGAGGAGCTTGGTGGGCTACAGTCGATAGAATAGGGTCACAAAGAGTTGGACATGACTGAAGCAACTTAACGGCACACAGAGAAAATATACTCGGTGTAAAAATCAGTGGTATGATATGACCACCAGAAGACATTAATGAGATGTTAGGCTCTTTTAAAGAAATCCTGGTCTTTTAAGGGGAGTATGGTAGACTGGAAAAATTCCTTCCAAAGCTACCCACACCCTTATCTCTGGAGCCTGTGAATGCTGCCTTATAAGGGCTTTGCTTTGCGGGTGTGATGAAGTTAGGGGTCTTGAGATGGAGAGATGGTCCAAAATTATCCAGGTGAGCCCTAAATGCAATCAGATGCATTCCTCTTAAGAGGGAAGCAAAGGGAGATTTGACTAAATACAAAAGAAACAGTGCTGTGAAGACAGATGGAGTGACTTGAAAGTGCTAGCCTTGAAGAGTGGAGTGAAGCTGCCACAAAACCAAGGAAAGCCGGCTGCCACCAGGAGCCAGAAGAGACCACAGAGTCTCAGGGCGGTGCAGGGGGTGGGGGCAGTCCTGCGACACTTTGATTTTGGCCCAGGAATTCTGGCTTCCAGAAGTGTGAGACAATAAATTCCTCGTTTCAAGCCATCATGTTTGCAGTCACCTGTTACAGTGGCCACAGGAAATTAACCCAGGGAGAGAGAAGAGAGTTCCTTTCCATCTTTCCATCTTTGCCTTGGCAGGACTGCGTTTGGTCTGGGCACCACACTTGGGAGATTCATTTACTGAAAGAGGCTTTAAGAGTTGTTCTGAACTGTCCCAACAGGAAAAGTAAAGACCAACAGTTGTAAGCTACCAGGTGACAAATTTCAGCTTAAAATAAGGAAGCGCCCTCTGGTCAAAGAGGGAATGTGAAAAGTGTTAGTTGATCAGTCATGTCTGACTCTAACCCCAGGGACTGTAGCCCACCAGATTCCTCTGTCCATGGGATTCTCCAGGCAAGAACACCAGAGTGCATAGCCATTTCCTTCTCCAGGGGATCTTTCCGACCCAAGGATTGAACCTGGGTCTCCTGCATTGCAGACAGAGTCTTTACCATCTGAGCCACCAGGAAAGCCCAAAGAGCAACTTCAGATGGTAGTGACACCACCATGACTAAAGGTATTCAAGCAGAGACTGAGCAACATTTGTTAGGAATGTGAATACTGTAAAGGCGGTTCTAGCCCCAGAGGCAGGGTGGGTTGGAGACTGGATAAAATCCCTTTGGACCCAGGGATTCTAAGCCAGAGTGATTTTACAGCACTTCTCTGTTCTCACTGGAGCCCAAGCAGACAGGAAGAGGGTACAAACAGTTGTAAAAGTCTGAGCATGCAATGATTAAACCCAGGCACGGATGTGGCTTTGGAGATGGAAAGGAAGGAATGCATTTTTAAAAAGGTTTTGGAGGCTTAAGTAATCAGCCTTTGGCAGCAGCTTGAATCTGGAGAGAGGGAAGTATTTATTAGGTGCCTACTAAGAGCATTGACCTGGTAGCCATGGGCAAAATAAATAAAGGATGGACGCCTGTCTCCGGGAGAGAGGGGAGCCCACGGGAAATAATTAGGGAACCGGGTGCAGTAATGAAGTCGCTGTAATTTCAGTGACAGTGGAGCACAGAAGGGGATCGAGAAGGCTAGATTCATGGGGTTTGGTTTTTGAGGAAGTGGGCGTTGAAAGTGGGAGGAGAGGAGTGAGGCTGGGCTTGGAGCTGCAGGGCCAGCAATGACAAAGGCTGTAAAGGTGCAAGATAACCGAAGAAGACGCTCAGTTGTTGTCACGCTCAATTTGAATGTGGTTGCGGCGCCTCCAAAGAGAGGATCTTGGTGACCCCAAAGTGGGAAAGCACTTCTTAAACAAAACCTCAGAAGGGCAGAGCATGCGGCAAGTGCTTAATGGATCTGAATACATCACAGCAAAAGGATCTTAGAGGAAGGACAAGGTTATCAGACAGACTGGGAAAAGATACTAGCAATGTCAAACCTGACGAGGGACCAGGTCAAGATAGGCACGAACCCTGCGACTCACCAGTGGGTGTCAAGGTCCCCTCTCCTCAACGAACAAAGGATCAGAAGAAGGCAAATGCACAGAAGAGGCAACTGTTCAGGGTAGCCGGCATGTGAAGAGATGCTCAAACTCATTAGAAATTAGAGAAATGCAAATGAAAGTAACAGTAGGGTATCATTTACAGCCATTTGATTGGCCAGAATTGGGAAGCTGGATATTGACAGGTTGTGGCCCAGGTGTGGGAACAATGGGATTCCTCCGTCCTGCGGGAGGTCTGTGGAAGTGCAGCCTTTCTAGAGAGCAGCAGTTAAGTCAAGGTCAACGTCCAGATCTGTAACCCAACACCACACACACACACACACACACACACACACACACACACACACACACAC